>VBSM01003185.1:11867098-11984897 GCA_008086735.1 Cheirogaleus medius
AGCAAGCATGCACAAAGATAGAAGACGATAGAAGGTTGAAAGGGCTTGGCATGTTTGAGAAATGGTGCAAAGCATGATGGGGCTGGGGATAGAGAAGGGGTTGATGGCAGAGGATGAGGTAGGAAATGGGAACAGGATGTGAGGGGCCTGGAATGTTCTAACAAAGAGATTAGACAATACCGTCTAGGCCCCAGAAAGTCACTGAAGCTAGTAAAGTTTGAGAGTGACATGACCAGACCTGTTTGTCACAATAGGAAGAATGATGGGGGACGAATTATGAGGAGGAGAGATGAGAAGAGTAAGGAAAGTACTATATATATGAGATGTCGGGGCAATGGGCCATTCATCCATGAGCCTATGTACATAAATCAAGACTCAAAAATGTTCCAGTGACTAGCATAGAGAGGCACAGCTTGCAAGAAAAGAGGGAGGATTGAAACCACTGGGAAGCAAGGAAAGCATCCAGGAATGAATTTACATCGTCCAGGTGATAAATGATAAGGTCTTACAAAAAGGGAGTGGCAGTCACTGTGGGGAGGAGAAGACATTGCAGGAATGATAATAAGCCTAAGAGAAGGGACATGCGCTAATCTCAGAGCTACAGAATTCTCTGAATATCTGTGACATGAAGGCACAGTCTGAAGTAAGTGAAAAAGAGAAGGAAGAAGCCAGCACTGGTAGATACTCAGAGTTAGGGCATACAGTGAGGACAGGAGCCAACAGAGGGGAAAGGGCAGCAAGAAGAGAATGTCAAGGGGACAATGTCATGCGGAGTGACATACGACACTGAAGGAAAGGAACAATTAAGAAAGAGAAAGTAGTCACAAAGACCAGAAACATTCATCCCAAAGATATACATCTCATTTCTTTTCCAAAACATCCCTCTTAGTCTCATTAAAAAAAAACAAAAAAAAAAAACCAAATGCTCTCTTCAAATAGTATTCATATGACATAGAATGACCTCATCTCCTTGCTTTCTTCCATTAAAATCTTATTTACTCTCGAGGTATTTCATTCTGATAGCACTAAAATATAATAGAGATAAGTAATTATGACCATTTTGCTTGGCCTGGTCTACCACCGTTAGGAATCTATCCCAAGGAATTACTTTAAAACGTATTCAAGGCTGGCTTTAGCTGTACTGCTCACAGTATAAATAAACACGGTAGAACAAAAACAGAAAAGACATCTGACAAGTGAGCAAAGCTGGATATGGTTACACGTACTATGCTATAGCAATATTCTGCATTGTAGATCAAGTAGATACATGAAAACATTTACATGAATTAAGGAAAAAGAAAAAAATAAACCCCATATGTACCAGAACAAGAACTAGAAGAGATCATAGAATCTTACAGATAATAAGATTACATTTATTAATAAAAAGTTATCTTGTATTTTTGGTGTTTGCTACATAGTTACATTTATTTTAAAGAGGGCTATGAAGTGAATAAAAATAAAAATAAAATATGACATTTCTGGCAAGCTAGTACAATGAGAAAAGAATTTTCATTAGCTGGATTAAATTGCCATAGATAAGGTTTTATAGTTAAATGCCATTGAGTAAATAAGGAGCTTACACAATGTATTCTTATGAGCAAAAACGCAAAATGGCCTGGTAAAATCATATTTCAATTTTAAAAAGATGACACTAAAATATGTATGGATGAGTACGTAAAGACTAAAAGTATGATTTTATAAGCTTTTGAGAAGAGTGGTATAGGACTATATTATTTACATATAAACAGAAAAGAATAAGAACTCTGGAAGAGAGAGATTAATTTATTCAGTTATTATGAAATGGGAATTCATTTTTATTTGATGCAAGTCATGAGAATTATCACAAAACATTCTCTAGAACAACAGAAGCACACGTTTTTTAAAAAAAGCTTTGAGCCTATTTACCATCCCTAAAGACAAATAGAAAAAAATATTTATTGAAACAGTGAACAAGGGAAAATGGTTCACATTTAAGAAAGGAACAGATGAATATTCTGGAAAATGAGAAGAGTGACAATTGAGAAGAAAGGGGAAAAAAAGGATAATAGGAGGAAAATATATTGTCAAAAGGATTTGTGGCATAAAACAGGCTATATAGGAAGCAAGATATTTTAAAGGTGAACTTGAATGAGGACAAGAGTATATGGAAGGAAATTCCCAATTGGTAGTATAACAGAAGTGAAAAAGATACTTTTAAAAGATACAAAGAGATTAAAGGACTAGAAAATATTGGAGTCATTTAAAATTATATATATAATTTAATGTTCTCTGTGCAATTCTTTCATCTTTCCAAAAGAAAAAAATGCTTTACAACTCCAAATATGTATATATAAAAGGTCCTCTTTTCATCATAATTTTTAAATTGCCCCGGTATGTCATTGTCTTTAATAGAGAGTTTTCTAAGATTCTTGGTTGCAAATGACAGTATTCCAACTCAGACTAGCCTAAACCAAAAAGGAATGAATTTGCTCATTGTGCTAGACAGAATAATGCCCCCTCCCCCAAAGATATCCATGTCCTAATCCCCAGAACCCACAAATATGCATCCTTACGTGGCAAAAGGAACTTCTGCTGATGTGATTAGCCAAAGAATGGGGGTAACCCTTAGAAGCTGAAAAAGGCAAGGAAATGGATTTTCCCTGAGAGCCTCTAGAAGCAATGCAGCCCCACAGAACCATTTTAGACATCTGACCTCCAAACTACAAAATAATGAATATGTGTGGCAATTTGTTACAGTAGCAGTAGGAAACTAATATATTCATGTAACTAAGAATTTCAACAGGTATAGCTCACTTCCAGCCAGTTTAATGAAAAGATTCAGATGATATGAACCTATCTATTACAATAACCTCTAACCAATATGTTCCACGGTGCTAGTCTCATTTTCAGGCAGGTCCTCCCCACATCATGGAAAAGATGACCTGATCACTGGTAGTTCAAGGCATTCCTTGTGCTTAATGAGTGGGGATCTCCTGAGCTACACTGTATGGTGGCACTGCTTAATAATGGCAGCCCCAGAAGAAAAGCAAGAGCATTTCTGTCCAAACTCCAGAAAAGGCCAAGAGGGAATCTGGTTGGCTTGACATAGATCACACTCTTTCCCCGAACCAACCATTTAGCTGGGGCGATGCAGTACTTTATTTGGCCAGGTCTTGATCACCCCACCCTTGTGGTTGGGGTAGGGTAAGGAAAAGCCAGCCCCATAGAAACAACATGGACTTGGGTCCCCACAAGAAAGATGGGTACTATTACCAGAAGAGGGGAAAGGAAAAAGTATTGAGTAAATAAGAATCATAGCTACCCCTAGGTCAAAACATAAAATACTATTTAAAAAGTATATATTCCATACTTAATCAAAAAATTCAAAACTGGTGCTGTAGTTTCCTTTGAATATTGACTATATAATTTTAAGAATATTATTATAAAATTAAAACAGTACTCAAGATTTTTATTATACTTCTGGTCTCATTAATACCCTTAACACCCTCTCCCCATTATGGATATGGCTCCTGAAAAAATTAACCTATCCTATATTAACAAATGAATCTGGCAGTTCAGCAGTTAGAAGGACAATTATTACTCTAAGAACAGGCAAAACAATTATACAATGCAATGTCTAAGTGGCATTGTTTTCAACCCAAGGCAAGGTTGCCTCTACAAGAACATGATCACTGTTCAAAAGGGGATTGGGATGCTAGGGTAGCAGAGTTCCAAAGAGTTGATAGCTGGTAGAATATGACAGCAGAGCATCAGGAATTGGAAGGTAGCATCTGTTAATAGAGTGAATCTACTCCTTCATTTATTGATCTGTTATCACATGGCCCTCCCTTTCTGCTTTGAAGAGCCTGTCATGCCCAAGGAAAAGTAACAGTGGTGGTAAAGGTTTCATGAAAGGTGAAGGAGCCCAAGAAGCTGAAGTCACCTTCAGGGTGTAGCTCTCAGAGAAGTGTCTTATAAAATAATTAAAATATGTTCGCTTTTTTTCAAGGTGTCTTCCAAAATCTCAAGTGAATGAGACAAACTCTGATGTGAATATTGGAGTGGTAAGGATTTTAATTTACTTTAAAGACGTACTGAGTAGCAGGAAAGTTGATCTGTCCTCTATAGTATTATCATCATCTTGCTCATCCTACCACAGGTCCTAGCACTTAGGAGGAGCTCAATAAATAAATACTGAATGAATGAACATTGCTGCCCTTCCTCACTCCTTGAATATAAATTTAACTTTAAGGGTATACAAAAAAGACAAAGCTATTTTTTTTCATTTGGGCCTGTATTTTTATCATCATCAACATGCATTTGATGTTTACTGCTTTCAGATATTACATTCATGTTAAGGGTCTGAAATAGGGGTTAAGTGAAAGATTAAGGAGTTATAAGCAGCAATGATTCTGACATTACTACAACTGAAAATAAATACAGACGAGTGCACATGTGTGTGTGTGCACACATACAGAGAGGATATGCAAGTTAATGCAAATTCTAAATGTCTAAGATAATACAGACTGGAATGCAGCCAGCAAAAATGTCATTCTCTGGCTTAATGGAAAGGTTAATAAATCAAAACCATGAATTATATATGAAGTCTCACCCAGGATCTCCGTTATTTTTAGCACAAGAGAGTAACATGATGCTGCAGGTATGGTTTGTGCCAATGCCATAACCTGAGGAGTAAGTGCCAAGGAAAACAGGGCTGGGATGTCTCAATCAACGAAAGCAAAGACAAAAACCTAGCATATTTCAGAAGACAGAGACAGCTTTGCTCATATGCAAAATACAAAATTGAATGGCAAATGGGATGGAAGGAGTCACAAGTGTGAGGAAAGGACTTCTCCAGCATACTGATAACTATGCAAATAACTGAACTTGGTCTTAAGCGCATCGCTGCTTGTCAGGTGATGGAAGGTAATGCACAGCTGGGATTTTAACTTCTCCCACATTAAAGAAGGCCACCATTAGAAAAAAAAATGAAGGGAGATAATTAGCACTTGACAAAGCTATATCAAGTATGCAGACTAAAGAGGAGTCCACAGACGTGAGTTCAAATCCCAGGTCTGCCACTTACCCTGTGTTGTCTTAGACAAATAACTTAGCCTTTAGAAGCCTTTGTTTACTTGTCTTTAAAATGAGAATAGTTACATCTATTTCATAAGGTTTTGAGAAGGATTTAATGAAATGACAAGTATATTTACCATGGTGTCTAGTATATAGCAAGTACTCAAAAAATAGTTAATTCTCAGAGATAAGTATGACAAAAACAAAGAGAAGGGCATGCGTGCACCCCCATATTAGCTTTTATAATAATTAAGCAATTTAACTATTTTATGTGTGCATACATAAAACTTGTGGGATATAACCTACAAGATATATAGTAAAAGGTTTTAGCACGTAAGTTATATAATGATACAAGTTCAGGCCTCATAGATATTAAGTAGTTTTGAAGCAACTAGCATGACAATCACATAAGGAAGCTTGCTAGTCAATGAAGAGAGAAGACAATTCTGAAAAGAGTAAATCTATAAGGCATTATCTTACCACTTTTCCCCGGGCTTTAGTGCCATAGGTTCTAAGCTCAGATAGTAGCCCTACCTGCTAATTACCATAATTAAACCTTAATATTAAGAATCTTTTATGGTTTGAATGTCTCTTCCAAAACTCATGTTGAAATTTAACTGTCATTCTAACAGTGTTGAGAGGTCAGACCTAATTTAAGAGGTTATTAGGCGGAGCCCTCATGAATGGATTAATGCCATTATTGCAGAGGTGGGTTAGTTATCTCAGGAACGGACTCCCAATAAAAGGATGAAGTTTGGCCCCCATTTTTCTCTCTATCTCACTTGCCCTTCTGACTTCCACCACAGGATGATGTAGCACAAAGGCCCTTATCAGATGCTGGTACCATGGTCTTGGCCTTCCCAGCCTCCAGAACTATGAGAAATAAATGTCTTTTCTTTATAAATTACTCAGTCTGTGGTAGTTTGTTATAGCAGCAGAAAATGGTCTAAGAGAGAAGCCAATCACAAACCAAGCCCCCAGAGACCTACAAAGAGAAGAGATTAAGAACATCTTTCTACTGAAAGAATACTCATTGAATATTCACCAAAATTTAAACTCTAGTTATCCTTCATGGTAGAATTTAGGCAAGTTTTATTTTTCAACTTTTTTTTGGTTATCTTTAATTTCTAAATTTTCTACAAATTATAATATATATATATTTGTATACACACACACAAAAATATATATTACTTTTACACTAAGAAACTAGATATTTAAGTCATATCTTATTTTATCTAAGGGGAAGAGATAATCAAGAGTCTGCAAACTAAAGACTGACTGCCCCTGTTTTTATAAATAAAATTTTATTGGAACACGGCCACACCCCTTTGTTTACATATTGTCTATGGCTGCTCTGGCATCACAATGGCAGAGTTGAGTTGTAGCAACAGGGATCCTACTCTCACAAAGCCTGAGATATTTACTATTTGACCCTTTAGAAAGTTTGTTGAGCTCAGAGTTAGTCCACAGAAAAAGCTCAAGCATGGCCTGCCCATTATGAAATACTTATTATAAGTGGGGTACTCTTTACCTGTGATGGCCTGGACAAGTCATTTAACACTTAAGCTATCTTATTTTATTTTGATGATAATAATAATCTTTATGGAGTATTTACTATGCACCAGGTACTCTTCTACATACTTTATATATATTAACTGATTCAGTCCTTATAATTTAACCCTGAAATATAGACTCTATTATCATTGCCATGGGGAAACTGAGGCAGTGTGACTTGTACAGTTTTAGCCAGGAATAGAACCCAGGAAATCTGGGCTCCAAACCTGTACTTTTAACCATGAAACTAAACTGTTGAGCAAAGGGTGTCCCCACTGCGTGATCTCTAGGATATCTTGGTCTTCTAAACTTTGCGATTTTATGTTGTGGCATTTTGTCTTGAAAAGTATGTCATACATCAGTTTTCCTTAAGGCAGAAGTTACCATTTCCTGGCCCACCTGTAGCATCTTCCCATAGCTATGTGTTTAGGCCATGTAATGTTTGAGAAAAACAAGAAGTTAAATTCCTTCAAGTGGGCATGCTCTCCTCACTAGGCACAGATCCCTCATCCCTGTGGCAGCACACCCTGCTGCCACTCACCTTTACCTCTGTGCCTGGTCAAGGAAAGGCATCTGAGCCCCCAGAGTCTTTGGAAGAAGTAGATGGTTGATGAGTATTTGTGCTATCTGTTCTTACCACAGGGGTCTCTGTTAAGTGAGGCTGAGATTACTCTCTGATCTGGGCAGAGGGACTGTGAAGGGGAGATTGGTGGAAAGGGGTGGAGGTGGGGGTAAAGGTTTGACTTTGAACTTTTGGTGCTCTGGGCGAGCTCAGAAGCTCCTGTGAGGGAGAAAAGGAAAGTGGGGGAGACAGGGAAAGAGTGTGGACAAGAGGACAGAAGAAAGAAGAGATGGGAGGACAGGGAAAGGCAGAAAGGGAGGAGCTGGGAGAGGGAAGGGGAGGGGAGTGAGGTGGGGGGAAGAGAGTGGGAGGCGGAAGTGGGAGGAGCAGGGGAAGGAGGAGAGAGGAGAAAGAAAGAAGATGAGGAAAAAAGGGAGAGAGAAATAGAACCTGTAGGCCAAAGTCAAAGCAGCTATTTTTATGGAAACTGCTATGCAACAGCAGGGAATGAAGAAGATACTTTGATGTCAATGTGGTATAAAGAAGGGGAAGGAGAGAGGGTGATCCATACACTTCGGAAGGGGACACAAATTGGGTTTTGATGGTCCCAGCTCTACACTGGACTTAGGGCCATGAGCATTGGTGGCATGGAGGCAAGAGCCATGCCTAGCAGGTCACTTGCCATGGGGGCCAGAACATGTTTGAGACTCCATCTCACAACATTCCAGGTTGTCAAGGCCTCAGTTTTCTGCATCAGGAAAAGACAGAAAGGACAGGAAAATGGGGCAGGTGCCACAGGGTGATAGGAAGGACGGGGGATATCTCACTACTCTCAAGACTCCCTCTGGGGGAACTCAGCAATAGCTGGGGGAAAAGACTTTGCTGGGTGCTAGAAGCACAGTCTCATATATAAACTGATACTTGATATGCCAAAAGACAGTCATATAAGGAAAAAGGCTATACACCTTGAAAGTTTAACATAGTTTCAAACTATTTCCTTATATTAGCAATTGTTTTACCATATGATGGTATCACTCTGAGCAAACCAACTAAACATTTTAAGGAAAATTTTACTAAGTTACTCTTTAAAGCAGTCATAATAGGCCATCAGAAAATCTAGTAAGGGCATTATCTCCAGGAAAAAAATGCTCAAACAAAAATGTGCATTCAATTTCTAGGGATTCATAGACTACCTCCCCCCCAAAATATCCTTTGACTCTGAGGCATCCATGAGCCCTAGATTTGAGAACTCTTGCTTTAGATCATTAAAACACATGTGCAGATGGGATTTCCTACCTACTTAGAGAACACAGAATGACTGGAAATCCAAAATGCATTGCAGTGCAGCAGATAAATCTTGCTATTAAAATTTCCCCAAAGCTCACATTTTTATGCACAAAACAGAGAAAGTCAACATCTAATGTATAGATTATCACCTTGAAAGGAATAGGTACTGAGGAGGAACAGAGCAGAAAATGACTGATAATGGGTGGTAAGATCTATTTGAATTACTTCTTACTGTCTGTACAAAGATACATACACACACACACACACACACACAAATCAAGAGACAATTTGAATCAAACACAGTGACAGGCTTTCCTTTTGAGTGTTTTTAACCTGGTATATTTTATAGCTTATATACATAAGCCATCACATTTGCAAATGGGCCTTTCCCTGTAAACTGATAGGTTAAAGGTGCTCATGGCAAGGAAAAATTTGATTTGCCAGCTAAGAAAATTAAGTTAATTTCAAGACCTGTATTTACATGCAGAATAGAAGTAGAGAAGTAGGACAAAGCTAATGTAAGCCTCGCTGTGCTCTGCCTTGCTCAGTTCAGTTTGTAGTGGTTTCTGTCAGTCACACATTTAAAAGGGCACAGAGCAATTCTCATGTATCCACATGATAGAGTGAAATGTAGTTATTAAGAATAATATTCATGAGGCTGGGCAAGGTGGCTCACACCTGTCCTAGCACTTTGGGAGGCTGATGCAGGAGGATTACTTGAGGCCAGGAGTTCAAGACCAGCCTAAGCACTATAATGAGACCTTGTCTCTACAAAAAAAATACAAAAATTAGCCAGGTGTGGTGGCTCGTGCATGTGGTCCCAGCTACTCATGAGACTGAGGCAGGTGGATCACTTGAGCCCAGCAGTTGGAGGTTGCAGTTAGCTATGATGATGCCACTGTACTCTAGCCTAGGCAACAGAGCAAGACCCTATCTCAAAAAAAAAAAAAAGAATATTTGTGAATACTATTTACTGTGAGGGAAAGTACATGTGCTATGAATAAATACAAAATCAAGATATGAAGTTTCATGTAGTTGGATCTCTATGTCAGTATATAAAGAAACAGCTATAGATGGAGATACAGATAAGTAGGTATGTAAACACACATTTATTCACTCACATACAAAGACTGGAAAATAAGGACCAAAAAATTTAAAGCATGTATCTGGGTAATGGAATAATGAATGATTTGTTTTTTCTTTCTTTCCCCCTCCCTTCCTTCCTTTCTTCCCTTCCTTATTTTCCTTCCTTTCCTTTCACTCTTTTGGAATTATATATTGCCCAAGGTTGTTTTTATAATGAACATTCATTACTTTTAAAATCATAAAATAAGTTATACTTGGAAAAGAAAGACACTGACATAGAATGGATCAATATAAGCATCCCCAGGCGAATAAACGGTTGGAATCTTGTCTTATAAGAAACATTTGAAAGACTGTGCAATTTTTAATATGGAAAAATGAAAGCTTTGGAGGATGAGATAAGACTTGTCACATGCTCCAAAGAGCAATCGTGTAGAAAAGAGATTAGACGTCATTCCAGGTATCTTCAGAGTAGAACTAGGACCAACTGATAGATAAGTAAAGGGAGCTTCACTGACATTCAATAGAGGGAAAAATACTTTCCCATGTGCAAAGTGTGCTAAAGAGCAAGATAGGGCTCTCCCTCTGTGGAGACACAGTCCCAGGTGATCATTGACAGAAACACATCCCTAGATGCTGGAAGACCATCTATGGAAACACACATCTCAATGCCAGATGCCCATCTATGGATATGCATACACAGGTCCTGAATGGCAATCTATAGAAACACGCCCCAGATGCTGGACAACCATACATGGAAGTATACATCCAGAGGGCAATTACCATATAAAGAGTCACACACCCCGACGCTGGATGTCCTTCCTGCCCACAACCCAACATAAGAAGTGACTATGAAGTTGGTTTTCCATCCTTAAAAATATTCCTCAGAGTTGTGAGATATGTCCTAAAATAATAAGCCACAAAGCAGGGGTCTGTCTTTAGGGCCCACAGTGTTTCAATAATATGAACAGTACCTTAGAACAGTGGTCCCCAACATTTTTGGCACCAGGGACCGGTTTTTATAGAAGACAATTTTTCCATGGATGGGGGCGGTGGGGGGGAGGTTTCGGGATGATTCGAGCACATTACATTTATTGTGCAGTCAAATCTCTCTGCTAATGATAATCTGTATTTGCAGCTGTTCCTCAGCACTAGCATCACCACCTCAGCTCCACCTCAGATCATCAGGCATTAGAATTCCATAAGGAGCATGCAACCTAGATCCCTCACATGTGCAGTTTAGAGTAGAGTTCATGCTCCTACGAGAATCTAATGCCACCGCTGATCTAATGGGAGGCTAAGCTTATGCAGTTATGTGAGCTATGGGGAGTGGCTGCAAATACAGATAAAGCCACTCACCTCCTGCTGTGCAGCCCGGTTCCTAACAGGCCATGGACTGGTACTCATCCACCACCTGGGGGTTGAGGACCACAGCCTCAGAATCAATAGCACCAGTGACACCTAGCTTCAGAAGCATTGCACAGGAATGATCAGCCTGCTCTTTTCAACCACCTCCCTTTTTGGCTTCACAGATGCAGGGGCTACTCATTACCCTCCCTTACAAAATGCTCTCAATTAAGAAAGAAGGGGGAGAGCTTGAGAGTGGAAGGAAGGAAGCACACAACTAAGGAAAAGAGGAGAAATGAAGGATAATAAAGTGTAGAGAATGAGGAACACAGCAACAAATTAATACAAATAAAAGAGCTTTTAGAAAGTAATCAACAGCAAATATTCAAAATAAATTTATACTACAGCCTTTAAGGTTTATTCACCTGTTTAAACAGTCGGCTACTTTTTTTTTTAGAAGCTTAAAACCATGCTGCAAAAGGTCAGAGTTGTTAAATAGGAGGAAAAAGAAAAACCAAAACAGCTGTGGTATTTATATTTTTATTACCAACTCTCCTAATTAACTGTGTGACATTGAGGATGTTAATCTCTTAAACTCTGCTTTTTCATATTCAAAATGAAAATTATACCTACCTAGGCATTGTGAAAATTAAATATCTTCTTATATGTAGGTACTTACTCATTAGATGTTGAATGAATCCTGACTTTAGTAATATTGTTGTTAAGAACAATTTGTTAGGTCTAGAAAGGAATAGGTACTAATATTTTTTGGCATTTTATCTGAGATGAGATTTATGTATACTAACTTTAAGTCCAACCAAATTTTTGAGTTAGAGCTGCTATTGACAAATTTTGTTTGTAAGGGGCCAGATAGTAAATATTTTAGGCTTTGCAGACACACAGCCTCAGTTGCAATGACTCAACTCTGCCGCAGTAGCTCAAAAGCAACTGTAGGCAATATGAAAATGAATGGGCATGGCTGTGTCCCAATAAAACTTTATTTACAAAAACAGACAGCAGGCCAGATTTGGCTCATGGCAGTGGTTTGTTGACCTCTGAACTAGATAGTATTCCCAAATTATAATGAAGAAACTATTTCTCAGAGTCCTTAAGCAACTTGCCTTGGGTCACAAAGCTTATAAGTGGTAGGCCTGGGATTGAGCCTAGGACCATCTGTCCCAGAACTTGTGTTCTTTCCTCTATGCTGAGTTGTGTTAATTGGCATAATACCTTATGCAGTCATTTAAAAACAGGATTTATGGTTCAGAAAAGAGATTCTGCTCAACTAAATACACAGTTGCTCCACAACATGAATGGTGTCCAAATAACTGAAGTAGAACATGGCAGGATTTCAGGGGCCATGCTCATTATAAAATTTATAGTCTCAAAAGGGTTTGCTGGTATTATTTCAGCAAGAAGTTGGTCTTGCCAAAATCAAGTGGAGAATTATTACATGAATGTCAAAAAATAATTTTATCTTGAATTTCCTGGAAAACGCTAGCAGACATTTTCTTATTTGGGCTTCAGTAACCCAGAGATTTGCCCTAAATAGCCAATGTACTGTCATAGAAGAGGGAACTGAATGATTCTTTATGGAATGAGAAAGGGGAATAGGAAAATATCCATTCTTCCAACTTATTTATGCTAGACATTAATTTCCATTAAGAGGGATGACAGGTATTATGAAAGATTTGGAGCAATAGTTTTGATTGGGTCAGAAAGAAAGAAAATGGAGAAAGAAAAGTAACACAGTCAACTGGAGATCTTTATCACAAACATATAGCCCAGGCTTCACTCCCACCATCCCAAGATGCAAAATCTCCTAAGCAGGAAGAGTGACTTGGCATCTGAACTTAGGGAGAAAAAATAAGAGGAAACAAACACTTTAAGTGATTCTAATTATTTTACTTTCAGAAGCATAGGTTAAAGCAGGGATTCTCCACTTCAGCATTACTTACCCTTGGACTGGGTAAATCTTTGTTGTGGGAGCTGTCCTGTGCATTGTAGGATGCACCATCCCTGCCCTCTACCCACTAGATGCTAGTAGCATCCCGATTTCAGTTATGACAATCTGCAGACATAGCTGGCTGTTCCTTTGGGGAACAAAATTGCCCTGATTGAGAAGCATTGGGTGAGAACATAACTCACCAGATATTGGCTTTAGCCTAACACTTGGTCCACAAAACAAAACGAAAAAAAAACGTGGAAAAAATAAGTCCACGGGAGACCTAGTTCTCATCTGCTTTATTTAAGGACCGCAAGCCCACCCATAGCCCCACCTTGTTAATGTGTGGCCATTATTTTGCAGCTTTGAACTCATTACAAACTTTTTGTTTTTTGAGACAGGGTCTTGTTCTGTCACGCCAGATAGAGTGCAGTGGTGTCATTGTAGCTCACCAATTCCTGGGCTCAAGCAATCCTCCTGCCTCAGCCTCCCAAATAGCTGGGACTACAGGCACCACCATGCCTGGCTAATTTTTCTATTTTTATTACAGACAAGGTTTTGTTCTTGCTCAGGCTGGTCTTGAACTCCTGAGCTCAAGCAATCCTCCCATAGTGCTAGGATTATAGGCGTTGAGCCACTGTGCCCATCCTCATTGCAAATATTAAGTATGTACTAACATACTTTCTTGACATGTTTTCTTATAGTACTAAATATCATTTGTCATTCACTGTAATAGGTTTTATGTCAACATTAATGCTCTATGGATCAACATTTTTTCCCCGATTTTTTTTTCATTCTGTTTTTACACATTTTAAATGATCCTGGAATTTGCAATAACAATCTTTAAAAACTTCTTACCTCTCACCTTCCCTAACTAAAGGTTAGGAAAGACAGAAGACAGAAAGTAGCTTAGTTAAAGCTGGGTGTGTGTAGGGGGTGGGGAGGGAGAGTAGCTGCCAATATGTATCTTACAAGCTACACAGGGCAAGTTTCTTTTTGGGGGTGATAACAAAATTAGATCATGGCTATGGTTACACAATTCTGTAAATAAAAACTATTGAATTGTATACTTCAAATGGGTGAATTCAATTACCTGAAATATATAATAAAAAGTAACCAGTCCTTAAATAAATATCATTCTAGTGTCAATTAAAATATTATCTAGGTCTAGACAGTAACAAGTGTTGGCCAAGATGTGGAGAAGTTGAAACTGTCATAAATTGCTGGTGGGATGGTAAAATGGCGCAGCCACTTTGCAAAACAGGTTGGCAGTTTCTTAAAAAGTTAATCATAATTTATCATAAGACCCAGAAATTCTAATCTTAGGTATCTTCCCAAGAGAAATGAAAACATATGCCCACACAAAGACTTGTACCCAACTGTTCATAACAGCATTATTCATAATAGCCAAAAAGTAGACACAACCCAAATGTCCATTAACTAGTGAATAGATAAACAAAATGTGGTCTATTCATACAATAGACTACAATTCAGCAATAAAAAAAGAAATGAAGTACTGAAACACGCTACAGCATGGATAAACCTTGAAAACATTATGCTGAGTGAAAAAAGCCAGACACAAAAGACCATTGCATTATTACAATTGCATTATTCCATTTATATAAAATATTCAGAATAGGCAAATCTAGAGACAGAAAGTGGCTTAGTTAAAGCTGGGTGTGTGTAGGGGGTGGGGAGGGAGAGTAGCTACTAATATGTATCTTATAAGCTTCACAAGGGCAAGTTTCTTTTTGGGGTGATAAAATATTCTAAAATTAGATCATGGTGATGGTTACATAATTCTGTAAATAAAAACTACTGAATTGTATACTTCAAATGGGTGAATTTTATGATATATAGTCTATATCTCATTAAAGCTGTTAAAAAATAAAATGCATAGGTTAGATAAAATCTTTCCTAAATGAAAATTGAGGTTCACCTACCAGGCTGTACACTCAGTCTGTGAACTTCCACTGGCCTTCTGTTCAGCAGACCTGACTGCAGATCTAAACAATGGGAGATCTGCTTATATCTATATATTCTCTTCCAGTTCTGATATTCTCTGCATCCTCCAAATTAATGAGTCTGAGACATGATATTAAGTTTTACAGGTTCTGATTCCATTGATGCTATGACATATCATAGAATCACAAATCAAGTTACTTCTTTTTATATGGGTATATCAATTAGAAGGCAATCCTTGATTTCAGTAGAGTATGTGGTAGCTAGTTTCTAGAGGATTTAGGGGCATTTAAGGTCCTCATACCACAAAGAGTTCCCCTTTCTGTTCTGTTCCCAATTCCTTTTTCTTCTTTTGGCTTAGGCATTGGTTCTAATAGTTCCTGTCTAATGTATACAAATTTTTTTAAATTATGGATTTTGATCAAGCTGGAGGCAAGATTGCAGTGGTTTCCCACGGGACTAAGTTGTTATCAACATCACTGAAGACATACACTCCTCATTAAATTTCTTATTCAAGTATGGGGGGGGTAGAAGGTACATTAGATAATAAAGTTAAAATTTAAAAATATCTCAATAAGCTAGAACTAAGTACTGAAACAAACAAAATTAAATAAGAATAGATATAAATGTTCAATAAACACATTTCATATGAACAGAATGGAGGAGACCCAGTTTCACAATCATTGATCTAAAAGAATCCTATGCATTTTATATGCTAAAAATTTTTACATGAATTAGATATATAATGTATTTATTAAAAGCATATTATGGCTATGGGAAGCAGTAACAAAGTCCAAAGTGCAGATGATACTTGGAGTGTTACATCCACTTCTGGATGTAATATTGTAAGAGATATTAATATATTACACATTAGTCATTCAATAACCTTCAACAAATAATTGAGCCATCAGTGCCAGACATGATGGTGAGAATACAGGAAAACACAAGGAAACATGGTCCTTGCCCTTTTGAAGCCTATAAGATACTCAGGGAAGGCAGGTCTTGAGTCAGTCATTACCAGCATGGTGAGTCTTACAGAGGAAGAGGGCAGAGATCATGAGAGCAGAAACGGTGGACTAAGCCTAGACCTCCTTTCACAGGAAAGCAACCTGGATGGAGAGAGGCCTGGAAACAGTAAGGCACAGTTGTGAGGTCTGGGGATGGGTGACCTAGACAAGAGAGAATTGATGGGGTGTGGTTGAGGTATTGCCATGTGGATAAAGATTCAGCTTTATATTATATTGGCTGTTCCAGAAAAAAAAATTAGGACCAATAAGGAGACATCACAAGGAGGCAGACTTTCTATGTGGTTATTTGGGAGAACATCCTCGGACAACAGGGAAGGTGGCTTAATAAAGTAGTGTGCTCATCAGTGCAAAAAGTATTCAAACTGATGATCTTTTTGTTGGCCTAGATCAGAAGTCAGAAAATATTTTCTGTAAAGGGCCAGAGAGCGAACATTTTAGGCTTTGTGGGCAACATAGTCTCTGTCACAACTACTCAACTCTGCCATTGTATCAATAAAACAGCCACAGATAATATGTAAGTAAATGAACATGGGCTACGTTTCAATAAAAATGCATTTATGGACCCTGAGATTTGAATGTCATATCATTTTCACATGTCACAAAATATTATCCTTCTTTTGATTTTTTTTCTCAACAATTTTTGGCTCATGAACTATAAAATACAGACAGTGGGCCACATTTAGCCTATGAGCCTATAATGCCAATCCCTGGACTAGATGTTGGAGTTTGCTTCCAGTTCTGTGACTCTGAGTTTGAGTAAAACCTGAGAAATATGACTTGTCCTTTTAAATTCATAACCTCTTTGCCAATAATTATAACTATATGTAACATGAATTAAGACAGAAGCATAGAGAATGTTCCACAGCAACAAAGTGATGAACTGGGATTTGAACCCAAAATCACTTTTCTGTGTATTCTTTTCAGTTAATCTATTCAACAAACCTACAAGGTGGGCACTCTGGTCGTGCCTGTGCTATGAGTGAGAAAACTCAGGCACAGAATTATTAAGTAACTTACCCACACTCTCAAGAGTGTAAATGCTGGGACCAGAGTTCCAACATAGGCAGTCTGACCCAGAAACCATTCACCTGACCACACCCCACTGCTTGCCATGAACTTAGTTTAATAGATGAGGTGGGTACGGCCATAGTTAAGGTAAAGGTTGGCAGCTCAATGACTGCAGGTCTGGGAAATAGTGTGGGCAGATCATTGAGCCTCTGAAACTAGTGATACAGGGTGAACAAGAAAAGGCAAGAGGATGAAATAAAAAAGAGATCTAGAAAAGCAAAAAAAAAAAAAAATCCATTCTGCCTATTCCACAATTTGGTCAAGGGGAGAGCCTGGCTTCAATTTCTCTTCTGTAAAAGAAAAGATAATATTAATATCTACCAGTCTCACCCAAGGGTGTTGGGTAAATTAATTCATGATAATAAACTGCTTGAGGTCTTTAGATGGGAACAAAAAAAGTCAAGAACAAGTACAACAGAGTAGCTGATTTGTATTTATTGTTGCATTTATTAAATTGCCACCCTCCTGGTCTTTGGGAGGTTTTATGAATAAACAATAGCATATTAATTTTTCTCAGAATTATTGATGTCACTCTGAGAAAACCAAGCCTAAATCCCAATGGCCACTGCAACTGAGATTTGGAAAGCCAAAGAATTACAATCTTTGATATCTCTTTTCTATTTGTCAACTTACAACTCTGTTACAGAAATGATGGGACCAATTTCAGCCTGTGTAATCTTTTTACTTCTAAATAATTACAGCACAAACTCCCTGCATTCAGGAGTTCTTTTTGCATGAAGGCAGTCTTCTGCCTCCTAGAAGGTACCATGCTGTAGAAAGAAGAGAACTGGACAGATGAGGCAGGAGAGCTGGTCAGTCTGAGGCCCCAGGCCAGAACTGAAGTAGGATACTGATTTTTGGTCACCTCATACAGGAGGCCTTTCTCGATCTCCAGGCTGAATTGGATGTCTCTCCTCTAGACCTTAATAGTACCAAGTACACTTCTATCATACTACATATGCCCTTTTGAAATTATTGGTTTGCTCATCTGATAGACTGGACATGCCTTGAAGCTTTTTTCGTGGCTTTGTCTGCAACTATGATAAAGGTAGGCAGACCATAGGCTCCAACAAACATTAAATAACAATAAACAATAAACTGCTCTTGGTTTTCTCATTAGTAAAATGAGAGAACAGGATGAGATAGTCAATAATGTCGCTTCTGGTCTTGATATTAGGATAAAGACAATTCTTCTAACTCCCAAGTAAACTCCCATACATGTGGTTATTCTTTGGCTTGGGGAAAAGAAAGGGAGAGAGTCTCAAAGGAGAAAGAAATTTACATGACTAGAACTCTTTCTTCCTATAGAATGAACATTCTCTTCTCAACTCTTCATCCAGAGGAATCCACTTTCAAACAGTGCAGCTCTTCTCATTCCCCTACTCATAGCTCTCCAAATGATCCCCCATCTTGACCAGAGTAAAAGTCACAAGACTCCCATGTTCTACAGATACTGTATCATCTGGACATTTTCCTAGTCACCTCTCCCACCTTTATCCTTGGCTGACTGTGGTCCAGCCACACAAGTCTCCTTACCACTGTTCCAATTTACCATGTACCTTCCAACCTCAAGGTCTACACTCTTGTGGTTCCCTCCTAGAACTTTCCCCCCTAGATATCCGGATGACTTTTTCTCCTACCTCTTTCAAATCTGCCAAAAGTCACCTTCACAGGCAGATCTATTCTAATCACCTTGTTGACAATTTGGAGTTTTCCTTCCAGCACTCCCCATTCATTTCCTTTGCTGATTAATTTTTCTGCATAGTGCTTGTTACCTTTCAACCTACCGGAGAAGCGACTTTTACTTTACAGGCTCTTTGAGCCAGGGCTTTTGTCTGTCCTGATCACTGCTGTGTCCCAGCACCTACAAGACTGGCAGGCATGCAGCATGGGCTTCAGTGAATGCTTGCTGGGTGAATGAACACAACTAAGGCAGCATAACAAGAATGGGAATGAGGCTCCCTCATGAGCCTCAAGCTCTGCTGCTTTTCCTGGCTGGCCTTTGGGCTGTTGCTCTAATCTCATGCTCATGGCCTCCTCCAGAGTCCACATTTGTTCTGCTCTTCTAGCTCTCTTTCCTTTTTCAACCTCTGTCCACAGGTTACTCCTTTTCAGGACAGTGGGGGCTCCATCCCAAGGCAAATTAAGCAGGAGGCAAAGTGATGGAAAGGGGAAAATATCTGCATGCGCTAATGGAAGGCAAAAACTATTATCAACAGGGAAGGCATGGGGTTGACCATTGACCTTATTTCCTGATGTGGAAAAAGGAGGCAAACATCAAATTTTCAATCCCAGACTCTCACAAAAGCTATTTTTGAGCTAACGATGGTTAGAAAAGCAACTTCTCAAATAAAACTTGAATACATAAGTCTAGCAATCTCTCTTAGCATAGCTGGTATTCATGGAGGCTATCCAGACTTTGAAGTCCTAATGTCTAATGATTATGTCCAGTTACATAATTCATTATAAGAAGAAGAAAGAGGCAGCAGGGCAGAATGGAAAGACCCAGGTTTGGATATAGGCACTTATATTTCTTCATATGAAGAAGCAAAATCATAATGCCTACTTTATGGATTTATTTTGGAATGAAACAGGACATTTCAAAAGTAGGATATTGTATGTACAATTATCCAGTCCATAATGGGTACTCAGTGGTAGATGTCAGCCACCACTACCACCACCATCATCATCACTATCATCATCATTATTGCTGTTGATATTATTTGAAAGTGTTGATCTACCTAGGAGACAGTAAGAGAGGAGTACCATCATGCTGAGAGAAATAGAGAAATAGAGAAGAGGCGGCACTCTACAGGTTGAAAAATGAATCTGGTTCAATTGGTTTAAGATTTCTCAAATTTGGCACAATTAACATTTGGAACCACATAATTCTTTACTGTGGGGGGCTACTCTAGGCATTATAGGACGTTTAACATCATTCAAGGCCTCTACACATCAGATGCAGTAGCAATCCTTCAATGGTGAAAAACAAAACATGTCTCCAGACATTGCCAAATGTCCCCAGAGAGGTACAATCATTCCAGGTTGAAAACCACTGATGCCTGACCATGAAACAGGAAATAGAAGGTAGTAAAAACCAGATCTTACTTAAATCCTTTGTATACATAAGGGACAATATATCATTCTGGTTTAGATCAAGGGTAGGCAAACCATGGCCCATAGGTCAAAGCCAGCCCATCACTTGCTTATGTAAAAAAAGTTTTATCAAAACATAGACATGTTCATTCATTTACACATTGTCTATGGCTGCTTTCTCACTACAGTGGCAGAGTTGAGTAGTTGGGACACAGACTATATGACCAAGAAGCCTAAAATATTTACTATCTTGCCCTTTGCAGACAAAGTTTGCTGCTCCTTGGTTTATGGTATAGACAGAATTTAGAGGCAGACTGCTTGTTTTTAAATCCTAGTTCAGCTGATTATTACTGGTAACATTTATGGCAATGTCCTCAAAACTGCTGGTGCCTCAGCTTTCCAATCTGTCAATGGGGCTGATATTCATGGTGCCAAATGAATAGGGTCATTGTGAGTATCAAATGAATAAAAATATGTGATATGCTCAGAACAGTCCCTGGAATGTCATAGGCACTCTATAAGTGTTTGCCATTATAATACTCTTCAGGAGGAAACAAAGAAAACATGGTGATCTTATCTTTTAAGGAACTGATTTATATATCTGAAAAAAATCTACCCAGAGAAAAATAAACTCTTTCATGTTCAATAAAACTCATTAGTCTCTCTCCTACAATCATCTCTCACTAATATTTGATGTGTTAATTTCAAAGAAAGAAGGGGAGAATAAAATGCCTTTGAAGAATATGAGTTTAAAGTATCTGATGAAAAACCCAAGAGGAGAAATATAAATTTGCAGTGAAACTGACATGAGTTTTATGTACTTTCTGGCCATTTCTGGCTTTCTTATTTCATTGCCCCTTTGTCTTATTTATAAAGTCTTATAAAGGAAGGGCTTCCAGATAACAACATACATGTATGTGTGCTTGGCTATGTAGATATCCCCATCACAAATCCCCCACCCTGACTAGCCCAGGAGCCTTACTGTACAGGAGCAAGTTAAACTCTTGCCTGTCTCCTAGCATTTGTTCAGACTGTTTCTGCTTCTCCTACTCCTATCTATTCTCTAGGTATCAGCTCAGGTACTTCTTTCCCTGTGGCCCTTGGCATGCTCTCCAGACTACTTCTTTGAATCTCAGTAGCACTCAGAGGACCTCATCTCTCAACAAGGCACTTCATCCCACACTTGCTGACTGCTGTTACTCAACTGCTACTCATGTGGCTGCCCGGTTTCCCAACCAAATTACAAATGATTTGTGGCAATGACGTTAACTTAAGCTTCACCCATGTATATCCTATTGCACTATGCCCAGAGAGGGAGCTCTTACTAGACACCTAACATGTTCATTAAGTAAAAATTAGATTGGTTGACACCATACAGATATCCAATAAAAGATTCACACATATAGATATATAGAGACATAGATATATAGATATAGATACTTGTACAAATCAATGAAAAAGCAAATAACCTTATAGTCAAATTAATGAAAAACTTGAATAAACACTCCACAAAAGTTTATCCAAATGGGCAACAAATATATGATAAGTTACTCAACTACATTAGTTATCAGAGCAATGCAAATTAAAGCCTAGTGTTGATAGCAGTATACACCCAACAGAATGACTAAAACAAAAAGTATGTAGAACAAGGAGGAGAGCAACTAGAACTCTGACACACAGTTGGTGGGACCACAGATCAATAAAACTATTTTGGAAAATTGATTAGCAGTATCTATAAATTCTCAACATAAGCATATTCTGTGACTCAGCAATTCCATCCCTTGGTTTATTCCCAAAGAAATGCATATGCATGTTCGTTAAAAGGCAGATATCAGGCTGGGCACGGTGGCTCACACCTATAATCCTAGCACTTTGGAAGGCTGAGGCGAGAGGAATACTTGAGACCATGAGTTCAAGATCAGCCTGGGCAACACAGCAAGATCCTGTCTCTACAAAAAATAGAAAAATTAGTTGGGTGGTATGGTAAGCACCTGTAGTCCCAGCTACTCAGGAAGCTGAGGCAGGAGGATCACTTGAGCCCAGGAATTTGAGGTTTCAGTGAGCCATGATGACACCACTGCATTCTACCCAGGGCAAGACAGCAAGACTCTGTCTTAAAAAGAAAAAGGCAAATATTAAAATTTTCATGGTAACACCATTCATAATACCCCAAATCTGGACCCACCTAAATGCTGATTGACAGTACAATGAATAAAGAAATGTCTATATTCTTTTAATGAGATATGATACCACAATGAAAATAATCATGATATTCTCATCAATATTGATGAATTTCACAAACGTAAGGTTGAGTTAAAGAAACTAGTTGGTAAAGGGTATATAGTGTGTGATCCCATTTATATATAGTACAAACCATGCTGTGAGAAGTTAAGACAGTGGTGATTCCTGTGGAGGAGAGTATGAGCGTCTTCTTGGGGAAAGACTGTTAATTTTCTAATTTTAAAATCTGAGTGTTGGTTATAAGGATGTGTTCAATTTGTAAAACTTTAGTGAGTTATGCAATTAAAATATATGTCTTTTTCTACATGTATTCTTCAATATAAACTTAAAATTATTTTGGTTGATTTAAATGAAAGGAAAAAGGAACAAATTAGCAATATCCTCCTTTATTTCCATGTAGTGATTTCTGCCTTGTACATAGTATGCAGGTAACAAGTCACCATTCCCTGGAGAGAGGAATCTATAATGAAAGAACAGCTGTTCTGCTCAGACTGTCACAAAAACCCTTCAATTCTCCAGCACCAGTTCACCACCTCCAGTCTTTTGCTAAACACACTGGAACATGTCATTCTTTATACAAAGCTCAGAGCACTTGAGAACTGCAAAGAACTTCATTTTACAGGCAAGAAAACAGACTCTAAAAGTCAAGTTGCTGGTCTGAGACCACACAGCCAATTCATAGTTGAGGTATGCTATGGATTGAATGTTTATACTGCTTCCCTTTCATATGTTGAAATCCTAACTCCTAAGAATTGGGAGGTGATTAGGTCACCAGGGCTCTGCTTTCATGAATGGGATTAGTGCCCTTATAAAGGAGATCTCAGAGAGCTTGTTCACCCTTTCCACCATATGAAGACACAAGGAGAAGTTGGCATCTATGAACAAGGAAGCAGGTCCTCACCAGACACTGAATCTGCTGGCACCTTGATCTTGGACTTCCCAATCTTCAGAACTCTGAGAAATAAAAAATTTGTTGTTTCTAAGCCACCAGTTTATTTTATATGGTATTTTACGATAGCAGCCCAAACAGAGTAAGACAAGGTAAGAACGTGGGCTCAGGATCCGTGACTCCCAGCTGCATTCTTGCCTTTCGTGCCTGCAAGGAATTAGCAAATTTCCATCCACAGAACAGGTCCACAGTTTATGCCCTTCTGAGGCTGCTAACCATCTTTGAAGTACAGCAAAAGATGTAGACCTGCAGCAAAGGCACCGAGAATTCTCCATCAACAGCTTTTCTCTGAAATCTTGACAGGAATCTAATAGGAAAGGATGCATTTATTAATTTTGGGGGGGGGCAATTGTTTCCTTCTAGACTATATGTACGTGCTAATTTCTGCAGCTGAACAGCAGAATCTCAACCTAGTACTTGGTTAGTAATTATATAGAACATTGTATTGTACAGTTTTTACATGCTTTGGGGGGGAAGAAAGAGAAAAATCTCACAAGTACCAATTCTTTGCCTTGTCATTTTGAAGGCAAAAAAATCTATATTTGTATTCAAGGAAAAACAGGTTTAATGATGTGGATATTTTTTGTTTCTCCTTGAACAAGACTTTTGTACCTCTTCTCTGCTTAGCGCATACTGATGCCAGAAAGAGGTGAAGCTACAAAAGAGGCCAAAGTATTACATAACCCAGCCTGGGTAAACAGACCTGTCTACCTGGGAGGCTTCCTGAATCTCGATGCTGACTCCCGGTGATATCAACGATGAGCAAGGAATTCTAAGACGAGGGCACTGAGTGCATAAGCTTGTATGTCAAGTACAGGCTGCAGAACACAGAGGGACAGAGCCCGACTGTGAAATAGGGGAAGTTGGCTTGAAAAGCCTGTTGCTGCCATATTCTGAACTTCTTTCTTGGATTTTCCCTTAGAACTCTTAGTCCCCATGCCTCCCTCACCCTTACTTTAGGCCTTTGGTGTTCTTGGTGACATACCCTAATATGGACCATGTGAATTACAGCCTTCTATAATCCCCTCCCCTTAAATGTGAGACCTGTGACTTGCTTCTCACCCATAGAATATGGCAAATGTGGTGAAATGTGATGTCAGACACCATCTTAGCAGGTAAAGTGAGAGACTCTCCCCTTGAGGCCTTGAAAAAGTGAGCTGTTCACTTGTGAGAGGACCTCTGAGTGGCCTGTGAGAAGATCACATGACAAGGAATGCAGGCAGCTTCTAGGAGTAAGAGTGACTCCAGCTGACACCCAGCAAGAAATGTGGGTACCTCAGTCCTACAGCACCAAGAAATGGCTCTGCCTACAAGCAGGCAAATTTGGGCAAGGGCCCCAGAAAAGGAACACAGCCCAGCTGCCACCTTGACTGTGCCTACATGAGGCACTGAGCAGAGAACTCAGTTCAGCCACGCCTGCACTCCTGACTCATGGAAACTGCAAGATGATAAGTGTGTGCTGTTTAAGCTGCTATGTTTGTGGTAACTTGTTAGGCAGCAATAGAAAACGAATACAGTGCTCTCAGGACAAACCTGACTTTGCAAAGCCCACCGAGACCTTTCCACCTTGCCCCACCTTTGAAAGAACTCACATCACCCTGTTCCTCAAATATCCAAATTCTCTCATTTCTCTAGAGCCTTAAAGAGAATTGCTTATTAATCTCTGATAGATTAATAGTTAAACATTAATGACCCAGTCATATATCCATTCCTGGGATATAAACTTTTTAATAAAAACCTCAGTATTTTTCCATGTGTTTCTTGAGTTATCAGTTATTACAGAGAAAACAACAATAACAAAGGAGTATTAGAGTCAAATATTTGGGAAATGGTGAGCAAAGCAAAATTAAACAAGTTCCTTTACTGCAGGAGTTTTAGAGCCTTTAACACTCTAAAGAAGTTTGTGCCTCCACAAGAGGAAGGTAACTACATAGCATTTCTATAACATTTAACTAAATAACCATTTCCTCCCTCTTCTTTTTTAGTGTGTATGCTTTTGTGTGCATGTGGAATCTCACAGAATACATCCTCAAGAGTATGTGCACTCACACACATGTATATATATGAAAATGAGAAGATACTCAAATATAATGATGTCTATAAATAATAGTAGTTATATCTACCATTATAACAATGAGTTTAAGGATGTTTTTCCTCTATAATATTTGTTTTCAAATAATTTTTAAAAGATAAAAATATAAGGAGAACGGCCAGCATGTATCCATCCAAACACAGAAATTATTTTTTTTAAAATTCATTAAGGGGTGATTATTCATAATACAATCAGATCAATTACTTTTTTTCAGTATTCAGAAGTTGCTCACAGCTTTCCATAAAACATGAGCCTCCTAATACATTTAAATTATATTTCAATTTTTAAAAATTGAAATACACATGTTCAGCACAGTAATTGCCGTATGCTAGATCCACATGAAGACTTTGTTTAATTAAACTCTTTGAAGTCACATTTACTGGGTAAAATTTGCCATCTGGTGGTCTATCTGCTATTATGGGGCATTAGTAAATACCATTATCAGAGCTAATTATTTAACTGAGATTAGTATCTATCTTATGATTTATTTTATCCTTAGCACTATGTTTTAAATATATTGGGTTGAGACTATAGGCATTTTATCTGTGCTGGTTTTTATTTCCTATTCTCCCATTATTTGTGATCCTCTGATGACAACCAAACAACTCCTTTTTCCCCAACACTTTTCTGGCCCTACCAAATGTCAGATTTGAGTTTGTTTTAAGGCTCTTATGTTGACAATGTGCATATTCTCCTATCTAAAAACATGTGCCATCAAATCATCCACACACAGGGGATCTCACCCTTTAGTCACTGGTCTTTCCAAAGTGTCCACCTAATGTGCCTTCTCTCCTTTGGCACTTTCCTATGTCAGAATCTTTTAAGTATCCATTAGACCATTCTGCTTTTAGTCACAGTAGAGAAGAAATTTCAAAATCCATTGCTTATTTGTTATCTTGATTTGTTGGAAATTGTTCATTATTTTAGATAATGAACCACCAAAATGTTTAGCTTTCTTCTGATGATCAGAAATAAGACTCTTAGTATTAACATCAGAAATTCCCCATTGGTCCTTCAGAGTACCAAAATTATCTGAATATTTCATCATCATTTCATTTTGTTAAATTTCATTTTGCTCTGCCAATTAATTGGTCTCTTGTAGAAAATGACTTGTGTTTGATTCCTGAATGGGAAAAAAAACCTAAAAATATCATCAATTGGGCTACATCAGATAATTTCAAAAGTATAATTCACCAACTGTCTGAATAATGTCACAGTGAGAGGGAAGAATATTTATGGTGGCTCTTTCCTCGCATCATAAATTTCATAGGAACAAGGAAATTTGTTTCATACACAGCAGAGAATACTGATGAAATTTTCTAAGGTAAGAAGAGCTGTCAATTCTGGTGACATTAGGGG
Source organism: Cheirogaleus medius (assembly GCA_008086735.1). Classification (NCBI taxonomy): domain Eukaryota; kingdom Metazoa; phylum Chordata; class Mammalia; order Primates; family Cheirogaleidae; genus Cheirogaleus; species Cheirogaleus medius. The sequence goes on from VBSM01003185.1 coordinate 11,893,727, forward strand.
ATTTCAAATGTAATGAAAAATGAAAGGTGCAACTCCTAAAAGAGTCAATGGTCATATATTTCTCCATCTCCATTAGAATCTAAAATTATAACCAAAGAATTAAATAGAAGAAACTGGTATTCTAGCAGCAGAGATCTAAGTATCATCAGGGGTGGAAAAGGTTTGGGGAAGCTTTGTTGTTCCTTCTCAGCCTGTTAGTGATCTATAAGCCTCTTTCCTTTCTGTTAAGTACTTAGAGTATGCAAGACAATTATGGTCAAAGTCATGGCTGATAAAGAAGCCCTCGGAATAAAAGAGAAATATCAGGTCATGACAAGTTCACCACTGATAAAACCATGACCTAAAGATGGCCAGACAAAGACTGTTGTGTTCATATTAAATTGTAAGTAAATATATTTGCAGGCCTCCTGCAGTGTAGCTTCTGGGAAAATGTGAGTTGAAAAAAGAAAGATACTATTATCCTAGAGGAAAGGAAAATGTTGCCAGCATTAACCTCAACCCAGTTATAACACACAGGTTGTATCTACAAGCAAGATAAAAATAAATTCAACAAAGGAAAGCTTATTCTCATTCTCTGTGCTCTTAGCATTTAAGGGGCCAGGGTTTCCCGCTGGGCAGCAAGGCTATAGTAAACCAGAACAACTTAATCTTTCGGTCATGTGCTCTGTACAAGGTGATTTAGCTCATGAAAAGATACAATGTGCGAAAGCAAGAAAGATTTGCCTTGATGAAGTTTCCTGTGGGTAGCTCTAAATAAGCAGACATTTAAATGGGAGGAAAAGCAAACAATTAGGTAAATAATTCACAGGAGTTAAGTCTGAAACATTTTTGGAAGGTAATAAAATGCAATATCGCTGCCTTATAAAGAAATAATTCAGCTTTTGCATTGTTTAGCTGAGTTGTGCAAGAAACCTGACAATATTGCAATGACCTACAGTTACCTGGAAAAGCAGCTAAAATCACTACTGAAAGGGACATGCTCATAAATTCTCTTTGAATTATAATCCCCAAATAATCACACCATAAATAATTTCTAGAATTCAGGGATGTTTTATCTTATTTTTCTCTTAGCAATGACTATCTTCTATTCTTTCTGCAGGCTCTGATATTTTCTTGGTTTCAGAGTAGACCGTGCTTTTATTTTGTGCTTCAAAGTTTCAGAAGTTCTACTGAGAGCTTTGTGTCTAACATCTTCTCAAAGATATCCACGGGTTGGCTTTTCCTCCTCTCTTTTACTTAAAATCTGCCAGGAGAAAAAAACCACCTCTAGCTGAAGGATATAAGCCAGAAACAAGAGCACTCCCTGGTGGATGTCTATGGCCATACCACTTAAATAGAAACATGCACTGCTTTTCTCCAGACTGTATCAAGAAGAGAGATGATTAGGAAAAGGAGGACCATATATGTTGTCGTCCAACCAGAATGCTTTTGCAAGTAAATGGAGGTTTTGAAAATAATGACACCAGGAAAACAGGTGTAAACCAGGACTGTTCACAATAGCTGACCGTTCTAGGTATTAAAGTTAGAAATAGTGACTGTGTCCCTGAGTAATTGAAGTAAGAAATATAATTTGCTAATTTGTAGAGGGGACAGTAAAGAGCCACAGGGTAGGTAAACAATATTATCATCCTTTCTTCATTGGGGATGATGTCCTAATTCTATCTGCACTCAGAGAAAGAAAGCAGCACGTTACTGATTAGAAGGATATGGTTGGTGCCTGATCTCTGAGTTTCCAAAAATAATTGGCTCAGCAACAATTTTCAAAATGTAAGAACTTAATTTCTACACAAATGTGTTAATGATCCAAATGGCACATAGATACATCTTTGATTTTACTTTTTATTTAGAGCCTGGTACATAAAGCCATATTCATGTTTCCAGCCAATTTGTATTGTAGCATAGATTATTAAGAGGCTTTCTCTATTTTAAGACATTGGTTACAGAATATATTTCAATTAGTGCTGCCAATAGCAGAATGACCTATAGAGGTGGGTCCAAGACTGCAGATGTTTACAAAATAAATGAAATCATCAGGTTATGACTATAGAACTGGCACAACTTAATACTACCTTAGCTTGAATGAAAAATATTACATAATAAAACAAAATAAATGGAAATAATCTTTCATGAATGCCATAATTTAGATTTATGGGGTCATCTATACAAATTGCACTTTCTAATGTATTATCAAACATGTGTCTGAAGACTTTCATTTTTCGTTGTGTACATTTTATTATCATTGGATTGGCTAGAAAATTGGAGTATTAAATTAAAAGTGCAAAAATGGGGACATAAGGCCGGGCACCGTGGCTCACGCCTGTAATCCTAGCTCTCTGGGAGGCCGAGGTGGGCGGATCGTTTGAGCTCAGGAGTTCGAAACCAGCCTGAGCAAGAGCGAGACCCCATCTCTACTAAAAAATAGAAAGAAATTAATTGGCCAACTAAAATATAGAAAAAATTAGCCGGGCATGGTGGCGCATGCCTGTAGTCCCAGCTACTCGGGAGGCTGAGGCAGGAGGATCGCCTGAGCCCAGGAGTTTGAGGTTGCTGTGAGCGAGGCTGATGCCACGGCACTCTAGCCGGGGCAACAGAGTGAGACTCTGTCTCAAAAAAAAAAAAAATGGGGACATAAACAAATCTTTGGAAAATGGATCATGATGAATCTCTATTCATTAAGCAAACTGTATCTTTCAAAGGAGTTTTTATTAGTGTTTAATTATATAAGTTTCAAAATTTCATTCTTTCTTCTTTTAAAAAAAGGTCCTGAGATTATTATTGGTAAATACAGATATTTGAAATATAATACTAGGTATGTTGTTGGGGATGGGGGAGAAATTTCAATGGATGCAAAGCAGTTTTCAAATCAAAATACTTTTTCTGTGACTGTAATATCTTTATTTTACAAAGTGTGCAAAATATACCTATTTTATAGATGAGATGACCTGGGCATAGAGAAGTTACAGTCCAAGCTAGGACTAGAACCCTTTAGATCCCAATAAGCTGCCTGAAACAAGCTTGAACCTTCCTATTGCCTTAGATCATCAGTTCTAATGCAGTTGGATAGACTCACAGCTGTGTTCATACCAATTTCACCCTAATTATGTTTCCATGAAATTACGCCGCATGGATTTTATTGCAATCAAGAGACGCCCACTGTCTCCTTAATGGAAACCTGGGGAAAGACCCTAGCTTAGTGGATCTCAACTGAGTTTGATTATTCATTCCGCTCTGCTCGAGGGACACTTTCTAGCATCTGAAGACATTTTTCATTGATACAACCAGAAGGTAAGGAGTGCTACTGGCATCTGGTGGGTAGAGGCCAGGAATGTTGCTAAACATCCTACAATGCACAGGACAAGCCCCCACCACAAAGAGTTATCCAGCCTCAAATGTCAATAGTGTTGAGGTTGAGAAATGCTATCCTAGATATTAGCACTGTATTTCTAAGTGATTTCCCAGGATTGAATCCACTATTTGATAATTAAACCTACCCAGTTTATGTTAATGTCTATGGACTGTAAAATCAGATACTTTTATAATTACTTTCTTGATTGTAGAAATGTACTGCATCTGGAGCTTGATGTTCCCTATTCAGAGGATTGTGGGGTCTTTTGAAGGTATTTCTGGTACAGGAAGGGATGGAAGAAATTTGGAGGGGCCCTGCTAAGAAGAAATGGCCAGCCTCTCATTCTTCATTGCCCAAGGTGATCTCCAATGAGTACCTTCTTGTAGAATCCCTTTCCCTTGAGTGTGGATGGAAACTGACTTGCTTCTAACCAATAGATAATGGAAAATTTGATGGGATCTTATTCTCATTGATTACATTGTATAAGACTCTGTCTTAGAAGATTGGAATGAGAAATTCTGCTGTTAGCCTTGAAGATCAGCTGCCATGTTGTAAACTGCCTATGGAGTGATATACGTGGAAACCATGGGAGGCCTCCAGAACATGAAGGCGGCCTCCATCTGACAGCCAGTAAGAAACCAGGGGCCTCAGTCCTACAACCTAAAGGAGATGACTTCTGCAACCTGAGCAAGCCTGGAAAAGGATCTTTCCCCAGTCAAGCTCCAGATGACATCGCAGCCCTGGCTGACACTAGTGGCCCTGAGCAGAGGACCCAGCAAAGCTGTGCCCAAACATGCCCCACAGCAACTGTGAGATGATGTGCACTGTTTTAAGCCACCGACATTATAATTTATTATGAATGAACACCTCATGGAAGAACAGTGTTTGCAGTGCTAAGGAAAACCATGGAGACCTGTAATACTCTTCTTTATTGGCTCTACTTCCTAAAAGAACGTCTGGGAGTGATGCTTGGGGTTTGGAACAGTATAAAATGGCATCTAGAGGCCAATTGGCAGCAGTGCATCAAAGAGTACTATGTATAAAAAATTCCACACTGTTTCACCAAATAAAAGTCTGGAAAGCCTCCAGATTTCACCCTCACCCATTTTCTCTGCAAAGTAGGCAGGTAACTGCTAAGTGGGTGGAAACATGAGAGATGTTTTTTCATAAGAAATGGCATGCCTTGGCCTGACACAGCCCCTTGTAGAAGTTTCATCAGGTGGGGAAGGAAATTTCAAGAACATGAATTTCTCAGTTTCTAGCTGCAAAGCCCCATACTCCTGTTCTTGTGGCCTATAGGAAACTGAGGGACTGAATATAAACTAAAAAGCAGTAATGCCCAGCCCTCCATCTAGGGTTCCAAGAGGAAGATTCAAATAAAGTCCAGATAGAACCAAGAAGGCTACATCAGTGCTACTTACTGGGAAGACAAGGGATGGAGAAGGCAGATGATGTAAATAATCAGGGAAAAATTTATTCAAGTTCACAAAAGAACATTTTCCGTGACTCAAACTCTGATGGAAATAAAAAGAAACATGAGCTCTATAAAATCATAAGAAAAATGAATTAATAAAAACAGAATGAGAGGGAAATGGTGCTGGCAGAGCTGAGGAAATAAATTGAGAAGAAAAATGATATATTGTGTGACTAAAAGAAAGAACTGGAGGCTGGGATAGTGTTAGGAAAGTGTATTGAAATAACATCAACTTGAGGTGATAGGAACTTATCCAGGCTGGAGGCTGCGGGAGTGGAAAAGGCCAAGTGCAGATTTAGAGAAGGGAGAATAGAGTGCAGTAAAAGGGCTGTTCAGAGAAGCAGGGAGAGGATAAAAATAGAGCAATTTTGTGGAATCTGAGCAAGTGTTTTCTAGAAGCAAGGGCAGTCATTGTCAAGCGCTAGGAAAGGTCATCAATACGTAGACAAAGTGGGAGAAAACCTCCCTGCAGAGGAGGGAAAATCGGAGCGCCTTCAATTTTGGTTCCTCGAGAGTCCTTGATCTCTATGGGCTGCCAAGGGGAAATCAGAACTTTCCAGATCAAAGTGGGAATAGCAGGTGTCTATTTGATCATCTGTAGTTTTCATCTAGGACTCTTAAGCTGCTTTCCCATCCACCTTTGCTTCTGACAAGTGGACTTTGATTCGAAGCTAATTTTTAGAATCTTTTAGATAAAATTTCTGTCTCGAGACACTAGGCTGTCTTACAAACCCTGGCAACAGGTCTGGATACTTTCCCTCCCTCCTCCACTGCCCCCAAGAGTTTAAGCTGCAGTTAATGCCTTCCCCGGCATTATTCCATCTAAGGACTACTAATTTGCCAATGGGAAACACTAATTGGTGCTACTCTGTAGAGGGTAAAAGGGTCAGTGAAGACATTACTCTCTACCTTAGGGACCAAATGCTTTATTCATGCATTTGATATGCTTCAGCCAACTTCGGATAGAACTGAGAAATGTTCTTAATTCTCCACCCCAAGTGTCTATTCCTCATTCAGATCAGGGAAGAAAGCAATGAAAAACATTCCTTATGGCTATGTTTGCAAAAAAAGAAAAACAAAAACAAAAACAAAGGCAAGCAACAGTTTCAAAAAGAACTCACAGAATAATTTTCTGAAATATTTATTATGAAGCAGAAGCCAGAATTTGGGGTTAAAACACTATTAAGAACAGAGGAGGGAAAAAAAGAGGACTTGCCAAATGAGAAATATCTTGTTTTGTAATTCCACATTCAACTTCCCAGTGTTCTTTGCAATCAAGACCCATGGGAAGCTCAGTTCAGTCCAGGCAAACTAATTCAGCAACCACTGTGGTCATTGGCTGTTTTGCTGCTAATTTGTTATTATAAATAAAGTCTGGAAAGTCACTTGCTGCTCCATAATTATCATTTAGTTCCGGCCAAGAAAGCTAACTTTCCCACAATGCTGGATCGGCTAGCAGTGGGAAGACCCAGGGCACCTGCTGCAGCTGCCGTGCTGACTGCAGTACTACGGACCAGGTTGTGAGGACCCAGCCACAATTTGTACCTGGTTGTAAGGCCCATAGAATTATTTATTTATTTTATCTTTGCACGAATGCATGTGTTAAGTGAATACATGCTCTTTTATTATATTTTAATGTAGTCTCTTTTTTCCCATTTCCTTTTTTTTTCTTTTTAAGAGCAGTTTTACATTTACAGCAAAATTGAGCAGAAGGTATAGAGATTTCCCATATACCCTCTTCCCCCCCCCAGGCATAGGCTCCTCCATTATCAACATCCCCTATCAGAGTAGGATATTTGTTAAAATTGATTAGCCCATGTTGATACAACATTATCATCCAGATTCCATAGTTTGCATTAGGGTTCACTCTTGGTGTTATACATTCGATGGGTTTGGACAAATGTATAATGACATTGGATCTACCATTGTAGGATCATATGGAGTATTTTCACTGCCTTAAAAATCCTCCTTGATCTACCTGTTCATCCCTCCCTTCCCCTCAGAATTATTTGTAAGCCTCCCAAAACACATGACTGACATTACAGCATTTTAGTACAGTGAGATTAAGAGCTCAGCTATTGAGCTATTGGAGACAGACCAGGACCAATCCATGGCTCTGACAATGAATACTTAGCTGTGTTTCCTTAGGCTGTGTTTCCTTAGTCTCTTAAACTGGCTAAGCCTTCTTTTCCTTGACTTTTGAAAACAGAGAGCATAAAATGAATGAAGGAAGAAACAAAGAGGCGCTATTTGTTGCACCTGCTTTAAAACATTGTAAGGATTAAATGCCACACTTTAAGGACAGTACTTAACACAGTTGTTGATAGATTATAAGTACTTTATAATACTTTATAAATATTATTACTCCCTTATAATTGGTTATATTGGTTGTGAGATTGAGATTGAGCTAAAAAAAAAAAAAAAGCACCAGAGCTTTCAATATATCTTCCTAACCTGGCTAATTTGTTCAATGCGTAGGGTCTATGAAGAAAGAATCACTTTATGTTGGTCATGTACTATGGTGGTGAGAAGTGATTTGGAATAAAGGGGAAGGAAAATTTTAAAAGTGAAGCCCAAAAGCAGACTTCTATCACAGCACTTGCCCCACTGTAGTGTAATTATGTTTCTTTACCTATCTTCCCTTCTAGACCATGAGCTCACAGAGGTCAGGTACTTATTTTCTTTTCCTCTTCCAGTTTCTTAACAATGCCTTGTCAGATGGATTGAATGGGAAGAAAGCATAACTTTAGTGAAGGGGTGTCAAGTCTGTATTTCAAAATCGCATCTAATAATAACACTAATATTGAGCATCCCTTTTATGAAATCCCCAGATCACTAATACAGGATGTATCTTTGGAGGTATAGCCACTCATTATTCAACTCGCAGCACTGCCAGCATTAAATTTTCTGTGTAACAGTAAGGTCTTGTCCATTCCATCTTGGGAGTCATCATTACCATCACCACCACCACTATGATACTGATAAAGACATTAAATCTAGAGAAGGCTAAACGTTTCTATTTCTATCTCTCTAAGTTGTAACATCCACTGCAAAGAGGAGTCTCCTTCCTCCCTGGGTCCTTGCGGAGAGTTTTTACCATGATCATCTATATCTTGTGCAGACTCCAGGCAACTCAGCGGATTGTGCCTCTCCTTTCCTTCTAGGACTCAGGCTGCAGGTCTTGGCACATTCATTCCTGAGGTTGCCTGGTGGCATTCAGAACAACTTTGACCCACAAGAAAGAAAAAATCTGTTTAGGTCTGTTTTTTTCAGACTTCTTTCTTCTCTCCACTCTGTTGTCCTAAGTTGTATCATTGTTTCTTCCTTGTCAGCAAGAAGAAAATTCCTTCCAGAGTTCTCTTAAGTGTCTAATTTCTCCCCATATCTCCCCATCACCATTCCTGTTCTCTTTTTAAAAGCCTCCAGGTGGCAGCCTCTGAGTCGTTCTGCTGCAGTTTGTGCCTCCCCAAACTCTGACACTAGAGTTGGCCCAATGTTCTTCATCTCCAGAATCCCCTCTGTTTTGACCTCTGGCCATTTCTCACATGCCTGATGAACACGGGCAAATAAAAAGAATAGTTTCTAATCTAAAAGATGAAAGAGCAAAGTGAGGCATCGGCTGGTTCATTCAATGCCCAAGCAAAGCTATGGAATGCTTCCAAGTGGCATCCACTCTCAGTCACTGAGCTTGAGGGTGGGTTCAAGTCACAGCCTGCACAGGCAACAGAGCCACTCACTTCTTGGTTTCTGCCATGATCTGGCTCATTAAATTGCCCTCTGCTTGTTGCTCCTCAGCTTCTCTATCACTGATTACAACCTTGTTCCCACACAGGCTGCAAGATCCTTTTTGCTTTTACAAACACTGCACTTGTCTTTTGAAAGACCATAATTTAAGGCATTTGGGGAAGAATATCTCTGAATGTTGTTATAAGAATTATAGGATAAAAGAGATTATCTTAATTATGTCACTCGACATGATGCAAGACCCACACAGAGCAAATGTAGTTTCAATCCCTTGTCACTGGAGAAAAGCTAGCAAAACATGTAATATACTTTTGGAACACTTACATATTCTTATTATCTCAAATTTCATTAACAGAATATAAAAACCATATGTTGAATCAATAATGTGTTGAAGGAATAATCTCATTTATATTGCAACGATAAGGCAGTTCTATTGCAGTCTAACCAGCTTGATTTCAGGGAGTCAAGATAATTCTCTTTTTTTTTTTACTGACTGACACCTCAAATTTTATATCAGTCAATTATTCCTTTAGATTAAGGATTTGATCTCTTTGTCTGGAAAAATCTCTAAGCAGGTATCAGGCATTTTTATGTAAGTGGGAAACCGGGAGCAGGATTTAATAGAACGCACAAGAAAAAAGACATAGAAGAATGAGAGAGAGGGGTAATGCCAGGAGACAGTGCTAGAGGGGAACCCCCCCCCCATAAAAGTCAGGAGATGGCCTCACCAGAGACAAGTGTCAGCTCCTGTTCAATTTTGGAGTGGGAGCTGTGACAACGGCGGTGGTCTTTTAAATAGGTAGCAATGATTTTAGAGCAAGTAATCTAATCTGGAAGTTTCTTTTACAAAAAGCACAACCCATTAAAATGTTGAGGAATTTTGACACAAACTATTCCAGTACAACAAATACATGCCACAAACCTAAGACATATACAATGTATTATAGTATTTATATCTACCAAAAGATTAGTATTCAGATTATATAAAGAACCCTACAAATTAGCAAGAAAAAAAAGGCAAAAGACCCAGTAGAAAACTTGAAAAGGAAATAGGTAAGAAAATAAATAAAAGAGTGAAACCAAGCAGCTAATGAACATATGGAATATTTTCTGCTAAGTCTGAATAAATGGAAAGATACAAATTCCAGTTGGCAGAAAAATGCCTATTAAAACAAAAATTATTTCACACACATCAGACTGGCAGGACATAAAAAATCTGATTATCCCAAGCATAGGTGAGGCTATCAGAAAATATGGGTAGGAATGGAAAGATAAATTGTTACATTCATTTTGAGACTAATCTGTCCCTCTCTAAAGATAGAGTTGCACAAACCATTTGGTACAATAACGTCACAGCTATGTATACACCTTAGAGCAAGGGTCAGCAAATTACGGCACAGGGAATGAATGAATCAGGCCCATTGACTGTTTTTGAGTGGCTCACAAGCTAGAAATACTTTTTTTTGAACATTTTTAAACAGCTGAGGAAAAAAATCAAAAGAATAATAATGATGTGAAATTCAAATGTCAGCGTCGATAAATACAGTTGCATGGGCACACAGCCATGCCTATTGTTTACATATTTTTTATGGTTGTTTTCATGATACAACAGCAGGGTTCAGTAGTAGTTGGGACAGAGGCCATCTAGTCTCTGCAAAGCTGAAAATATTTACTGCCTAGCCCTTTACAGAAAAAGTTTATAGACCCTGACCCTAGAGAAGTTCTCGTACCTGTGTACAATGAGTATGTACAAGAGTGTCCACTGCAATTTTGTTTGTATTAAAAGAAACTGGAAGCAATGTGAGTTGCTTAATGAAGTGACTGCATAAACAAACTGTATTATACTTATATAATACAGTGAACTAGAATAGTTCAAAAAATAGATCTACATGTATCAACTTGGAAAAACCTCAAACACTCAATGTTGAAAGGGAAAAAAAGTTGGTTGCAAAAAGATACAGTACGGGCCAGGTGTGGTGGCTCTCACCTGTAATCCTAGCACTCTGAGAGGCTGAGGCAGGATGATCGCTCAAGGTCAGGAGTACGAAATCAGCCTGAGCAAGAGCGAGACCCCGTCTCTACCAAAAATAGAAAGAAATTAATTGGCCAACTAAAACAATATAGAAAAAATTAGCCGGGCATGGTGGTGCATGCCTGTAGTCTCAGCTACTTGGGAGGCTGAGGCAGGAGGATCACTTGAGCCCAGGAGGTTGCTGTGAGCTAGGTTGACGCCATGGCACTCTAGCCCAGGCAACAGAGCGAGACTTTGTCTCAAAAAAAAAAAAAAAAAGATACAGTAGGGAATTACTTATATACATTCTGATAAATATCTTAAGTGATACAGTACATGGTATATAAATATATAGAGAACATATAAAAGTATAAAAATATAAAGAGGAAAAATACACACCCTCCAGATGCCAGTTATTTCTGCAGAAGAGGAGAGTGGAATGGAATGGGGACCTTCAGATACATCTACAATATTCTATTGCTTTAAAAAGAAATACTTATAGCAAATAAAAAAGAAACTTAGTGTGTTTAATATGGGTATATGTGTGTTTATTGCACTGTGCTATATATCTTTGAAATGTATGAAATTCTTTCATAATAAAAAATATTTCAGAATTACAAAACCACTCCAATAGCTATTATTCATCTGGCCACCACCTTTTCTGCAAATGTCCTTTGAATTACATAATACTTGGGGAAAGAAATCAGGCAGGAGGTTTGGCTAGTGTCAGCCCTGCATTGTTGGATGCTAGGAAATGCATACAACTGGGCATGATTAATTACATAGTCCATAAAGTCATGTTACTTGACTATACACCTAATTACAGAGAGCACTATATAGTGTATGGGTGACAAAATAATTGCTGTATCCCAAGACAAATGCTTTATGAATTTCAGAACAGAGATGGAAATGAGAAAGAACTTGTAGCAATGTATTGCATGAGGAGTAAGGCGTCTTCTAATCTTCTGTTAAGAAAGAGTGTACATTTCCCAGACACAATGAATTAAAAACAGCTTCATTTCCAACAGCAGCATCCAGAAAAGAAATAGAAATGTGCTGTTTCCAGCTATAAGTTGAAAGGGATATTGCTATGAAGCATGATTAAATACCAATGAGAATTATGTCAGATGTGGTAGGGAACTTACACCATCTATCTAAACGTCAGGGATTTTGAGGTTTCCTGGAGCCAGAAAGTGTTCATGGAAGCTCATTTCCTTGTATTAATATTATCACTCATTGCTGGGTCACACCCTGCCTCACCAGTCCTGGTCCTTCCTTTTGCTAGTAAAAATGGAAGTGGAGCATTGGGAAAGTTTTCACCACCCTTTGAGGGTAGAAAAGAGACAAGCGGTAGACACAGGTGGCTTGTCAGGTTATATCAGCCTCACTGTTGTTGTGCCTGTTTGCCTTCACTAACAAGGAGACATGCAGGAGCAGCATCAGGGTAAGAGTCTTGGAGTCATGCAACCTGGATTTCATTATCAGCGTTGCCACTTGCTATCCGTGCAACGCTTGGTAAGCTCCTGGTCTCTTTGTCTCTCAGATGTCAAATTCATGAAATTGTAAGCTAATAAGAGTAAATATCTATCTCCCAGGATTGTTGAATGTTTTAAAAGAAAATTTCTGCCAAAAGTGCTTTAGAAAGGGTTAAGTTCTGCAAAGATATTGGCTGTTCTACCAGATGCTTTGATTTGTGTAATGTACAACTTAGCGAGACCAATCCTGCTGATCTGTGTTGTAAATGCCATGGTGCGTATGATTTACAAAGGGAGAGGAAAAGAGGCAGGAAAGGTGGAGGAGAGGCATGTAGAAGAAAGGGGGAGAAGAAAGGAGAAAGAAAAAGGGGACGAAGAGAGAGAGAGGCAAGGAAGGAAAGGGAAAAGGCAGGGAGGGAGAGAGAGGAGGAAGGGATTAGGGAAGCATGTTTATCTCTCCCAGAGGAAGATCTTGACCAGGTCTGATCAATACTCACAGACCCATTATATCAGCATTATTTATGGGCTCTGGGAAAGTAACTCAACCATCTTATTATTGTCACCTGCAACATGTGGCTGATTTAGCCAGTCTCTCATAAATGCTGTGAAGTAATTTTCTAAGACAAAAACTTGACTTTTCAAAATAAGTTCAGAGGGCACACTCCCTTGAAAGATCTTAATGCCCAATATAGCCACGGAGTTGCTGTGATGAAACAGAGTGGCATGCAGTACACATATTCAAGGGGCTTGAAGGCCTACACTTTAAATGATTTAGTTCAATTGGAGCTCATATTTGAAAAGGCTGGTCCATTACACTGGCCATATATGGAGAGAGACACTCTTGTCCCAAACAGCCATCTTTTATATGAGATGACGTTGGCACACTGTCATTGGAACTATTTGTGCCCAGTAGTAAGGAGGGCCCTGTAGTAAATTAGCCCCATATGCTCATCCTCCCTTGAGCTTTATTTCTATGGCTCACTTTGGTGGTCCAGTGCATGGCTGCACACAAGTATGTATCTCTTTAGAATCCACAGAACTACACTGGATTGGAGACTTGAACAATGGCCTCAACATAACTTTCTAATGAATGAGTTAAAGCAGATATAATAACTGCCACTCAACTAGATAGTTGTCTATCTAGTTGGATATATGTGTTTTCTGTGAAAGCCTACATTTTTAACAATGTTCTGTCTTGGCTTTTTTTTCTTCTTTCTTTCTTTCTTTCTTTCTTTCTTTCTTTCTTTGTGTGTGTGTGTGTGTGACAGGGTCTTCCTCTGTTGCCTGGGCTAGCGTACAGTGGCATCATCACAGCTCACAGCAGCCTCAAACTCCGGGGCTCAAGTGATCCTTCTGCCTCAGCCTCCTGAGTAGCTGGGACTACAGGCACATGCCACCATTTTTCTTATATTTTGTAGAGATAGGGTCTTACTATGTTGCCCAGGCTGGTCTTGAACTTGTGGCCTTAAGCAAGCCTCCCACCTCAGCCTCCCAAAGTGCTGGGATTACAGGTGTGAGCCACCATCCCTGGCAAAAATGTTCTGTTCTCTTGTTCCCACGAAACCATGAAATTTCCCAGAAATTTCTTTTTTTATTTTTTTGCATTAAAGCCACATATCTTGAAATGCCTCTCACATTAAGAAGTGGCATAAAAATCTTTTGTTAAAATACATGTTCCTGTCAATTGTTTTGAACACATGTGAACTGTTCACTACTTGCAAGACCAAACTTTCCACCTGCCTGATGCACTCCATCCCTCCTCTTGACCACTCAGGCTCATCACTTTAGCAAATGTCCCCCAACTCTCTTGCACCCTCAATTTCTCCCGTTCATATCCCATGTCTCACATCCAATCCATACGAAAATCCCATTGGCACTTCCTCAGAATGATATTCACAACATGGTAACGTCTCAGCACCTCTGCCATGGCAACTGAGATCTAAGCTGCCATCACAACTTGCCTGGACTCCTATTCTCTCTGCTTCCACCCTTGCCACCTATACTCTCATATTCATATAGCAAACAGGGTGGTACTTTTAAACTATCAGACATGTTGCTTCCTGAAGCTTCCCATCACACTAAAAGTCAAAGTCCTAGCCCATTGAGTAGATGCCCAGTACTGGGATTGCTGGATCAAATGGTAGTTCTACTTTTAGCTCTTTGAGGTATCTCCATATTACTTTCCATGACTCAGGTGGGGCCAAGGCAATATATGTAACATAAACATTTGTACCACCGTAATATGCTGAAATAAAAAAAAAGTCCTAGCCCAATGATGTACCTCTCTGATTTCACCACCACCAGTCTTCCCCTTGTTTGCAGGGCTTCCTCTCTGCAAACATATCTTTGTATCTTATTTTATCTTCCAAGCATCCTTCCAGCTCAGGGCCCTTGCTCTTATCTGAGAAAGTGGTGTTGCCCACTTCCTCATTTTCTTCAGGTTCTACTCAAATGTCACCTTATTGGAGTGGCCTTCCCAGCCTCCCTACATAAAGAGCACCAACCCAATATTCTTCATCCCACATGCTCTTTACTCTTCTTCAAAGCAGAGATGCTGGGGAGAGTATATATTTATTTGTTTTGCTTAATTGTTTATTGTCAATATATCCCCTCCAGATATAAGCACCTCTGGGGCAGGGACTTTATTATTTTTTATACAGGGCCTAGAATTGAGTCTGGCATAGACACTCAACAAATATTCATTAAACATTACATTTTATGCTTAATGAATATTTATACAGAGTACTCTGTTTTATTATAATAGCATCAATCCATTAATCAACTCATCAACAAGTTAAGCAATTATTGATTGTGGACCTGTTGTGTGTTAAGAATTTCGCTAAAGGTCAGGAATGAAACTAAAGGAAACAAAGTTCTAAGAGTTCACAGTTACAAAGGAAAGTCAGAAAAATAAGCAGTCTAGTTCCATAGTTTAATTAAAACACACTCTGTCTTAATGTATTCATTGGAATTCAACAATAAGAAAGTGGAGGGAGGGGAGGAGTCTGAGTGTCAAAAGGTCCCAACACAGATTGGTTGTCAATAGGACTGTTGTGCTCCCCAAGTGATGGTTTCCTTCCTCCCTTTATACTTTTCCGGAAAGTAAATTTTTTAAAAATCTGAGCTTGTTATTGTCATCAGAAAAAAAGTAGTTTCCATTTTGAAAAAAAAAAAAAAGCATCTTTTCTGCTTCTGTCTTTCTCTGACACTGACCCTCCTGCCTCACTCTTATAAGGACCCTGTGATGACATTGGGTTTGTCCAGACAATCCAGGATAATCTCCCCATCTCAAGATCCTTAACTTTATTGCATGTGCAGAGTGCCTTTGGCATGTGAGGTAACATATTCACATGTTCCATAATTAGGACATAGACATCTTTGCAGGGCCATTTTTCTGCCTATACAAAAGTCAACTACTGTGAGAACTAGAGGAAAAGATGTACTATATTGAGTCATCAGATCAGTAACTTGGTCATGCCAAAACTGTAACAGAACTTGAGAACACATAAATTACTTTTTGAGACAGAGTCTCACTCTGTCACCCAGGCTGGAGTGCAGTGGTGTCATCATAGCTCACTGTAGCCTCGAACTCCTGGGCTCAAGCGATCCTCCTGCCTCAGCCTCCCAAGTAGCTGTGACTATTGGCGCAGGCCGTTGTACCTGGCTTAAATTATTTACATCAAAAATATCTCCACCTGGTGCTTGGCTTTGCATGACCAAGGACAGGTGGGTTAGCACCAGCAGCACTGAGTAGTCACCGGCATTTCTGGGACCTGAAATATTGTCCACAAGCCAGTGGAGGAGGAGGGTAAAGGATGTGGTGACCATCTTCTGACCTTCTCATATGAAAGGAGTCCACCTCACTAAACCTGTCATGGAGTTCAGTATTTATTTAAAAGCTTGGAGCTGCTGCACTGTTTATGTTTTATTTTGTTCTTTGTTTTTTAAAAGAGTATAAACTATAGGAACTAGAGTTTGAGTTTTACAATAGGGTTCCCCCCAAAATAACGCCTATGATATACTGTTCCTATAAAAATTATCATCCAGAATCTTTTTGAAAACCTCTAATAATCCATTATTTTGAAAAACATAGGTAGTCTATAATACATGAATTCAATACACTTTAATGCTCTTCAAATATCCCAAACATTCAAAAACTTAAATGTTTCACAATTAAATTCTTCCCCATGAATATGCACAAAGTAGTTATATTTGTTAAAGGACAAACAGAATTCAAGTTGTTTAAATGGCAAAAAGCAGAAAAGAAATGCTGACTATCCCATCTAATATATTTGCTCAATTGATCCTTTCAATTGTTTCTATGCAAATCCTTCTCACAAAAAGATGTATTCCTGGGAAGTTAAATTTCAAGGGTTCATCTCCAATCATGAAAGATTACAGAAAATACAGTCTTAGAATCTGATTTGTTTCCTAGGTAACACCCCTTCAAATCTGGTATCAGTCCCTCATCACTTTGCTCCTACACATGGATAAAGATCCTGAAAGTACATAGTGTAAATTTTGGGAACAGAAAATAACTTGAGCAGATATCCTATAAGAAGGATCTGGGGTAGGTATTATTTTTTGGAAGAAAATTTAATTTAAGTTAATAAAAATTGCAGGAGAAAGAAGCAAAATTCAAAACTTGTTGAAACTTAACTTACTGCAGGATATTGTTATCTGCAGGTTAATCTTCAGCCCCAACCAAATGATTTCAGTTTCTGAAACACATGAAATATCTCACAGTTTAACCCAATGGCTGCAACATGATATAGTTCCCAGAGGAGAAATAGAGTTAGACTTAAATGTTTGAACAATAGTGGCTGAATTCTGAACCTTAATAATGGGTAAGACTAGAGATATATCATAAATGAGATTTGTATAGACTGAAAAATTGAATAATCTCTCTAATAATCCCAAGGTACAAATTTAGATTACTAAACATATAAACATTAAATTACTTTGATTAAAAAAAAGCCTTCCTTCAAGGTATAAAAATCAAGGACAAACCACAGGTGTGTCTATGTCCCCATCTACTGCTTGAATATGTATATTCAGGAAATGTTTTGTTCAAAACAATCATCAAAGATAGCCTTGAACCGCCAAGCCAAAAACAGAAATGTAGATTGCTGTAGCAATACACAAAGTGAGAAGAGATACTCACATTCAATATATGAAGTCTCAAGGGTTGATATGGAAGTGGAAAACAAGGAATATAGCCATCAGGTCTTCAGGCCTGATCCATCTAGTCAGCCAACCAGCCTGCCTGCCTGCACCTTTTCAATGGAACTGTCCTTGGTTCTGAAAGAGGTTCCCCTGATGACAATATGAAATTGTCAACAGTCACCATTTGGCGTTGGCTAAAGACATACTCTCCTTTTCTTCCTTTCTTCTACTATGAGTCACTGTGCATTCCAGCTACCTGCTTCTCACAGTGGCTCAGACCTAAGCCTGGCCAGGAACTGCTCTGTTTGAAAGGGATAAACCAGAATACCTGGAGCTCATACAGAAATCTGTTTAAAGGTTTAATGATTTATTTCTTTCCAGTATTCACTGGCTTCTTAAAAGTCACAACACCTACTTAATTTGCCAACTGATAATGATTTAAAATTCAATAGTATTTGCAAATAGGAATCCTTATGTCCTTTAACAAACTACAGAAGCCTAATTACTCTATTTCTACGTTAATTGCCTCCTCTTCCTTTAGTAAATGGATATATGAATTATGCACACTGACATTTAAAAATCATATGGATTCTATGTACTTATTACTAAGTCAAAGGGTTCAAATCATATTCCTTCCTCCACAAATTAGCCTATTATTGTTAAACAAGACAGAACATTTTTAGTAATTTTTATCAAAAAATAGTCACATTAATCCACTGAAATGCACATTTTTCAATTATTTGGGGGCTCACCTAATTATTAAATTAGGCCCTAGAATAAATTTTCTCTAGGATATTTTGTCAGAGATTCCCATAATCTGTTTCCTTTTTGAGCAATGGAGAAATCACCTAATATTAAGGTGGAGGATGGATAAGCAAATTATTTTTTAAAATTGATTTTTTGAAGCAAATATCCCTACTATCACATTTATTGTTACTACAGTATATAAGATTTCATTTGAGTTTCCAAGTAAAACATAATCTTGCCTTTGGCATGTGACAATCATAAATTAGACGTGATTTTTTTGTTTTGTTTTTGTTTGCTTGTGTTTTATTTTTTTCCTAATTGTAGGACCCCGTTTGGCCATTCACCTCCATATCTTCCTAATTGGGGAACTTTATCTCTCAATTTTTCACTTTTCTATCTCTCCAATGGGTATTGTAGGAGACCAGAATATGCCACCCCCAAATATGCCTCCTTTGCATAAGGATTATTTTGAGCTGATTATTTTAAGAAACTGCAGACACAGAGAAGCTCTGAAAACAGAGAAGTTACCCTGTTGTAAGGGAAATTTACATTTATAAAGGAAATTTCCATTTGTAAGGTTAGCTCCTCTCTGTACCCAGAAGAGAAGGACCAATAAATCACCAGAGATGCATCCACCTAAATCTGCATAATAAACTTTAATCTTATTTACTGAGTTTTTACTGGTTACCTTCCCATATGTTGCCTCCCCCACACCCTTTTTTGTTTTCCTTGAAGGTGCTACATAAGCCAAGTTCTTAGCCACCTCTTTGAGATTTACGCATTCTCCTGGGTATCGCCCATGTATATGTGAGATAGACACCTTAATAAACTTCTGTTTTTCTCTTGTTAATCTGTGTTTTGGCACAGAAGCCCCAACCAAGAACTTAGAAGGGTAGAAGGAAAATTATTTTTCCTCCCTGATGGTGTCGAAACCTTACAAACAGGAAGATTTTGTGAGGCACATAGCATATATATATTATGCAGTAAAATATGTGAATTGTTATTATTCCTAAACAGCATGGAATCAGAGAAAAATGTGCAACAGCAAATTCTGATACACAGCACATTAAATTATATATATGATCTTGACTAATTACATATAAAGACAAAATATATATAATAACCATGTAGGAGAGTCATAACTACAAAGTATACAATTTTAAAACAGATTTTAGATGAATAGGGAGAGAGGAGGAGGGGTATACACAACAGGTAAAGATGGCGGGGAAGGAGAAGCCAGGAGGCCTCATGGATTTACAAATTTATCCAAGGCCAAAGATCTAGTCAGTACCAACTTTTATGTAAAATAATGTTCTTTACTTAATCCTATACATATGGGGGAGGGAGTCTCATCCTTTAAAGATACATTATAGAGACAGCTAAGAAAATAATTAATTGGTACTTTTTCCCCACAGTATTAGAATCATACTTAAAATAGGTATGGAGACAACTATTTTCCTTAGAGCAAACTTTCTCAACCCCAGCAACTATTGAATATTGGGCTGGATAATTCTTTGTTATGAGGGACAGTTTTTTGCATTGTAGGATGTTTAGCAGCATCTTTGGCCTTTGCTCACTAGGTACCAGTAGCACTCCTACCCCCCAGTATGACAAAAATGTCTCCAAACATTGTCAAATGCCTCCCTGGGCCGGGGAGGGTAGGGTTGTACAAAATTACCCCAGATGAAAAGTCACTAACTTAGTGAAGTGACAAGCTTTCTTCCTTACCATGAAATAGTCTCTAAATGAATCTTTTAATGATTTCTAAATATTACAATGTAACTTAATAATTATATACAATTAGATATTTTCGTTTCATCCTCTTTTAATTTGTTTCATGATAAATAAGTAATACTCATACAGTTGTGTGTATACTTATACAACACATCACGGTGTAAAATTTTTATTTATAGGAATTTACTTTCCTATTTACTCTTCAATGAGCTTATAAACATTTTATTTGATGATTGAGTCCCACGAGGGCTCAGAAACCTAAATCCCAAAATATGACACTTTGACATGTTGGACTGAAGCAGACTTAAGGTTTCTCTGATATCTCCCCACCCCTCCCCACATTTCTCAATCCTCTGTCTCTTCCATAGCACAGGATGAAGTTGTTCCCTTAAGTTCCCTTATCTGCCTAAAGTCCCGACTTGCCAAAGAAGAAAACAGTTACCTCTTGTCCCTTCCTGAGTTTTCATTAACTGAACTTATTATATTGCAGGAAGAAAGACAGAAGTCTGGACAGACTCTTGTCACAAACGCATGGTCTACTCTGCAGGCCTAATAGACTTTTTCCCAGGCCTTGTACATCCATTCATTTTCCCCTAAAAATCATTTATTAAATACTATCCCCCAAATTGCCACATTTCCCTTATCTCCCCTCACCTGCGAAAAAGGGTATATAAGTACCTGTACCCCTTTGGGCTAATGGGTAATCATTCTTATGTGATTCCCCCATGTTATGCATGTTAAAAAAGTTTTTTGTTACCAGAAGTGGGCCGGTCTTGAACTCCTGGGCTGAATTGGTCCTCCCGCCTCAGTCTCCTGAGTAGCTGGGACTACAGGCATGTGCCACCACGCCTGGCTTAAAATAAAATTTTGTATGCCTTTTATCCTATCAATCTGCCTTTTACCAGTTGATTTTTCAGCAAACCTTCAAAGGATGAAGGGGAAGCTTTCCCTTGGCCCCTATAGTTTTATATGAAATATAATCCTTCCGTTCTATGACAATATTTCTTGAAGAAATTTCTGTTTGTGAATGACAGGTGACACCCTCTGTGTTCCCTGTATAGTTTTATTTTACTGGCCCTGAACCCATTGCTGGGAAAGATTTGAAATGGTGAGAGGAAAACAACTTAAGGGTTTACAGAAATAAACCCTTAAGGGGTTTATGTGAGAGGAAGCAGGCATTCTAGGTGTTGAAAAGCCCCTTTTCACTAGCCCCAGAACAAGAACTTCTTACCTAGTAATAAACTGTCTAGTAAACTCGGGCCTCTGGAAACCAACCCTAAAGCAAAGATTAAAAGGCAGAGACAGAAGAACTGATTGTCACCATAACTCAAGAGTTGACATAGAATTGTGATCTATGTAATGGCAAAGTAAAAGAATGGATATTCATAATATTGTTTCTGTATTTTCAAAATTTACTAAATGAAGTATAATATAGTCTGTTTGAAAAGGTAGACATGGTAAGAGAATTCTAAGGTGGCTCCCAGGATCACCACCCTCTTGGTGGCAGCCTGGTGAGACCCTGAACAGAGAACCCAACTAACCCATGCTTGCACTCCTGACCCATGGAAACTATGAAAATAAATAAGTGTTGTTTTGAGCCGTCGTTTGTGGTTACTCAGAATAGAAAACTAATACTGTGGGAGTTGACTAATATCAATTTAGGATCACTTCCATTAAAATGCTTAAAATATTTGAGTCCTTGAAAAAGTAAACTTTATTATATCTGGAAATGCATTCTCTTAGAATATCTCAGGCTCCAACAAGACTTGGTAAGGAGGTAATTTTCTGTATTTCACTATCTCTTAACAAATATCATTAATACAGAACACAATTATAAATTTGCAACACACAGGACAGCAGACCCAAATCTAAATTCATGATCGAAATATTTAAATAGATTCCACTTATGCCAAAAGTAAGAAATGACACAAGAGAAATAACTAAAAATAGCAATTGTGATTTTTATTCTTTTCAGTGATGCTGATGAGACTAAATTATGCTCTGTTCAAAAACACCATCATCAGTAATATAACTAATTGACAAATGAAAGCAGAAGGGACATCTGCCAAAATTTGGGTAATTAAAATAAATGCCTGTCTTCATTATGTACACATTAAATTTATCAGATAATTACTGTATGGCATTTTTATTCTTTGCTTCAAGGCATTTTATAGTATTAAGATTTTTTTTTAATAAACACCAGAAGTCGACTTAGTGGCCAAAAAAACCCACCATAATTTACTTTCAAATAAGCTTCTTACTGTTTTAAAGCAGACCATATTTTGTAAGTCATTTGAGTAGATATAATTGCATAATTGCTAAAAATATAAAGATGATCATTATAGCATTATTTGTTATAATAAAACATAGAAACATCCGACATACCCATCAGTATGGAAAATAGTAAATAAATGTTGGTATATTCATATCATGCAATGTTATGTAGTCATTAAAAAGAATAAGTTTGCCAGAATTTATTGACCTAGATATATCCATAATATTTTATTGAATGAAAAAAGTCATAACTCAATACATAGTTTGATGACATTTTAAAAATATTATGTGCACATTTATGTTTTATGTACAGAAAAAAATTTAAATATAAAGTTTGTAAAAATCAAAAAAGGTATAAAAGACCAAACTGCTAAGAGAAGATAACACTTGGGGAGAAGGAAGGACTTGGGAAATTTCACTCTTATTTCATTCACTCTAACTCCTATGAATCCAGTACCCACAAGGTCCAAACAGAATACTAATTGTTTTAAATGTCTCATTTTTGATCTGTTTAAATTCTAAAATGTCTAATTACCCATACTGCAAACATGAAATCAGACTGAAATTCTCCCCCCACTCCGAGAACTGTGAATCATATTCCCTTCCATCTTCTCCAATTGGCCATGCTTCTTCCTGCCCTGTGGCCTTCCATGAACTAAAAGACAGGTGCAGCTATTTCACTGAGACTCTCCAGGCTTCAAATCCTCAGGCCTCATTTTCCTCTACCCATTCTCTAGTTCACTGCAAAAACCTTTAGAAATTGACCCAAGGCAGGCAAAATCTTCTCTTCGTTGAGTAAGGTCAGAGAGACTGGAAACCTACATTTTAAAAAACACTTTTCCCTCCAGCTTTATTAAGGTATAGTCAACAAAATCATGTATATTTATGGTGTACAACTTGATGATTTGATATATGTATACATTGGGAAATGATTAGATCAAGCTAATCAATATATGCCTCACCTCACATACTTATCAGTGGAAATATCTATACATTAATAAACTGACATATCATACTTCTGTAATAATTAATAAAATATCAAACATGTTTTACTTAGGCCACTTAAAAATGTTTTTGGATATGTACTTTCTCCCCATTTGCTTCTCACGTTAACCATCCCAGTGAATGGCACAATATTGGGCATTTATTGGGTTCATGGACAGATAGATGGATGATCGATAGACGGTTGTATGGCCATGACATCTATAAAAGGAGGGAGTGGGAAAATTGGACTAAGTGATCTCTAAGGTCATTATAATTCTAAAAAACTCTATTTTTCAAATTCAAATGCAGTGCAAAGAAAAGCATACACCAGTAACAGTTTAACCTTCTCAATATTATCTAATTTTGTACTTCTCTGAGTAAAAAGCTTCAAAGAAGTTCAAGTTAATATAGAGAAAATTGAAGTTTATGAAGTTGAAATATAAGGAATTCTGACTACTTCATTATATTTTTTATACTTTATGTCTGATCAAACAATTAAAACTTATCTTACCACCTCTGAAATGCCAATATTTCTCCACTATCACCATCATAAAAGATTTTATCTAAAAGTTCTTCTAAATTAGCATACTTTATTTAGTAAGGTTTCCTTTGCTACCTTGTCTACCAAAAAAAGTATGACATTTATTATAAAAAGTACTGGTATACCCATCAATCATCTGAATAAAATATTACAAATATATTTAAAGTTTTCTGTGTGTACATACCCCTATACCCCCGAAGTTTGCATTATTCTGAGTTCCTTATCATTCCCATGCACACCTTTATATTTTTTACTACATAGACATGTATCCTGTAAAAATATATGCAGTACTGTTTTGCATGATTTTAAACTTCATATAGATGGTATTATCCTGTATGTATCTTTATGCAATGTGCTTTTTGTCACTCAACATGAGATTTATCCATATGAATACACGTAGCCCTAGAACATTCATTTTTCCCTGTTGTGCAGTATTTCATTGTAGTAATATACCAGAATTTATTTATCCATTCTCCTCTTGACAAATATTTATGTCGTTTGCAATATTTGGCTCTTACAATGTTAATATAAACACCTTGTACAAGTCTTCTTGTACTTGTGCAAAAGTACAAATTGTGTTTAGGCAGGATTGGAACTACCAGGTCATAGAATATGAATGTCTTTGACTTTACTAGATACTGCCACATTACCCTCAAAGGTGACTGTACCAATTTATATGCCTACCTAAAAATCAAAAAGCTAAGCATTCCAGTTAAGATGTTATAATAAACTCCCCCAAATTAGGAAGAACTCATAAAGAGTAAAAAAGAAAAAGGAAACAAAGATATGATAGAAAAAAATCAATAAACCCACATTTAGTTATTTGAAAAGACTATTATATATACATATACAGGCATGTGTCACTTAACAACAAGGATACGATCTGAGAAATGTATTATTGGGGATTTTGTCATTGTGTGAACATCATAGAATATACTTACACAAACTAGATGGTATAACATGCTTAGGCTATGTGGTATAGCCTATTGTTCCTAGGTTACAAATATGTATAGCATGCTACTGTACTGAATACTGTAGACAACTGTAACACAATGATAAGTATTTGTGTATTTAAACATATCTAAACATAAAAAAGGTACAGTAAAAACATAGTGTAAAAGATTAAATAATTTCTTCTTTGATCCATAGGTTAGTTCCAAATGTGGGTTTTTTTGTGTGTTTGTTTGTTTGTTTGTTTGTTTTTTGAGACAGAGTCTCACTCTGTTGCCTGGGCTAGAGTGCTATGGCATCAGCCTAGCTCACATCAACCTCAAACTCCTGGGCTCAAGTGATCCTACAGCCTCAGCCTCCTGAGTAGCTGGGACTACAGGCATGCACCACTATGCCTGGCTAATTTTTTCTATATATACTTTTAGTTGTCCAGCTAATTTCTTTCTATTTTTAGTAGAGATGGGGTCTCACTCTTGCTCAGGCTGGTCTCAAACTTCAGAGCTAAAACGACCCACCCGCCTCGGCCTCCCAGAGTGCTAGGATTACAGATGTGAGACACCGCGCCCAGCCATAAATGTGCTTTTCAATTTCCAAGTGTACAGGGACTTTTTGTTATATGTTTGTTATTGATTTCTAGTTTTATTGCATAATAGTTGAAGAATGTGGTCAAAATTAAACTAACATAAATTTGCTGAGACTTATTTCTTGGTCAATTTTTGTAAATGTTCTGTTTACCAAGAGTGGTGTATTAAGATCTCCCACTGTGAATTTGTTGGTTTCTCCTTGTAACTCTGTAAATACTGCTTTTCATATATTTAAGATAATGTTCTTACTTTATCATAAGAGTTTAGAATGTATGTATTTTGGGGTTAACATGTATCTTTTCTTCATTGTGTAGTGACCCTCTTTATCGCTAATAGTAATTTTTGACTTAAAGTGTATTTGTCCCAAACTAATTGACATGTCCACTTCTTCTAAAGACTACAGGTACCTTAGAGTAATTTAACTCTGAAAAACCTCCATCTGTTTTATGTGTCACTGAAGCTCATTAATTTATTTTCCTCTTGCTTCTTTGCCCCTAAAATTTGGACAATAACACTGTCTCATATACTCATAATATTTAGATTTATCCACCTGCTCAGTGATTTCTTTTTCTCCTCATTTTCCCTTCTTAAATCTCAACTCCAAGTTTAATTTTTTTCTTGGTAAGGACCCTTGAGGAGCTACATACCTTATCAGAAGGACTTGGAAAAAAAATCCCCACACTAGCCCCCCCAAAAACAGGGGTACTGTGTCCATCTCAATATGGACTCTTACAGGGAAAAATGGAAATCTTCCCCTGGAATTTAAAATCATAGGTCAGCTCTGAAATGGGTTTGGGGTTCAGATGTTCAATACTGATATTATCCAGGAACCTCCAAGTCAAGGAATAAATGAATAATTAAAAGTAGTTCCTTATTACTAATACCTCTGGATGCAAAGAAGAAACATCCTTGGAAACCCCAGCTCAAGAAATAAATAATAAAAGGTGGTTTCCCATTGGTAGTAGTACGGGGAGTACACACAAAACATGTTTGGAAATGCTTTCAACCTAGACCTCAAGATTTCTTACTATGTGGGGCTGGTAAGTCTTTTCTATAAAAGACCAGATATTAAAAATTTAGACTTTGTAGGCCATGCAGTCTTTGCTCGAACTACTCGGTTCTATCATTTTAGCATGAAAGGAGCCACAGCCAATATGTAAATGAGTGAGCATAGTTGTGTTCCAAGAAACATTTATTTAAGGACACTGAAATTTGAATTGTGTATAATTTCCAAATGTGAATAAATATTCTTATTTCTTTTTCAAGATTTAAAAATGGAAAAAACATTCTTAGCTCGTGGGCCATCCAAAAATAGGCAGTGAGTCAGATTTGGCCCACAGGCAAAATTTTGCCATCCCTGGTTTAGAACATAGTAAATGATGTCTGTGTTTGCTATTACTAAGCAGAATTAATAATCACTAATTTAAAAAGAATATGTTCATTTCCATAGTAATTTTCTCAGTAGACAAACTGGCAAAGAGAAGCCCTTATTTGACCACTTAAGGCAAATTGAGAGAGCTCGTGATACTGAGATCCCAGTTTTTTTTATATATTATTGATCTAAGAAAATAGTTGGGTCTGCACTGGTCTGGAAGAGCAGAACATTAGGTCTAGGACTTAGATAGTTGGGATCTAAAATGTTTAAAGTGACTTGATTAGTGTCTGACCCTAGGAGAGTGGCATAGAAAACCATACTCATCATTCAACATTCAGCTTAAATTGGTCAACTCCTCACAGATGCCTCCCTTGAAATGCCCAGTGTTAATGTTTCTGTCATCTTAGCTGACTTGACCCTTTGTACATATTCCCTGGTAGCACTTACCAGTGCACTGCAAACTTTTGCTTTCTCTCTTGCTTGAGTGTTGCATATTCACCTCCCTATCTCTCATGTATGAACCAATGAAGCTGACAACTGGAAATCACTCATTTAAAGATTATTAATGAAGAAATGTGGTTCCCATAGAGCATAGCTCATGTATTTCCAGGACATAGGATCAACAGAATAAGAAGCTGGTTGCTTATCATATGATATGAGGACATGATATATAAATCCCTTGCATACACATCTTTAGAATGAAAGTGTTAAGACCATAAGAAAATTATTATGAATATGATTCTGGACTGCTTATTATAAAAATCATTGCTAAATTGATTCAAAACAGAAAGATTTTAGAACTATGGGTGAATTTTTCCCCAGCTTAAATAAGATTTTATCATTCAGAAAATTGGTAAAAAAATTAACTCAAATAGCTAAATTACACAGAAGGGAAAGCAGTAATTCATTTTTCCTGTCAGTTATATAAAAAGCCATTCTCATGAAGAATAAACTATATTCCATTAACATAAATGATATTTTATCCCCTTAAAAAACTATCTGAGTAAAATTGAGAAAAGCATTTAACTTCTCAGGACTGCAGTAAAATTTCAAAATGTTAGAGAATAACATGCAGTGGAAAATATTTAATTTTGCCAAATAAGAATATGATATGTATATTCTTCCATTACCATCATTCAACAGAGTATAGGGACATTAAATACCAAGAAGTAGGAAGACAATGTTACATTGGTTAAAATGCAGTCCTTTAAATGAAATAGATGTAGCTTTATGAAAAGCATGTTAAATTGTTACTGTTTTTTTAAAAATTGTGCTATGGAACAGAGAAAAAATTTTCACATGTCCCAGTGACCCCAATAATCCATAGCCCAGTGTTTGGCAACCACTGTATCTGAGGTCTCTTCTAGCTCTGATTTTTTAAACATAATTAAACTCTGATTATATATCATCATATAGTATATAATGTCTCTCCCCTTTATAGCAATCCTCACAATAGACCACCAAAGACACATTTTTTTAGAAGCTTAACTTTTCTTTTTCTTGAACTTAATGCTGAATTTACTTTCTAATTTAAATCTTTATCAATTTCAATTATCTTCTTGCTTGATTTACAGGCTTTCATCCTTAGCTCACTAAATTAGCTGTATATCATTCCTTTTACCATAAAAAAGTCATACATTTTTTTCTTTTAAAACACTTATGATTGGCAGGACATTCGTCTATGACAGAGTGAAGATTTTGGCAAATCCTCCTCCAGAAAAACATACAAAGCTAGACAAAATGGCCACAAATAACCATTTTAGAGCTCCAGAAAGTGACCAAAGGCAAACAACAAATAGAGAAGCACTTATTCATGATAAGCTCCCAACATTTCAGGCAAGAACTGTGGGAGTCTGCAGCCTTCTTGTTTGCAGCTTCTTCCATCCCCACTGCCCTGGTTCAACATAGGAGAATGGCTGTTATAAGGATGTGTAGCTAGACTAAAAACCAGCAGTTTCACTGCCAGAAAGGGCTGACTTGATTTGAAGCAGAGCTGAAAACCCAGGCTCAGCAGTGTTGTCACTGAAAGTAGCAAACTCCGTAGAAAACAAAAGGGGGAAACCCACAGCCTTGCTAACCTCAGGTTGCATGGCAAGTGGGAAGCCAACCAGAAATTTAATAGGAAAGTGGTTCTGGAAATGAGATCACCTTAGAAGTGCAAGAAAAGCTCTTTACACATTTTTGACTGACTAGGGCAATGCATGTATGGGCAGGAAGAAACGAAAGGGCCCAGTGGAAAATAAAAGCCAAGGTAGGCTTTAAACTGCCTGAACTTTGAATGTGCTTCCAACTCACACACAAATTCATTGGCACAGTGTGAGAGTCAAAGAGCTCCAAGAGTTTGAGCACAACCTCTGCTCAATCATTGCCTGAGTGCTAATCTATACAGATACAGCAGAGACATCTATAAATGCAGGATAAAAATTTAAATTAGGAAAAAAATTGAGCTGAGAGCAGTGACCACATACCATACCACAGGAGAGCCATATTCTAAAGACTAAGTCTGGGCAAGTTAATGAAGAAACATACAAACGAACAAAAACCCTCAGGGAATAAAAAGTAGGATCCAAAGTTGCTACAACACATTATCTAAAATGTGCAATTTTCAACAAAGGTTTATAAGACATACAATAGAATAGGAAAAGTGTTTCCTGTACTCTGGGGAAAAATGTGTTAAAGAAAATGACTTTGAATAGGTAAGATGGAATTAACAGACAAAGACTTCAAAGCCACTATTATAAACATGTTCAAAAACGAAAGGAAACCATGTTTAAAGATTATAAGGAAAATTTATGATAATAATTCAATAAATAAGGATGAAGAAATCCTTATCAATGAAGAAATAGATACTATATAAATAATCAAATGGAAATTCTGGACAAGAAAAGTCCAATAAATAAAATGAAAACTTCACAAGATGAATTCAACAGCATATTTGAGAAGGCAGAAGAACCAAAGAACTTAAGACTCATCAACAGAAATTATCCAATTTAAAGAATAGAAAGAAAAAAGAAGAAAAATAATCACAGTATCCAAGATGTGTTGCACATATCATGAATACCAACATATGTCTAATGGGAATTTCAGAAGTGAAGAGAGGAAGTACAAAGGGACAGAAAAAACAAAGGAAGAAATTATGGCTGTAAACTTCCCAAGTTTGATGGAAAACCTTAATTTAAAGATCCAAGAAGCTCAATCAACCCTAGGTAAGATAAATACAGAGATTCAAATGTATACACATTATAGTCAAACTGCTAAAAGACAAAGAGAAAATCCTGAAAGCAGAAAGAGAAAAACAACTCATCACATACAGGGAAACAACAATGCAATTAACAGCTGACTTCAAATTAGAAATCTGGAGAACAAAAGGAAGTGTATGACATATTCAAAGTGCTAAAAGAAAAAAAAACCTCACAAAGTTAGATAAGAATTCCATGTCCCACAAAACTATCCTTCAAAAACTAAGGTGAAATAACATCATTATAAGATAAACAGAGACTTAGAGAATGTGTTGCTAGATCTACCTTAAAAGAAATGCAAAAGAAACCCTTCAGGCTGAAAGGAGTGATACCAACAGAATGTCAAATTCATAGGAAGAAAGGAAGAGCACTGAGATCAAACATACGTTTGTAAATGTAAAAGACTCAAATATATTTTTCTCTTAATTTCTTTTAAAAACATATTATATAAAGCAACAATTATAGCACTATATTGTGGGTTTATAACACATATGTAATTTATAAGACAAATCTAACACAAAAGGCAGGAGGAAAAAATAGAGCTGTATTGAAGGAAAGTTGCTACATTTTGCTAGAATTATGTCAGTATTAATTGGAAGCAGAATGTAATAATTTAAGATGGGTGTAGTAATGCCTAGAATAACCACTAAGAAAACAATGAAAAAAATAGCTTTTAAAAATAAAAGAAGTAAAACAGAACACTAAAAAAATTTAACACAAAAGAAAGCAGTAAAGGAGCAGTACAGGCACAAAAAAAAATCATGAGATGTATAGAAAAAAATAAAATGACAGACACAGATCCAATCATATCAATAATAACATCAAAATAAAAGGACTAAAATCTATAATCAAAAAGCAGAGATTGCCAGATGGGCAGAAAATCATTATACTTCTATATGATGTCTACAAAAGAAACATTCACATTGAAAGTAATATGATGGAAAAAGATAAACCATACAAACAGTAACTATAGAAGCTAGAGTGGCTATATTATTATTAGAAAAAAATAGTTTTTAAGATAAAAAATATTACTAGATACAAAGAGGAACATTTCCTAATGATGAAAGAGTCAATACGTCAGGAAGGTATAACAATTATAAACATATATACACCTAGAAACAGATCATCAAAGTATATGAAGATGAAAATGACAGAATTGAAAAAATATATAATTCAATATTTCAAGTTAGAGATTTTAATATTCCACTCTCAATTACAGACACAACTAGAAAGTGAATCAATAAAGAGGCAAAAGACTTAGACAACCCTATCTACCAACTTAACCTAATTAACATTTATAGAATACTGTACTCAAAAGCTGCATAATACACATTTTTTCTAAGCATACACAAAATGTTCCCCAGAATAAATAATATTCTAGTTCACAAAAGAAGTCTCAATAAATTTAAAATTATTTAATGTTTTAAACTATTTTCTCTAACCACAATGGAATTAAATTAGAACAATAGAAAAAAAATTAGGAAATAAAATATTTGGAAATTGAACAATACTTTTATAAATACTATATGGGTAAAGAAGAAATAAAAAAGAAAATTAGAAAGTATTTTAACTAAATCAAGACAAAATCACATATATTAAAATTTATTAGATGTAGCCATGCTAGTACTTAAAGGATAATTTATAGCTCTAAAGACCTATATTAGAAAAAGAAAGGTCTCAAACCAATAAGTTTTCACCTTAAGAAATAAGAAAAAAGGTGAACATAAGATACAAAGCAAGCAGGAAGGAAATCATAAAGATCAGAGGGGAAAAAATCAAATGGAAAATGAAAAACAATAGAGAAAAATCATTCATTGGAAGTTGATAAAGTTCTAGACAATATGACCAAAAAAAGAAGAAACAAATGACCAAAATCAGAAATGAAAGAGTGGATATCTCTGTCAACTCTAGGAAAGTTAAATGGATAATAGGCAAACATTATCAACAAATTTATGCCAACAAATTAGGCAAATTAGTTGAGATAGACAAATTCCTAGGAAGACATTTCGATCAGAGTTCTAAATGTAAGAACTGAAACTAAATCTTCCAGGAAAGAGCATAAGAGAGAACTTTGTGAAGTTAAATTAGATAATGCTTTATTAGATATAGACATAAAAAGCACACACTATAACAAAGTTAGTAATTTGGACTTCATCATATTTCTGCTCTTCAAAAGACACTGTTAAGAAAATGAACAGACACACCACAGAACTGGGAGAAAGTATTTCCAAAATACATATCTGACGAAGGGTTTATATAATATCTATAGAATACAAAAGAACTATTAAAACTCAAATAAATCAGCCAATAAAAGGACATTCTGATGGAAAATTAAAATCACAATGTTATATCGCTACACATCTCCTAGAATGGCTAAAGACTGACATATCAAGCGCTAGTATAGATATGGAACAACTGGAAATCTCATACATTGTTAGTGGGGAATACAAGGTGGTGTAGCCACTTTGGAAAACAGCTCAGCATGTCTTAAAACTTAAGCAATAGCATTAAACATCCATCCCAGAAAACTTATTCTTGATAATTATCCAAGAGAAATGAAATCATATGTCAAAAGATTGGTATATGAATGTTTATGGTACATTTTTTTATTATCAGTCAAAAACTAGAAACATAAATACATCAATTAGTAAATGGATAAACAAATTATAATACAGCCATATGAGATAGTACTCAGCAATAAAAAGAAACAAAGTACTGATACACACAAGACATGGTTGAATCTCAAAAGCATTATGCTAAGTTAAACAAGCTAGACTAAAAAGGCCACACATTGTATGATTCCATTTATATCATACACTGGAAAATACAAACCCACAAAGACACAAATCAGATCAGGGCCAGGGGTGATGGGGAGAAGAGATGGGTATAAAGGAGCAGGAGAAATTTTTTGGTGTGATGGAAATATTTTATATGTTGATTGTGGTGGTGGTCACATGACTATATACATTTGTCATAATGCATCATAAGAGGTACAAATGGGGGGAAAGATTATTGACAAATATGATCCTCATGAAAAAACAGATATAAAAGTAGGTGTCCTTCACCAGGTACAGTTGCTTACGCCAGTAATCCTAGCGCTTTGTGAGGCCAAGGTAGGAGGAATGCCTGAAGCCAGGAGTTTGAGACCAGACAGAGGAAGAGTGAGACCCTGTCTCTACAAAAACTAGAAAAATTAGCCAGGCATGGTGGCAAGTGCCTATAGTCCCAGCTACTTAGGAGGCTGAGGCAGGAGGATCGCCTGAGCCCAGGAGTTAGAGGCTGCAATGAGCTATGATGGCACTGCACTCCAGCATGGGCAACAGAGCCAGACCCTGTCTCAAAAAAAAAAAAAAAGGAGATCTCCGCATCCTTTCATGCTAAAAACTCTAAATATTTACCTATCATCTAGCTGAGAACATTGGAGAACTACCTGGAAGCTCCATGAGTCTGTGCATTGCCTCTGTGAGGAGAAAGACATGGTGTGATTTTTCTGCATAGTTCCAGTACCCAGAAAAGGGTTCCTCAATCTCGTAGCTACTCAATAAATATTTGTATTAACAAATGGACAGATAAACGGATTCTAACAAAGATACTTAACTATGCTCTTCCAGGTGTGAAGGTGGAATTGTAAGTGGTGAAATATGAAAACAGAGGAGTCTTATAAATTAACCTAATTCCTATTACCTTACTGTGTCAATGGTGTCTGTATGGCTGTTTTAGAATCTTTATATAATAATAATACTGCCAAAATCAGTAAACAAATAAACACCTTTTAAAAGGGATCATGTATAAATAAGAAAATGTCTTTCCAATGACTCACTTAAAGATTAAAATAACAAATCAAAATAAACTTTACCCAAATCTTAAAACTCTATGCAAGTAGATCTGCATAGGTTAGACAATGCCTGTACTGAAATAAGCTTCTATAATAAACTGTTTCACTTGAAATAGGCAGAATTTCTTATTTTTATTGCATTTTTAAATAATGAAGCAAACTCAAAGGGTTCTCTGCAAGCTGTTCATTTCTTAGCTCTAGAATGTTTTCAAAATAACATTCAAATCAATTCATATTATTTCTAAAGAAGTGTCAAAATGTTCCCAATTGTTCACAAAGATACTGCTTTTTTCTTGCTCAACTTATTATTTTGCAAGTTTTCTTAATGATGTCCTTTATAACAATTTTGTTTTTCTGATCCAGATGTAAGTCATTGCATTTACTTGTCATGTCTCTTCAGACTCTTTCAATCTGGAGCAGTTCTGCCTTTGTCTTTCATAACATTGCCATTTTGAAGAATATCTCCAGCGTCATGTAAAATGTTCATCAATCTGGGTTTGTCTGATGTTTCCCATGATTAGATCATGATTGAGCATTTTAGGTAGTTATACCACAGATGTGATATTGTGTCCTTCAAGCTATACCACATCAGAAGACACCTGAAATTCATCGGTCCTATTATTGGAGATGTTAACTTGGATCCTTTGCTTTAGATGGTGGTTGTCAGATTTTTTCTATGGTAAAGGGATCTATTATCCTTTGTGATTAATAAATAATACATGTAAAAATACTTTTATAGCTCATAATTTAGTTCCATTTTATATATATGTATATATATATATATATATATATATATATATATTTTTTTTTTTTTGGAGACAGAGTCTCACTCTGTTGCCCAGGCTAGAGTGCCGTGGCATCAGCCTAGCTTACAGCAACCTCAAACTCCTGGGCTCAAGCAATCCTACTGCCTCAGCCTCCCGAGTAGCTAGGACTACAGGCATGCGCCACCATGCCCGGCTAATTTATATATATATATATTTTTTTTAATTGTCCAGATAATTTCTATTTTTTTTTTAGTAGAGACGGCGTCTCGCTCTTGCTCAGGCTGGTCTCCAACTCCTGAGCTCAAACGATCCTCCTGCCTCAGCCTCCCAGAGTGCTACGATTACAGGCGTGAGCCACCACGCCCGGCCCCATTACATATATTTTAATATTAGAATATTATGACATTGTAAAGTATAATACCTTTGAAAATAAACATATTTAATCATTAATAACCTTATTAAATGTAGTTTTAGAATATAATGATACATTTAATTATTATGTACATTTCCAGAGGCTATCATATATGCCCATCATCTTTAAGGCATAGATTTAAGTAGAAGTTGATGGAAGGGCTCTTCAGAAATTGTCTATTGTTTTTCCTATACCAACATGAGGCTTGTTGTTTATGCTTTGTGCCCACAAGCCCTGTGGGACAATCATTTCCTCTGTTTAAAATTCAAGAGCAGTGCTCTTCATTCTAGAGGAAACAAAATGCTTTTCCAATGTACTGACAAATGTACCATCTCCCCAAATATCAAGAAACCCAAGAGACCAAGCTGAATCAATAAATAAACTTTCAGCCCCTGGCCTAAGCTCCAATGATTTGGTTCCATTTATAAAGTGTTAACCTTGAAATATAGCTTGAGATCAAGTTGAACACATTTTATTACAATACAAACTGATAACACACTAGAAACTTCACTTACTCAAAGTTAGTATGTTATAATAGAAAGATCCCTAGAGTCTAAGATAACCAGTGTTTTTTGGCTTAACTCCATCACCAGTCTTTGGTAATTCACTTTGACCTTCTGAAAATTGTTTACTCATCTTTAAATCAGTACCAGCTCTGTGGGGTTGTATAAGCAATGAATCATGTACTACATGAAAGAGCTTTGTAAGCCACAAAGCACTTAGAAATGCTAAAGAGGGGGAGATGCCCTCCAAAATACAATATACTGTTATTTCCTACATGGAGAATCACTCAACTTGGACTTAATACCAAATAAAAATCTATTTATTAAAGAATTTTCAATACTTTGAATGTCTGAAAATGGAGCATCCTGATTGTGCAAATGAAGCAACACTGAATAGAACAGAATTTTAATGATGCCAAGAACCAGGCATAAACTGCTCAAGAGACTGACTGCTTTCTGTGCTGACTTCAGGGAGGGAAGTTTTTAAGAGGAACAGCTGCCAACTCGGGTTGTCAGCCCACTGCATACCTTTTACAGTGATGCTAGAGCTGCCTACACACAGGGTTATAGGAAACACTCAACACTGGTTGCTTTTGTAAGTTGTGTGTGCACATGCACACATACACACAGGAACACATACACACAATTTTCCTGGCAAAGAAACAAATCAGCCAACCAAAGTGTAAATCTCTTCAAGTAATGCTCACATGCTATTTTATGCATTCACCTAATCCAATTCCTTGACTGGTTAGATTACAGGGATGGTGGCTGAGTGTACCTTCCCAGTGAAGGAATCAGAAAGACTGGAAAGAAATACGCAATGGTGAAGCTACTGACTCCATTGGAAACTTCAGGTAAAACAATTATGTACCAGATGAAAATATTTTCGGCTAAGTCAACTCCCAGATGAAGGAAGCAGCAGGAGGCCACAGATAGATGGAGGGGACTCATCATGAAGGATCAGCAAGAGGAGCATTGAAAAAACTTACAGACCTGTGGGCACAGATGATGTTCAGGAACCGGCATTTGAGATTAGGAAAATTAACTGACCACTTGAATGTTGATCTTGTTTGTATATATCTCCCTCTCCATCTCAGCCACCACAGTCCTAGATCAAAGACTTCATTACCTTTTTATCTGAATTTCTTTCCATTCTGACCAATTCCTACCCCATCTCCAGTACAATCTCTTTAAATGTGTTGACAGTGATTGCTCAAAATGGTGAAATTATGGCCGATTTTTTTTTCTTATTCTCTCCCATATGTTCCCTTAAGGATCTCTCAAGTGAAATCTACATAGTCTCCTCATCTTATAAATAGCGTGGTTGGGAAATAAATCTATGACCCTACAGGGCTACTTCTGAGGAACATCAATCCAAATCCTTGGTTTAAAATGTGTCCTCTGCTTGCACTCGAATGTTTATAGCAGCACAATTCACAATTGCAAAGATACGGAAACAACCCAAGTGCCCATCAATACATGAGTAGATTAATAAAATGTGGTATATGTATACCATGGAGCACTACTCAGCCATAAAAAATTTTGATCTACTATCTTTTTTTTTTTTTTTTTTTTTTTTTAGAGACGGGGTCTCGCTCTTGGTCAGGCTGGTTTCGAACTCCTGACCTTGAGCTATCCACCCGCCTCGGCCTCTCAGAGTGCTAGGATTACAGGCGTGAGCCACCGCGCCCGGCCTGATCTATCTTTTTTAACAAGCTGGATGGAACTGGAGACCATTCTTTTTAGTGAAGTATCGCAAGAATGGAAAAACAAACACCACATGTACTCAATACTAAATTAGAACTAATCAATCAACGCTTATGTGAACATATGGAAGTAAAAGTCTAGGGAAATCAGGTAGATGGGAGGGGGAGGAGGGGATGGGTAAATTCACACCTAACAGGTACAAGGCATGCTAACTGGGTGAAGGGTACACTTATAACTTTAACTTGAACTGTACAAAAGCAAATAATGTAACTAAAATGTGTGTACCCCCATAACACTCCGAAATAAAAAA
Source organism: Cheirogaleus medius (assembly GCA_008086735.1). Classification (NCBI taxonomy): domain Eukaryota; kingdom Metazoa; phylum Chordata; class Mammalia; order Primates; family Cheirogaleidae; genus Cheirogaleus; species Cheirogaleus medius. The sequence goes on from VBSM01003185.1 coordinate 11,930,906, forward strand.
ATAAAATAAAGTGAAATATGTCCTCTCTGTATGACACCCAGTACCACCTTCCTCTCCTCCCCTTTACCATTATCTTTAAATCTCTCCCCTTATTCCATGAAGATATTTTCTCCTTTGATAGTCTACATTTAACACCTCTCCAGTACACATTAATTTGGATATTGCATTCAATGCTCTTGTCTCTCAAGCCCTTGACTTCCTTGCCTGTAATTACCTTTACCTTCACTTGACTTCTGCCTTCTTCCAAGGCCACATTTTTATATTGCCTTCACCTAGAAACTCTCTATGTCTGAAACCTTAAAGTCAAATAATTTCCCCTTGGACCACAACTTCCTCTGCCTCCAGTTCTTTCAATTAGCTATTCTTTGGCCTCAGAGGGATCCTCTATTTCCTTGATCATTATAGTGTTTTCTTCCTATCCATCACCCCCACCTCCTGTCTTCACTGCCTTCTCCATTTAATTTATTTTTACAGACATTTATTTCCATAATACCTTTTCTTCACTCCCCTCTCTCAAATCCACTTGGCCAAACCTTAACCCTAATAACCCAACTCTCTACATTGATACCACCTTCACCAAGATGCTGACAACCGCTGTAGAATATCCAAAACAGAATGGATTAATGACACCACATTGAAGGTAGCCAGGCTTAACTGGTACTCAGAATTCCTTTGACCAGTAATCCTTTGTGTGTATTTGGTCATACCCCTTTCCCAATTTCCATAGTAGCTATTTCAAACTTTCTTCAAGTTCCTCAAAATTCCTACCTTTCCCACATTTTCAGATGACTTTATCTTCAACTTCCTAGAAAAGAAAGAAGCTCTCAGGCAAGTACTTACTTATTAACCATTAACAGACTCATAAACTTACCAACAACTTCTATCACCCTTTTGGCTATACCAGAAGATGTCCTTTCTTCCTTCTAAGGCTAGTCTTGCCATTTGTGCTCTAGAAACCATCTCTTTCAAATTTTCCACTTTCAATTGGCACCAACCTTCAGCATCAAACATATTCTAGTTCCTGACATTTATTTAAAATTTCCTTTCTTGTACCCACAGTCCTCTCTAGGTTGTTTTTTGTTTTTTGTTTCCTTTGTGATTGTTCTCCCCTCCTTTAAGGTCGAATGATCCACTGAAACTATTCTGTTATCATCAATGATTACCTTATTGCTAAATTAATTAATATTTTCAGTTAACTCCTTTAGACATTAACAACTGCTGAGGACTCCTTCCTTTCAAACATACTCTCACAGAAAGACATCTTGTGATGCTCCTGTACACGTGTAGGAGCTCCTTCTTCATTCCCTTGGCAAACTTGTCTTCTCTGCCTATCTTTGAAAGGCTGGAATTTCTCCACCTCCCTCTCGGTTAGTCCTCTTCTCAGTCACAACTCCTATGGCTTCAATTATTGTATGATGGTGATTCCTAAATCCATATCTTTACCCCAAAGTTCTCACCTGAGTTTCAGATTCTCCCCTGCTTACTGAATCACACCACTTAAACATCCAAACATGCATGTTAAACTCAGTATGTTTATTTTGTATATTTTTGTCATTCCCATCAAATTACTCCTGCTTTCCTGTCTTAGTGAATGATGCCATCAAAACAAAACCTGGGTTAACTCCAGAATTCTCCCAGGCCCCCTTCCTTTAACACATTCAATGAAAAATCAGAATTTGCTGATTCCACTCCCTAATCTTTCTTGACTGTGTCCATTTCTTGTCACCCCGCCCATTGTCACCATTTCGGTCCAGATCACAGGTATCCCTTGCCCAGGAGAAAGACAAATATCTCTTAAGAAATCACTGATTCCAGCCTAGCCCTGTTTCAGTCCACTCTGTACCCCAAAAGCAGAGAGAGCTTTCTAAGATGCACATCTGATACATTCATCTCCTGCTCACAATCACTCAACAGTCACATGTTGCTCTTAGAGCCCAAACTCCAAACCAGCTCCCACATCCTTGCTTGATGAGGCTCCTTGTTACCCCTCCAGCTTATCTCCTCTTCCTCTCCCAATCATCCCGCTGACACCCTCACCCATTCCACTCTGCTCTAGCCATTCTCGGCATCTTTCTTTACCTTAAGCTGTCCATGTCCTTTCTTGCCTCTAGAATCTTACCTATACTCTTATTTCCCTACCTGGAATAAGCTCTGTCTGTATACTTTACCCCTTTACTGGCTAATCCCTCAGATCTTAGCCCAGCTAGCATGCCCTCTATGATATTGCCATTAAACCCGCAGACATCTGTTGTTGGTATGTCTTCTTTGTGCACATATTCCCTTACTATAGCTCTTTCACATTGAATTTCAGATGCCTGCTTTAATTGTCTATATTCCTCAGATGACAAGTTCTATGTGGATGGGGAGACCATGTCTGTTTTGCTCTCTATAGATTTCCTAGAATTTAGTGCTATGTCTGACATTCCAATGATGTATTTAATGCATAAAAATGCATGGATGTACCCTGCTTAGAAGGGACTCAAAAAAACACAAATAAATAATCCAGGTAGTTCATGTTAAGAATGATTAGAAACTCTAATGATTAGAGCAAAGGAGGTTCTTTCTGTCTGGTTATAAGAAAATCATATATAATGTAATAGTAATCCAATGTTAAGGTAAGAAGAAAATCATGACCAAAGAAAAGTAAGATACAAGCTATTCTAGGTATTATGTTCAAATTACAACTGAGCCTCAAGTTTTGCCCTGAATTTCCTGGCTGCTAAGGTAAAAACGGAAAGAAGATCTATTATATGGATCTCACTGAATAGGAAATATATGAAAAATCCTCAGCAAATGATTTTTTATTACCAGTAATGAAATTAACATTAAATGTCTCATATACGACATGAGCAATATATATGTGTGTGTGTGTGTGTGTGTGTGTATATATATATTTTTTAAATCTCAAATGCCATGGTAAATTTTATGTATTTTTTGTAGCTGGCTTTTAACAAAAGTAAAAGACAAAATATCAAACTGCAACTTTGTGATTCTATGTGGGGCTAAACAAATACAGCCTGTGAATGAAGCATATACTGGTTCAACTTGATCCAGTAATAGAGTTAAAACATCTAGAGCAGAGTTTCACAAGTTTGGCACAATTGTCCTTTGGGGCTGGATAATTCCTTGTGGTGGAGGCTGTCCTGGGCATTGTAAGATGTTTAATGGCATCACTAGCCTCTGCCTACCAAATACCAGTAGCACCACCTTTCCTTCCCCAAATTGTCTCCAAACACTGCTAACTGCCTCCTGAGTGACAAATTCACCCCTGATTAAGAACCGCTGACCTAGAGTAATAGAAAATAAACTTGACTGCTCAGTACTCACCCTCCCAGTTCATCATCTATACTGATTGTTTCTTCTATCTTGCAATGGAAAATACACAGCCATGAATAGCGTCTCCAACATTTTAAACTTTTGTTCTTGATATTCCTCTATCCCTCCAGATTTCTTCTTAACCTGCCAAATATCCCTTGTAAATTTAATTACAGACAATTCTTATAAATAACTCTTTGCTCTGAATAACATTTATCACATGGACACAGATGATGCATGCTTCTATTAACTACAGTTTCTACCAGAAGACCAACCTCTTGGGGAAAGCATGACTGCTGCTGTTACTAAAATTTGACCAAGCATGTTGAAACATGCTTTTCTGTGTTCAGTTCTCCTTTATGTAATCATCTCATAAATTACTGTGATTATTGGTATTATTACTTTATAGTTTTTCCCTCTAGGAAGACTGCACTGTATACTACTCATACTATTTCTTCTAAGAATACTGCTAGTTATCATTTGTTATGTATACTCATTCTCTCACAGACACTACGGTAGGTATTTTACAAACATTATCAATTGTCCTCACCCAAGCCCATCCATAGAGGCATTATTGATATCTGGTAGAGTACCTTAGAAAAAGAGATGCTCAGTTGGGTATGAAGTGAGTAGTACTAGGCACCTAGCTCAAGAGGGAAATATCTACCATTAAAACATAACTTTTATTGTTCATCCTTTTATTTTATTTTAGCTAACATTGTCTTTCCTATCTCTAGTAAGTCAATGACTAACTTCAACTTGCTTTTGGGTTTCATTTTCTTTTTTTTTCCTTGCTAGTGCTAAGGTACAGTGCCTTCTCTAACAACTTTTATGCCCACTTGTCTTAGAATGATTCAGATTCCTCTTGTAATAAAGAAATTGTTAGATGCCTGTCATTAGTTGCCACTCTCAAATTGGCCATAGAGAATATATTCTGTTTCAGTTGTCTGTTGTATAAACTGATGCTGGATTTTCAGAGATTTCAATTGCCAGGAAATAAGGCCCTCTTTGAATAGCTCAAGATGAGGCTTTCCAAGTTACTGATCAATATCAACAGACCCCCCCCCAAAAAAAAAATTAGAAGAGGACTTCAAGCACCAACAGGTCTACCTGGGAGAGGTCTCATTTGCAGGTTTACGCCATCATCTTGACTGTGGGTATCCCTTCTCTTTATTGCAGGGTATTCTGCTAATAGCAGTGGTGCTGAACTAAAAGGGAACTATGAAAGATGTTACAATGTAGATATTAACTTTTCTGGAAAGCCTGTTCCTTGGAGCTGATCTAGAAGACGTTATCCTACCAGGATGCAAGTGTGCCTCATTAAGTCTGGAAAGTTTCTTATGATTCTATAAGCCAGATGAGTTTTTTAATTTTTACCACCATAGCATAAAGGGAAAGACAGAGCTGCTTCTAGGAGTGGGGTCCTAATATCTATAACATTTCTTATTTGATCTTTAAGCATTCTCATTTGACAGATGATAAATGTGAGGCTCAGAGATGTTAGGAGATGAGTATATAGAGCATAATCTCCCCCCTTATGTATAAACATGACCTGTTTCTATGATCAGAGAGTCACTTTTGTGGTTAGGTTACATTATATGGCAAAGGCGAAGGGATTTTGTAGCTATAATTAAAAGTCCTAATTAGTTGACATTAAGGTAATCAATTCAGAGATTGGTCTGGGTAGCCCTATCCTAAAGACGCAAGCCCTTTCAAATAGGGTCTATGCAAAAAGAGAAATGTAGACACAGACCTTATACCCTTCACAGAAATTAACTCAAAATAGATTACAGATCTAAATGTAAAATTCAAAACTATAAAACTAGAAGATAACATAGGAGAAAATCTAGAAGACCTTGGGCTTGATATGACTTTTTAGATACAACAATAAAGGCACACACCATGAAAGAAAGAATTGATAAGCTGAGCATCATTAAAATTCAAACTATCTGCTCTGCAAAAGACACTGTCAAGAGAATGAAAAGACAAATCTCTTACTGGCAGAGAATATTTGTGAAAGACATATCTGATAAAGAACTGCTATCTAAAATTCAAAAAACTGTTAAAACAATAAAAAGACAAATAACCCAATTTAAAAAAATGGGCCAAAGAATTTAACAGACACTTCACCAAAGAAGATATACAGACGGCAAATAAGCATATGAAAAGATGTTCCACTTCGTGTCATCAGGGAAATGTAAATTAAAACAATAATTAGATACCACTATACATCTATTAGAATGACCAAAATCCAGAACATTATCGACATCAAATGTTGACGAGGATGTATAGCAACAACAACTCCCATTCACTGCTGGTGGGAATACAAAAAGATATAGCCACTTTGGAAGACAATTTGACAGTTTCTTACAAAACTAAACATGTTCTTACCATATGATCCAGTAATTGTATTCCTTTTTGTTTATTTCAGCATATTATGGGGGTACAAATGTTAAGGTTATGTATATTGCCCATGTCCCCCTCCCCCCTTGAGTCAGAGCTTCAAGTGTGATCATCCCCCAAACGTTGCACATCCCACTCATTGTGTTTGTATATACCCATCCCCTCCTCCCTCTCCCACCCGACACCCGATAAATGTTATTCCTATATGTCCACTTAGGTGTTGATTCGTTAATACCAATTTGCTGGTGAATACATGTGGTGCTTGCTTTTCCATTCTTGAGATACTTCACTTAGTAGAATGTGTTCCAGCTCTGTCCAGGAAAATACAAGAGGTGCTAGATCACCATTGTTTCTTAAAGCTGAATAGTACTCCATGGTATACATATATCACATTTTATTAATCCACTCATGAATTGATGGGTACTTGGGTTGTTTCCACAACTTTGCAATTGTGAATTGTGCTGCTATAAACATTCGAGTGCAGGTGTCTTTTTCATAAAGTGACTTTTGATCTTTTGGGTAGATGCCTAGTAGTGGAATTGCTGGATCAAATGGTAGATCTACTTGTATCACTTTAAGGTATCTCCATATTGCTTTCCACAGAGGCTGAACTAGTTTGTATTCCTTAATGCTTAACCAAAGGAGTTGAAAACTTATATCTACACAAAAACCTGCATGCAGATGTTTATATCAGCTTTATTCACAGTTGCCAAAACTTGGAAACAACCAAGATGCCCTTCAGCAGATGAATGGATAAATAAACTGTGGTACATTCAGATAATGGAATATTATTCAGCACTAAAAAGCAATGAGCTATCAAGCCAAGAAAAGACATGGAGGAAACTTAAATGCATATTACTAAGTGAAAGAAGCCAATCTGAAAAGGCTACATACTGTATGATTCCAACTATGTGGCATTCTGGAAAAGTCAAAAGTATAGAGATAGTAAAAAGATCAGTGGTTTTCAGGGGTTAGGGGAAGGAAGAATGAATAGGTAGAACACAGCATTTTTAGGGCAGTGAAACTTGTTGTTATGATACCATAGTGGCAGATACTACTTATGATATACCTGTCTAAATCTATAAAATATACACCACCAAGAATGATCCCTGATGTAAACTGTAGTCTTTGGGTGATAATGATGTAGCAATGCAAGTTCATCAATTGTAACAAATGTCCCAGGCTAGTGGGGAGTGCTGATGATGGATGAGGCTATGCATGTGTGGGGGTAGGAAGTATATGGGAAACCTCTCACCTTCCTCTGAATTCTGCAATGAACCTAAGACTGCTCTAAAAAAATTAAGTCTATTCAAACCCACAAACCAAAAATATCATCCCTGCACATTAACAACAACAACAAAAACAAAAGGTGTGGAGATCAGAGAGATTCTCCTGCTGGCTTTGAAGAACCTGCCATATTGTGAGAAAGTCAAGTGGCAAGGAATTGCATGGGCATCTGGAAGCTGAGAGCAGCGCTCAGCTGACAGCCAATAAGAAAGTGGGGACCTGAGTCCTACAACTGCAAAGGACTGAATTCTGCCAACAACCACATGAGCCTGGAAGTGAACTCAATCCAGCTGACATCTTGTTTTCAAGCTTGTGAGACAATGAGCATAGAACTCAAACAACTAAGCATGGACTCCTGATCCATGTAAACTTTGTGTTTTGTAAGCCACTAAGCCTGTGGGAGTTTGCCGTGCAGCAATTGAAAATTAATATATCTTTAATGTTGGAATATAAAATTCAATGGTTGGCAAGAGAAAGAGACTAGTGACCTATCTAATAAATTTGCTTCTTCCATCTTATAGGGACCTCAAAGACATCAGCAACATTGAAACACCAGACAATATAAAATGGTTCATTTTCAATGGTTTATAAGCAAACAATTCCTTTATGCTTAAGACTACACTGGCCATTTATCAGGAAAAGTTTTATCTGTACAAGTAACATATCCTAGGCATTAGTTTTACTACTATTTCTTTTAACTAGGAAAAGACACAGTTTAGTTCAAAATATTTGATATCTATAAATACATTTTGGAGTCCAATTTATAAGAAGCAAGGGCTGATATGTTCTGTTTGACTATTTTTTTTTTTGCATCAGGACTATTATTGCTTATTTCATTTATACCTCAGCAAATTTGTTTTCAGAAAGCAAGGACTGAGGAATGAATGTTGACTTCCAAGAACAGTTTTTGCTGATCGCTCTGTCACATTCCATGTAACAGGAAGGAATTGTTTCAGCCTGATTCTAGGCTTCCCTCACACAGATTGCTCATTCACATCAGGTGGTTGAATGAAACATTTATGTGGTTGAGGAAATTATAGTTCCTTAAAATTCAAGATTTGAAGATTATCTCTTGCCATAGATAAAGAATCCATTGAACTGATGTGAGAACAAACTGAGTTAACTTTGGAGATCTAAAAGTAATAAGACATCTAAAAAGGATTAGTCATAAGCCTTTTGATATGAATTTGCAGAGTAGCAATGAGCCCTAGATTAGATTACTGAGTTTTCCTAGAAGTCAACAGCTTTAACAGACATAAATCAAAAGAAAGCAGAATTCTAATTAATATGAGGTTAAAACAATTTCATCTTTCTCACATTAAATGAGCTGCCTTGTAAGATAATGTGTTGATAATTCCTAGAAGGGATTCTGCAGAGGTTGGAAGATCACCAGTTCTGAAGGCTATAGAGCAAATTCCCATACTACATGGGAGAGTGAACACAATAACCAGTAAAAGTCCCCAGTTCAATTCTAGGGTTTTTATGATTCAAAAAAAATATGATGTGATAAGTTAGAGAAATCCTACATTATTACATGCCTATATTGGGACAGGATTTATAATGATGTGTTTTTCCTTAGGTATAATGTAATCTTGACAATTTGCTCAAACTCATTGATGGTGAATGGGAGGACAACACTCAGACACGGTTTCTGGTATTTAAGTCCCCATACCTAGTGATTCATATATGGGAGGGAAATTAAGGGAGGAAAAAGAATAATTAGATTATGAACTATAATGACACATGTATACTTTATCAACCACCACTTTCTGCACAATGCTGGAAAATTTTGCCTTAAACAAACAAGTTGGGATCAAAAAAGATCCTCAATATCATTTTCTTGAGAAATCATTATTATATTGGTATATTAGTCTATTGGGCAGCAACATGGCTAAGGTAACACAAAGACCGGAGAATCTTATCCCAAGCACCCTGTGTCCATTATTAGTCGAGAGTTATCCAACAATTGTCTTTCAAGTTCTTACTATGTGCCCAGTACTGTTATTGGCACAGAGAAAACATCAGCTAACAAGAAAAAGTCCATGGCTTCATAAAGGTTATATTCTAGTGTGAGGAGACAGATAGTAAACAATCAAAGAAATTATAAGCAGTGGTAATTGATATAAACAAAAGCAGATGAGCACTTTGGGAGGGGTTGGACATTAAAAACCCAATGAGCAGGGATGAGCTCATTGATAAGGTGCCATGTGTGAGGATTTGAGTCCAGGAGGTGAGGGATGACTGAGGAGTCTGAACTTCTTGGGACTCCTTCTGTGTCTTAGTCTGTCCAGGTTACTATAACAGAATACCATAGCATTTATAAGCCACTGAATGGCCTATAAACAGAAATATATTTCTCACAGTTCTGGAGGCTGGGAAGTCCCAGATCAAGGCACTGGCAAATTCAGGTCTGGTGAGGGTCTGCTTCCTGCTCCCTAATCTTTTCATTGTGACTTCACATGGTGGGACAGGTGAGGGTGCTCTCTGGGGTCTCTTTTGTAATGGCACTAATCCCATTCATGAGGGCTCCACCCTCATGACCACATGACCTCTCAAAGGCCATACTTTCTAATCCCATCACCCTGAGAGATAGGAATTCAACATCTGAAAGTTGGGAGGACACAAACATTCAGTCCACAACAAAGTGCAAATAGGGATAAAGGACAAGATGAGATTTGTCTTGATGGTTTCAAGTCACATTGACAGTGCCAACAGGGCTGTGAGTGTGGGTGGGGAGGGAGGGAGGATGGTGGAGAGTGAAGAACAGTGGTCCAGCCAGTTGTACACAGAGCCCTAGGGCTCCTTCTTAACTCTGATTTGTTCTTATAAGGACTTTGAGCTGAATACCCTGCTGAAAGCTGAGACTGAACTGATAAAAGAAGAAATACGTTGTTGGTGCCTGACCCTGCTTGAACTGGGAGAGACTGTAAAGGATGCTGTGATTAGAGTCTGCATCCTAAGGGAGATGAACAAGGAGACATATAGATCTGGGCTTTCAGAGACATAATGATGCTGATGATGTCTTGAGCATGAGCATGACTGAGAAGGCTGGGGTGTCATTTTCCAGCCCAGTTTCACATTGATTTAACACAGAATGGCCCAAGAGCAAGCTGCCCCTAGCAAGGGAGAAGAAAAGGTGCTGAGTGAATCCAGAAGTATTTCATCTTCATGTCCCATTCTGAGAGAAATCCCAGTATTGAAAATCTCTGATGTGTGTCTTTTAGCAAGGAATGAGTGGGCCTACTTACCAAGGAAGGTTGAATTTAGCACCTTTCCTGTACTAGCAAATGGGTTCAAGGTGTGCATGAGTGCTGCCAGCAGTTCTCATGAACGCAGATGGCCTTTTAGTTAAAATACTAGCAAACAACCGTGCAGTGCTTAGACTGCACCAGACACTTTAAGGTGCTTTACATATATTGGGTCATCTAATATTTTCATTTAAACATTTATATTACACCAAATATAGATTGGGCATCATGCCAAGTTCTGGGGACACAAAGGACTGACACGTTTCCAGCCCTCTGAAAACTCAAGGTCTAGAGGAGAGGATCTTGGAGATTTTCTAATCCAAACTTTTAATGTGCATGGAGGAGAAAACTGATGCCAAGAGAAAGTCTTCCTTGCCCATGGTGACACAGCAAGTTAGCACCAGAGCAGGAGCTGTCACGCAGGCCTTCCAGCTCTCACTCTGTGCTCTTTCAGCTATACTGAAGGTCTTGCCCAGAAATGTGGTGTTGCTCTGGGATAGAGTCCAACATGTCACCAAGCAAGTTGATAAGCTCAAAAGTCTTGAGGCTCCAAAATGCTCCAATAAAATATCAGCATATATGGTTAATGTGAAAATGGAACCTCCTCTGACTCGTGATCTAGTAATGTCTCTGGAACTAGCTATGCCCAAACCTCTAGGATCAAACTTTAACACTAGATAGGTATTTTAAGTATTCAAAAAATTATCTTGCCAAGGATCAATGGATTTTTTAAAATATATTTGGGGGCAAGATGGAAATGGGCAGGGGAGGCTTTTCCTAATAAAAGCTGTACTTCCATAGGTCATGAAGAACTGAATGGAACTGGAGCAATACTTTTTAAATTACTCCTATGTTTCATGTTTGACCTTGTTCCTTTAAGTGATATTAAGAGATAGTTTAGACTTAAAATGAATGTTTTGTCAATCTTATGAAAGTAATTATTAATTTGATTATATAAATCAGCCATATAAACCAATAATAGATATATTTTTAAAGTGAAAGAACTATTCAGTCCCCTGAAATTCACAGCCTTGTAGCATGTAGAGAGAAGAAAACACAGAAGCGTTTTTACAAATCCTTTGAACACTGCTCTAACATTTCTCATTTGGGAAAGAAAAAGAAATGTGTTAAAAAGGTAAATTTGTTATTACTTCCAGTTGATTAATTATTGTACAGGTTTGAGGCTAGGGGAAAAAAACAGACTCAGATAAGTATTTCTTCAGGGCAATTTGATTTTAGGTAAACTAATGCATTGACTCATGGGTATGTCTACATGGGATTTTTTTATTAATGGACAAATCATCTCTTATAGTCACATATGACAAGACAGATGAGATCAAAGGATTCCTGAATGGTACAGCTCACTAGGTTAAGCCTCTGAAAAACCACTTCATTTCAACACAGATTTGAAAGCTGATTAAATGTACATGGTTGTGAGAAAATGATGAAAATAGGGTATATAACCAGAATTTACTAAGACGTTTGACATAAATTTTCCAATTATCCCAAGAACAAGGTGGAGAAACATGGTCTGCATGGTGATTTGGTTTGGGGCATTTTGTAAATGGTAGGAAGACTGTACTCAAAGGGGGTTGATGAATTAATTGAAACCCTCTCTGTGGCACGCTACTCACTATTTACTTGTGCTCATGCCATTTGCTGTTTCCTTTTCCTCCTGGACACATAAAAATGAAACTTGATTACATTTCTCAGCCTCCCTTGCAGTTCAGTGTGGCCAGATGACTGAGTGTTGGCCAGTGGAATAATGTACACCATTTCTAGGCCTAGTCCATGCATACCTCTCACAGTCTTTCATACACACTAATCACTCTCCATCTGGCTGTAAGGAAGAAAAGCCTGGGGCAACCTTCAAAGTCAGGTGATAAAAACAGAGTCAAAAGATGAAAAAAACAGGCCCTTAAATTTTCCTTGGGAGAAAAGCCACCAAACCAGAAACACCTACAATGACTGGTTATGTGAACAAGAAATAAACTTTACCATGTTAAGTCACTAAGAATTCAGGGTTAATCTATTAACACAGGTTGTATTTCCTTAAATAGTAAATAAATTCTTGTATGTGCAAAATACCATGCTAAGGAGGATACAAAGATAAAAATCCAGACAGCTTTTTAAATTAAAAAGCTAGTATCTAGATAGGGAGATAGATGCTGATATTCACAACCTGAGAGAGTGATGAATGATATAAGGGTACAATAAAGGTTACAGTGGTTAAATATGTAAGCTCTGGAGCTACACACCATATTCAAATTCCAGATCTGCCATTAACCTGCTCTGTGACTTTGGGAAAGTTACTTAATTTCTCTGAACCTCAGTTTCTACAAATGTAAAGCAGGGCTGCAAATATGACTTACAGATTGTTGTGAGGATTAAACCAGTACATGCAAAGCTCTGAGAACAGTGCCTACCTAGCACATGGCAAGTGCTTAAAAATGTTATCCTCATCATTATTGTGAGGCAAAGAGGAACAAAATGAGGTTGCATCCAACTGAAAGGATCAAAGACAGCTTTCTGCAGATATCATTTGAATTTGGCCTTGACAAATGGGTAGAATTTGGATATTTAGAAGTCATGGCTCGGGGGGCATATCTTCTAAGCAGTGGGAAAAAGCATACATACTGGGAGGACACTCTGGGGCAAGTGATAAAAAAAAGTGAGTGGTCCAGTTGAGCTTTCACCCAGGGATCTTGCATGGAAGAAGAAGGCCCAGATTGTAGAAGCACTGAATGCTCTATTGAAGAGTATTATATTTACTCAGTACATGATGGGGACTGATACAGGGTATCTGATCAGGGGAATGGCTTAGTCAGAGCTGCTTAACAGTAAGATTAATCTTGTGGCAGAGTGCAAATGGGATCGAAGAGGGAAGAAAAGGAAAGAGAGAAAGAGACTGGTTAGGAAGTTACGAATATGTAAAAGCAGGAGACAATCAGGAAATAACCTAGTATGGTGGTTTAGTCATGAATTAATGAGGACCAGAACTAGAATAATGACAATGGGAATAAGGAAGAAAGGAATCTGAGACAAAGATTTTCAGGGGAATGGTATTCAAGTCAGTATGATATTCCTCCATAATCCATTATCTGCTATTATGACATCCAAAAAAATCTCCAAACTGAAAGTTAAGTTGAAACTCATTTGGCAGTAAAACGTGACCTGAATGGATAAGATGCGATTAGTTGTCTTTATTTATCTCACTTAGTATGAATATGATTGTGTTTTACCGTATATGAAAAGCATACAGTGTTTGAACACGTGGTACTGCTCTAGAACCTACTGGGAGTGATACTTAATAGATTATATACACAGTTCTACCTTTCTACATACAACCTGAAAACCTCTGAATTCTAAAATACCTCTGGCCAAAGGATTTTGGGTAAGAGATTCGTGTGTGTTATGGGTTGAATTGAGCCTCCCAAAAATATATGTTGAAATCCTAACCCTCAGTACCCATGATTGTGACATTATTTGGAAATAAGGTCTTTGCAGATGTAATCAAGTTGAGTCATTAGGGTGGGCTCTAATCCAATATGACTAGTGTCCTTATAAGAGGGGGAAATTTGTACACAGAGACACACATATATAGAAGAAAGAACACCCTGTGAAGATGGAGGCAGAGTTTGGAGTTACGCAGCTACAAGCCAAGCTGGCAAACATAGAAGCTAAGAGAAAGGCATGGAACAGATTTTTCCCTAGATTCTTCAGAGAGAGCATGACATTGCCGATATCTTGATTTTAGACTTCTAGCCTCTAAAGCTCTGACAGAATAAGTTTCTGTTGTTTTATGCCACCACAGTTTGTGGTACTTTGTTACAGCACCAGGAAACTAAAACAATATGGTATAATTTGTATGGTGCTTTAAATTTATAAATACTCTCATTATCTTAATTATAAAAGTCCTAGTGGAAGAACAGATATTGAGCTTCAAATTTCTCTTCTACTAAATGGAAATGAAAAGACTAGGACAATGTCACCCAGCTAGCTATCAGTATAATCAGGACTCAGTTCAATAAATACTTCTCAAATGCCTACCATGTTCCAGTTACCAAGATAGAATGTGGGTTAAATGATGAAAATAACTCTTATACCCTTTTCAAATCTAGAGAAATAAGGTTCTGTGACTGTATACTGCAACCTTTCCGCATGGCTCATCCTTTGGGAGAGGATAAGGACCCCATGATTTGAATTTGAACTACCAACAAGGAAGTACACTATCCTTAGTTTCTACTCCCTAGGAACAATAAAAGCATTGAAAATAGGAAATAAACTGCAAAGAAAAAGGAGAAATTAATAGTTTTTACACCATAAGCCTCTCTCTTATTTTTGGACAGGTTAAGTTTGATGTCCCTTTAAGGAAAAAGTGTTAAAAAAAGAAAAAGAATTGATAGCTAAGGACTTGAAATATGGACATCTGAAATGGAGCCCACTCATAAAATCAGATTCCAGGGACTAACCAGTTCTTGACTTGCTGCGAGAGGGATGCTATAAACATGGCCATAGACAGGAAGTCTGGCTTCTATTTTGTATCTGGAATATGTGCATGTTATGTGCTTATATAAATTTCCTGCTGAATAGTCCTGTCTCTTTCTGCTTCTCTGTGCTTAACCCTATGAAAGAATTCAACAAGTTGCAAGGGCCCAGCCAAAGAACCAAGGAAGCAGAGGCAAAGTGTTATTGATTGAGCAAGTACTAGAAGACAGAGCAGGAAATGGATCCACAGGGATCCACAAGACAAGCCAATAAGGATGTGTACACAAACTATCCAAGATCAGGGCAAGTAAGGATTCCTAAGCTAGGTCAATCAGCAAGAAGCAGGAGGATATAAATAGTGCGCGTATATGGAGCAAGCACTATTTTAAGGCAAACAATAGCCTAGTGAATGGGGAAAAGAAAGGAACAGTGTAAAGCTCAGAAGGTCAGATGCAAGCTCTAGATAAGTGAGACCAGAATTTGCCTTCAATGAGAGGTTTTGGCCTGTTTCGTGGGAAGGGCTGGGCCTTTCCCTAGTGTGGATGGGCTGAGGCCCAATAGCTGGTGCCATTTGGGAAAATCTTTCTAGAGGAAGGAATGGGGTAGGAATAGTAGAAAGAGAATTGCTCCCTAACTTGGACTGTACTTTGACCTATAGAACTGGCCTCCAAAAGCAGAGCTTTTCATTTATTGGCAATGTAATCTGTATATGTAAGTATAAGAAAGAAAGTTTAACTTAAATGGTTGATTTTATAAGGATAGTGCTCAATATAAATTTTTCATCTTTGGCTAGCCTTTCTTTGCCTAATAACCAGAGGTATAGTTCTCAAGGTCAAACAAGCACACTAAATATTCTATAACATAGATGAAAAGGGATTACGTAAAATATATCTCCTTCCCCAAAAGCTTTTCTGGAGAAACACATTTGCAGGGATGCATTAGTCATTATTTTTCTTAAAAAATGGCTGAGGATAGTTGTATAAAATCAATTCACTCCACATTTAATGCACTCTAAGTATACTAACCACAGTGAGCCTCTCTCCTCTAACTCAACCACACTTCTCAGCAGGAGCATTAGACAGCCCACAGACCTCATAACTTCCTTTCCATTTCCTTTGACTTAACTCATATAATGAGCAGTTCTGTTTTTCTCTAGTGGTGTCTTCGCTTCACTCTCAACTTTCTTCTCTTCTACTGACTTCTCCAATCATGAGTTCCCAGGAAAGCATATATAACTTTCCCCAACATCACTCTTTAAAGCCATGTTATATTATCTAATGGAATGCAGCCCCCTTCTCCAGGTGAAATAGTCTTAATAGCATTCCTTCTTTGCTTACCTTTCTGTGCCACTTCAAGTAAGAGAAACTCTTTTTTTTAAAGGCAATGACAAACAGCAAAGTGGTTATTTTTCTTGTGTTAAAATAAAGTCCCAAGGAGTATAGTGGCTCTGCGATGCCATTGGGGAGTCCATTGTATATCTATCTTTCTACTCAGCCTCAGCATAGTATGAGGCTGTCATCTTATGCTTGCTGTCTTGTGCTTGTAAAGTGGCTTTTTCTCTTCCAATATTGTGACTGGGTGCCAAGTAGGAAAAGGGAAAGGATGATAGGCAAAAGACATCCAAGTCAGCTGTGTCTCCTGCCATCTTAAAGAGCATTCCCTGAAGCTTCACCATATAACTTACCTACATCTTAATGGTCAGAATTATGTCACATGGCCGACTGTAACTGCATAGGAGCCTATGAAATGTAGATTTTAGATGGGAAAATTTCCACCCCAAACAAAATAAGATTATTTTAGATAGAATAAAAAGGGCAATAAATATCAGCTATCTGGTGATAAACATAAAAGAAATAATTACAAAAATACACAATGACAAGCTTTAATAAATTGGTAAAATGAAAAAGTAAAGGCTAATATGAAAGCATCCAATGAGGCAACATGATCCAATGAGGGGAAGAGGAAATGATTACACAAAACTTATTGGTAAATGAAACCGGAGAAGCACATAGGAATTAACTAGGATAAAGGAGCAGTGTGTTATCTCTTTGCTATCTTCAAACTGGGGAGATGGCCAAACAGATAGACCTAGAAACTAAGCTTTTAAAATTTGCCATGAAATAAATGAACTATAATATGGGGGTTGGGGTTAGGAGCATATTTTTAAAATTCCTTAACTTGGAGATGACAATCTTACCAAAGCCAGTCTACATAAAGATCAATCTCTTTGTCTGACCACATTCTTAGAATTTGAAACAAAAAAGCCAAGAATATTTTCCTTTCTCAAAATTCAAGCATAGTACTGCCAATTACAGAAATGCAGTCAAGAAAACTCGCCCACTCTTCCTCTTCCTTATATATCTGTGGTTGCAATCATAGAGTCCTCATCAAGCTAACTTATTTGTCCTTTACTGCTAGAATGGTATTTTATCCCATTACCTACTGGGTAATGGAGGGAGATTTGCAATATAATCATCACAACTGCACCTTCAGATGTTCACGGCCCACTTCTCCGTCACAACCTGCAGTACTTGCACTGTTATTGATTCCACTGAAGGTTATATGCAATAAAAATCATGCAGCACTTGATGCTGCATATTTTCAGCAGCTGTCCAGGCTGTCTCTAGAATTCTTTAAACACACACACACTCAAGTATGTATAGATTTCTATTTTTTGCATTCATAGAATTTTTTCTTTTGTTCTTTCCTCTTCAAGGTACTAAAAACTCTATTGGAATAATATAATATTTTGCTTTCTTTCTTACTTTCCATAATACCTGCTTTAATTCTCTTTAAAACGGGCACTCAGCAGACAGGGATGTCTATATCCCTAAGCTTCTAAGATTTACCATATTTTAAAATTTACTATATCCTGTCACTTAAGTCAGAACCAGTCAAAGGTTTTAGCTTGCAAAAGTGAGCTTCCAGACCCATATAATAACTAAAATGTAGCAATAAAAATAACAATTTGTAACTATTAGGGAAGGTAGAGTTCACTTGGCATTGTAAAATCTAAATGCTGTAGAAGACAGTTAATTTAGAACACAGTGATGGATGTCATGAGTCATACGGACAGCAGATTGGTCCTTCATGGGCAGTAGTTGCCTTCATTCTTGTTTGAACAGAGAGGGCTAGACCTTAAGGAGCTCTTGCTCCTTTTCTTACTGCTGCTTATCACCAGTGATACACTGAGGAATGGCTGACAGTCAGTAGCTGTGCTGCCAAATCTGGTGCTGCCATCCTCTGGATGAAGGTGTGGAGAAGATCTGAGCACACCCCTCTCCATTTATGGCATGGAAGCCATGTAGTAGAAAAATGAGAAGCTCTAGAAGGCTTTTGATAAGCACATTCCATGCTTAGAAAGAAAGAGAGAAAGAGAATAAAGAGAGGAAAGAAAGAAAGAAAGAAAGAAAGAAAGAAAGAAAGAAAGAAAGAAAGAAAGAAAGGAAGGAAGGAAGAAGTAGGTTAAATAATACACCTGATTTGAAGATCATTTTCTAAGAACTACTAATACATGGTTTGCATTACATCAGTTCCATAAGGGTTGGTTCTCAGTGCACCATGATGCTTTCTCTGTAATTTAGGTGAATGGGCTGAAAGAATATACTCATGTCATATTTTTGTAATAGTGCTGAGCTGGGAGATATGACTGACAACTGAACAGAAGCAGTTGAAATGATTCTGACAAGTTGGAGGATTGTGTGGGTACAAGCCTGTTGCAGGCCAATGACAACATGTCTGGATCAAATGATAAAGGAAAAAAAATGAATAACCTCATAAATTAGCCTCTGCCAGGTTCACATACTAATGGTAATTATAGATCAAGTAAGGCAAATCCCAAAGAGTTGATTATTAAAGACTGTAAGTCTTATGTTTAGATTGCCACCAACAAAGATGGCCTTATGTTTAGGAAGAGTAGGCAGTAGTCTCCATGGGGCACAGCCAGGGACAGCCCCTGTTCCAAAAAATTTCCCTCCTTGCTTCCAGATGCCTAGATGTTCACCATTTAGAAGTCATTACTTTGGATTAGGTCTTAACCACTTGTATTAGTACCACATGACAAATTACTCCCAAATTTAGTGACTTAAAATAATACAGATTTATTATCTTACAGATTCCAAGAGTCAGGGATCTGGATGTGATCTGTGTCCTCTGCTTCCTGGTCTCTAATGAGGCTGAAATAAAAGGTATGAGCCCAAGGTCTGGGAGTTCATCTGGGCAGGAATCCATGTCCAAACTCATGTGGTTGTTGGCAGGATTTAGATCCTTGTAGACTGTTGAGAGCATCAGTTACTCACTAACTCTTGGTCAGAGGCTGCCTTTATTCCCTTGCTATGTAGATCTCCTCAATGTAGCAAACTGCTTCATCAAAACATTCAAGTCAAGAAGGCAATAGAGCTTGTCTCTAGGAAGACAGAGGTTACAATAGTTTGTAATCTAATCAAAGAAATGACATCCTATCATTTTTGCTGATCTACTCATTAGAAGCAAATCACTAAGTCCATCCCACACTCAAGGTGAAGGGAATCACACGAGTGAGCAAATACCAGCAGAGTTCACTGAGGGCCATGTCAGAAGCTGCCTGCCAAACTACTTAATGTCCAGTTCTAAAATGTTTCCACTTGGGAGTGATATAACATATGAAGCTCCTCATACCTTAGTGCAAACAAATTTGTCAGGTTTCTTTGAAATCAAGAGGAAGCCAGAGAAAGGGTGGATACCCAGGAAGTGGAGGGAGCTCTAAAAGTGTAAATGTCTCAGATAGGGGAGATGGGCAATGAAGAAGCTGATCCTAGCCCTTCATTGACACAGGAGTTAAGAGGATAGGACTGACATTACTGAAGCTTCAGAAAATAGCCTCGGGTAAAGTAAATTAAACATGAGTCAGCAAATTGGCACTGTAGCTAAAACAAAGTAAGCTTGAAATTGAGCTGGATAAGAGAAGAATACAATACATAAGGGCCCTGGAGGTGGTGCTTACCATGTACTATACCACAATGGTGAGATCTTTGGGAGGCTATAAATCTTTTCTTGACATGGATGTAAAGGGATTAATTGATGGCTCCTCAGATTAACTAGCATGCAGAAAATAATGGAAGGTTGGGAATATAATGGAAGAAGGGCACAATAAAACCTGTTTACCTTTCCTGGAGAAAGAGAAGTCTCTGAAACACTGGAATATACTGCTAAACTAGAAATTTTAAAGAAGTGGAGAGTATTTTTGGTTCTATCAAGACACATTTCCTTAGAATCCAAGAGACTATTTAATGACTCTGTCTCAACCAGAGACCACGATAAAAATGAGCTTTCAGAGCTGGGTTTAGTAGATCTGTCACAAATTGAAATGTTATGGGAACACCTCTAGGACTCACATACTACATACTTATGCTGCCACAACAACTAAACTCATATACATCAGCTCAGTCTCATCATTCGTTAGTTCTTGAATTTTCCCTGATCATTTCCACTTCTCTCTTTGTTCGTGCAGCTTTCCCCATTTAGAATCCCTTCCTTTCTCATCTTTCATCGTCTCTTCTTTCATCTACCTCTTCTGTCCTCTTCTCCCCTATATCAGGCTACTACATCAATAAATAAACTCTATTTTTTCCTTGTCAAAATAATGAATTATAAACACTAATGGTATATAGTTCTTCTCCCAAGAGATAACGTTTCCAACTATACTAGGACACAAATTCTGCATTGATTCTTTAGCAGTAGCCTTAACATAGATGCCATGGATTTGTGTAATTTATCTGTTTATTGTTGTATGGTCTTCCTGGTTTCTAGGGAAAAAAGATTCTTTAGGAAATGGTAGGTATAACCAATCACATAGCTGGTTTCTGATACCATAAGGAGCTAAGAGGGGAAAAAGCAAATAAATAGAAAAGGTGACAAATTGAATGAACATAAGGGAGCAAGGACCAACATACCTTCATGATAAAAAAGAAAAAAAAATTCAACAGACTTGGAAAAAAGGGATCTTCCTCAACCTGATAAAGGATATCTATGAAAAATTCATATCTAATATCATACTCAATTTTGAAAGACTATAAACTTTCTACCGAAGATCAGAAACAAGACACAGATGTCTGCTTTCACCACTTCTGTTCGACATTATACTGGAGGTTCTAGCCAGGACAATTAGGCAAGAAAATGAAATAAAAGGCATTCATATTGGAAAGAAGTAAAACTATCTCTATTTGCAAATGACATAGAAGCAAGAAAGGAAATAATGGAAGTTGCCTGAAAGCACAGACATGGTATTATTGAAATAAGAGCAATGTCTTATATTTATGTATCACAGCATTTTACAGCTTCTAAAGAGCTATGCATTATTTTATTTTCATAGCCACCTGCAAGATAGGTACTATTATTACCCCATATTATGACAAACTATAGGTGACAAAACCAATACTTAGAAAGTATTTGTTAGTGGACCCACAGTTACTAAATGTATTAATTGTCATCCAAACCTCCAGCCCTGGGACTTTAAGCCAGTGCCTTAAGGTTGCTTAGTTTCTTATCTCTCAAGAGCAGCATGATCTGATAGAATTTTCTGTGATGATGAAAATGTTCTATAACCACATTGCTCAGTACAGTGGCCACTAGACACAAGTGACTATTGGATACTTGAAATGTGGCTAGTGTGGCTAAATCACCAAAATTTTAATTTTATTTAAATTTAAATAGTCACATGAAGCTAGTGGTTACTGTGTTGGATAGTGTAGCTCTAGAGAGTTAGTTCCAGCTCTGAATCAGACACTCCTCCTCATGGTTCTATCCTTGGAGTGGCCAACCTACATGCAACTCTTCATCAATTGATGAGTAATATGTGAAGCAGCATGAAGGTAAACAAACCACCCCTGGGAATGATTACAAGTGTGCAGAACATCCTTAGAAATACCTAAAATGATTCTGCAACATAGAAACATGTAAGGGTGTTCTAACCAACCAAAAATAAAAGAAATGCTTTCCTAACAACTACAGCTTAGTATTCATTAAGGGGGTGGGGTGAAGTCAGAAATAATATAGCTTATGTTTAAGTGACTATATATGGTTTTCCTCTCTTCCACCCACTCCAGTGAATTCTTGCTTCTAACTCTATCCCTACAGATTTGCCAAATGCACTGCTTGCTCTTCCTTAAATATCTTTTCCATGTTTCTACCTTTGTATCTTTCCTGGGGCTACCTTTTCTTCTGGGAATGTCTTTCTGCATCTCTTCAAGTCCAAACATGATCATATATTTTTTCATATTTTTATTTTTTATTTTTTAATTGTTTTATGTCAGCATATTACAGGGGTACAAATGTTTAGGTTACATATATTGCCTTTGTCCCACCTGAGTCAGAGCTTCAAGCATGTCTATCCTCCAGACGGTGTGCACCACACCCATTAGGTGTGAATATAACCATCCCCTCCTGCCCCCTACCCTACCTGCCCGACACCCAATGAATGTTACTACTAAATGTCCACTTAAGTGTTGATCAGTTAATACCAATTTGATGGTGAGTACATGTGGTGCTTGTTTTTCCATTCTTATGATACTTCACTTAGTAGAATGGGCTCTAGCTCTATCCAGGATAATAAAAGAGGTGCTAGATCACCATTGCTTTTTGTGGCTGAGTAGAACTACATGGAATATATATACCACATTTTATCAATCCACTCATGTATTGATGGGCACTTGGGTTGTCTCCACATCTTTGCAATTGTTAATTGTGCTGCTATCAACATTCTAGTGCAGATGTCTTTTTTATAGAATGTTTTCTTTTCCTTTAAAATTAAAAGCTTCTGCATGGCCAAGGAAACTATCATGAGAGCAAACAGACAACCTCCAGAATGGGAGAAAATATTCACATGCTACACATCCAATAAAGGGCTGATAACTGGAATCTACATAGAACTCAGGAAAATCAGCAAGAAAAAAGCAAACCACCTCATTAAAAAGTGGGCAAAGGACATGAACAGAAACTTTTCAAAAGAAGACAGACTAATTGCCAATAAACATAAGAAAAAATGCTCAACATCTGTAATCATCAAGGAAATGCAAATCAAAATCACAATGAGATACTACTTAACACCAGTGACAATGGCTTTTATCAAAAAGTCCCAAAACAATGTTGGCATGGATGCAGAGAGATAGAAACACTCATACACTGCTGGTGGGACTGCAAACTAGTATAATCTCTGTGGAAAGTAATATGGAGATACCTCAAAGAGCTAAAAGTAGAACTATCATTTGATCCAGCAATCCCATTACTGGGCAAACATGATCATATCTTTCAAGACCTCACTCAAATCTACAATCTCCTGAAAGACTTTCTTGCCTTAGCTGGATGTCATTCATTCTTCTTCTATTTTGGTTGTAACATTGAGTACTCTGACTTCATATTATAGCTTTATGTGCACATCATCTATCTGATTAGACTCAGAGTGGGCAAACTACAGCATATGAACTTAATCTGGTACATTGCATGTTTTTGTAAATAAAGTTGTATTGGAAAACAGCCATGCTCATTATTTTACATATTGTCTATAGCTGCTTTTGTATTACAATGGCAGAGTTGAGTAGCAGTAGCAACAGAGACAATATCTTGTCCTCAAAGCCTAATATATTTCCTAATTGGCTCTTCATAAGAAAATGTTTGCTGACCCTGTATTACTATAAACTTCTGGAATGGAGTATAGAAACTACATCTGATTTATTTTTTTAAATCTTCATGAAACCTAGAATATTGTCCTACATATAGCAGTAACACCATAAATATTTTAAATGAACATTTTGTTTATAAGGATTTAGTAATAATATCTGTTTATATATATCAATTTTCTATTTGCAAACATTATCCCATCCAATTTCTCATTTACTCACCAAGGTAACTTTCTAGGACAGAGAAAGTAGGTGTCATTATGCACATGTGACAATGTGATAAATTAAGGCACAAAGACTTGCCTATGGTCACACAACTCCTAAGAACGTATAAAACTGGGTCATAAACCTAGATCATCTGATTTCTACTCAGTACTACCTTATTCTCCTTCTCTGTGCTAATTTGCTTTCCCTTAAATTGAACTAAGATGCCAATGGAGTTCAAAATAAATATGGATATACACCTAGTCCATAAATTAACAATAATGGCCCAGGTAAGCCATGTTTATTTTTAATACAAATGCAACTATTTCTATGAGAATAAGTCCTTTAAAAATATTTTGTTCTTAAATGCAAAAAATAATGTAAACATTAAACTTAAAAACTTAATTAAGATTTAAAAAGCTTTACAGAAAAAGTTTCCCCCTCAAAGTGGAAGGAATTTTTTCCCCAACACTTCAGAAAATACAGGAAATGTACATTTCCCACACTGGTCACACTGATTCTCCCTGCTCTATTTGAAGAGAGGCAGTTGCTCTCTCTTCTTCATTCAACATCTTAAAGCTATCGACTTCAAGTTAGTAGCTATCGGATTAAACCATAAGTGAGAATAATATGCCCCAACGGTGTGTTCAGTCTACCCAGGCCAAGTTTATCTAATTCAAGTCCATTATCTGCTTAGGGACACCTCTTTTCTATTCTGTATTGATTGTTTACACAGCTGATATGAAACACTGGAAAAAGCAGAGTGGCAAGAATACAGGACATTTGTTTTATGTCTTCTGTAAAAATTTTCTGGCTTTGTTCTGAATATATTAGACACCAGATTCATGAATTTTTAAACAATATTTCAAAAGGCTTTGCATTTATATTAGATAGCTACATTGTTTTTGATATAAAGTAGGATTTTTTTAAATACCCATTTCTCTGAAATGGATCACGTTCTTTGTTTTCATTTCAGCATATTATGGGGGTACAAATGTTAAGGTTATGTATATTGCCCTTGCCCCCTGACCCCCGAGTCAAAGCTTCAAGTGTGTCCATCCCCCAGATGGTGCGCATCGTATTTATTATGTATGTATATACTCAGCCCCTCCTCCCCCCTCCCATCTCACATTCTCTTTTTTTAGCTTCATTGAGGTATAATTGACAAATAAGAATTGCATGTATTTAAGGTATACAACTTGATGTTTTGATATATGTGTGCATTGTGAAATAATCACCACAACCAAGCTAATTAACATATCCATCACCTCATTCAGTTACTATTTGCTTTTTTGTGTGTGTGGTGACAACACAAGATCTATTGAAATGGCTTACTTTCTTAAAATTACAGAGAGTCTACTTATTTCTGCCCAGTGAGAAGGAATGGATTCATTTTTGAGCCTCATGGAGGTGTTACAGTCAGCTTAAATTATGTATGCAATTTAAAGCAAATGAAAGGTTTCAATATAAGCAAGTGGTTCTCGAAACTGGAGGCTATCCTATTGGCAAAATACATATCATGAAATACACATTCAACTCTCTGTGGGCACCCAGTAAATCTTTATAGGCTAAAAAATATACATACTTCTATGCTTTTTTTTTAAAAAAAGCAAAAATTAATATTTTTCAAGCTACAATGATGAGGGTTATTAGAATATCCATAAATGCAGGAACACTTGCCTAATGTAGATATGACCTAGTTTCAGTTTCCTGGTTTGTCATAGTAAACCAGTCATCCAGTACAACCAGGCCTTCCTGCCTGCCATGCAGGGGCCAGCATTTCTGCTGTGCAAAAACCACTGGGCTAGCTGGGCGATGGGCTATACTCCAAAATCTTAATTCTTATTACACAGAGCTACTATGTATCTTTTACATTTTCTTTCCTAACCTACCTCTTGTGTATTTATTTATACTCTGCCTTCTTTGGAGGGTGACTTTGAGGAGGCTGCAAAGGCATATATGATATATTTGAGACCAAATTTTATTTTTAAAATAAAAAAAATGAAGTATCTCTTAGCTCAAATGCTCTGATGCTTGACACAATCCAAAGACAAAAAGTATATTGTGAACTCAAACTGAGCACTTCCCAGCTCTGAGCCTAGAGTCCCGATGTCAGCCAAAGCCAGGAACAGATGATGAAGCCAGACCCCCTGGGGTGGAATCCTGAATTCCGGTTAGACACTGCCATGCCATGCAACCTCTCTTCTCCATGCCTCAGTTTCCTCAGGAATAAGTTAGAGATACCAATAGCATCTATCTTAATTCATACAGGAAGCTGGAGCAGTACTTGGCACAAAGCCTCACTGTGTCAGCAAGTAGAAGGAGCATTAGTACTAGTCATAGTAATGATTCAGCATTTGCCTGGCAGGTAGTGACTCAAGCAGTCTCCCTTAGTCAAGGGTAAACCACCTAAGTGTATTTCTGATGTCCTCCCCATTTCCTGTTTCTTTCTCAGTATCTCTCTCTTTCTTCCTCTTGATGGTGTGTGGCCTCACCTTCCTAGCACTCTTGAGGGGGCAGTCCCATCCTGTGCCCTCTGACAGGCTGATCCTTACTACTAGCTGATTGTCACAAATCCCTTCTCAGAATTTAATGACATCATAGAGTTTAGCTACTTCCTGAAGGGCATATTTATATCCCCTAAGTGGGGCTATCAAGGACTAAGAAGGCTTTAATCTTGGTAGAAAGCTTTCTGTTGGTATGATGACTAAGAGCATCAGAGGAATTCTTGCTCTGGACCCCACACACAAGATTTGGTCAATCAGTGGGCTCTGAATGAGAGAAGATAACAGCGTGCGGATGATGGAATTAGGGGGAGAGTAAGGTACAGAGAACATTTTAAATGACAGTGTTTGCCCATACAAAGGACTTGGAGGATGCAGCCAATGTCATACTGGTTTTTGGAAATTCTCTGGCTGTAGAGCTATTTCCTAGTCTCAGCAGTGCCTCTCAGGGCAGCTACAGAAAGGAGCAGAAAAAAGGAGATGCTAATTATTCTAGATATCTATTGCTGCCTGAAGAATGCCTTCAAAACTTAGCTTGAAATAACAATCATCATGTTTCTCCTGAATCTGCAAGGTGGACAGGGCCATGGTCAGCTGGGACAGATCAAGATCCAACATGGCTCATTCATAAGACTGGCAAATTGGAGCTAGCTGCAATCTGGCTTCAGTTCCTCTCAACATGGGCCTTTCCACAGAGTTGCTTAGGCTGCCTCACAGCATGGGGAGGCTGAGTTCCAAGAATGGGTGTTCCAAGAGACAGAGCGTGGAAGCTTCCTGTCTTTTGAGGTCTGGGCCCAGAAACTGATACAGCAGCATCTCATTGTATCCTATTGTTTAAGCAATCACAAAGCCTACTCAGATTTGAGTGAAAGGGACACAGAGATCCTCCTCTAATGAGAGGAGTGTCAAAGAATTTGGGGACATATTCATTTGTTACACTAAATTGTTTTCAGTCGAAGAGGAAGACTGACCTGAGATTTATATAACCTCTCTCTTCTTCTCCATCACCTCAGCAAAGCAGAGGCGCTAAAATTGGCTGCCTTACAAGGATGGGCCCTTCTTCTAGCCTCAGACCATAGAAACCCTTTGGACTTAAGGTTGTCACATTTTAGCATTCCTTCCCTTTGGGTTCCTTGTATCCCTTTACAAAAGTTACCTTTTGTTCTCCTAAAATGCAAGGTCTCACTAAGATTAAAGTATAAATGTAAGATACTGCAGCTGTGGGACAGGAGGGTGGGGAGGACGCAATGCAATGTGCTATGCCCCTCCTTGAGAGAGGCTGGGCCTTGTCAGCCACCAGGTGACTATGAATGTTTGATGAGCTTCTAAATGATGACATTTCCAACCATATATATACAGATACAATTTAAATTAAAAGCAAAATTGGCTATTTTGGTGGCTTTTATGGTAGTAAGACCATTAATATCACATTTATTTAGCCCAAGGCAACAGAAGCATGTTAAAAGTTCTTATAACTACAAATTTAAAGATTTCAGAGAAATCTGGTTTTCAGTATTTATGCTTCAGTATAGATGATATCTATTAAATCCTCCTGTTCTTAAGCGAAAATTTGTACATACCTAAGCCAGAGGGCTATTTTGCTAAGAATCAACTTTCATTATGAGATTTTATAATGGGCTTAAAGGGCAAATGTTCAGTGCATGATAAAATTAGTTTTTAAAATCCTAGGTTTGAGGGGGCCAGAAAATCAACAAAGTCAGGGGCTTCTCTAAAAAGATGGGAAAGATAAAACTGATTTAGAGGTAGGGAGCAGGAGCTTCAGGCAGTGACTGCTGTGGGAAGTCTCCTTTTGTCTGGAAGAGAGTCAAATGGGCTCATTGTACCAAGGCTATAATCATTTTACCATTTCTTCTAACAGCCTGAACATTTTCTCATAAAGATCAGGTTCTTAAAATTTACTCAACGGGAAAAAGAGAAGCTTGGGGAGAGACTAATGACTAATGATTTCTTCTCTAAAAATAAATCCCACTTTCGAATGTGGCAGCCTGGGAGGAGACAGATCTGCTCACACATGCGTGGAGTTGGGAGGTTTGAGAAACAGGACCATGAGCCCACCCCTTTCCCCACTCGGCCCCAGCCACGGGGCTTTCTGTCACATGTCTGGGAAGCTTCCCAAGTCCGAGTTGCTCCAAGTCAGAGATGGCACACTGAAGCCATCATTTCACACCAGACCCAAAGGCATATCAGTTCTTTCTGCAGAGCTCAGAAGGATGACATAATGCATTTGGTGAGGGCTCACATGTCTGTGGAAAGATGATTCATCGGGGTAAAAACTAGGACAATAAAATTCTACAGGATGGTTCTGCATCTCCAGGTACTTAGGGATTAAAGGAAACATTGGAAATAAAATGGACTCAGTCTAGACAGAAAAAAAAAAGTCAAATAAAGAGAACCAAGCAAATGATTATCTTTTTTGGGCACAGGCTCTTCATGCTGGGGATTCTCAATAATGGTCAAGCTGAAGTTCAAATACAAACTGTCATCGCAAAACGGGACGTCTGTGATTTTATACCAGTGTTATTCAAAGTGTGATCCATGGACCAGCAGTATGGGCAGCCCCTGGAAGCATGGTAGAAATGCAGATTCTTGGGCCCCATCCCGGACCCACCGAATCAGAATCTCCAGGAGTTGAGGCCAGCACCCTGTGTTTTAGCAGCCTTCCAGATGGCCATTGTGTGAGAAGCCCCAATTCAGACTGTGGGTGGAAGAAAAATAATAAAATAGAAAGACACTTGGTTTACTCAGGCTTAAATGTACAGAATACATAATAAAATAAGGCATATTTCATGTGTCATTTAGGCATATAGAAAACTGCCTAAGATTTGATAGGAGCTGAATAAATGCTAGTCAATGAAACTTGGTAAGTTCACAGATCAGTTACTAAAATAATTTGCCCCCAAATCACT
The DNA here is from genome assembly GCA_008086735.1 of Cheirogaleus medius. NCBI lineage: Eukaryota > Metazoa > Chordata > Mammalia > Primates > Cheirogaleidae > Cheirogaleus > Cheirogaleus medius. The sequence goes on from VBSM01003185.1 coordinate 11,959,933, forward strand.
GATGGCATATTCTAGATTTCAGGAAATGGGGATGAAGGTTATATGGGGGTTGTTAAGGATCTAACCAATGCAAAGAAGAACTTAGGCAGAGTTCTGGGCCAGCAGGCCATGGAGGAGAACCTGGCCCCAGTCCAGACGCCTAGCAGCCGGGTCGGGCTAGACATAACATTTACCCCTGGCAGTGAGAGGCAGCACAGCCAGACAGTCCATGTCAACTGAGGAGAGGCGGGGAAAAGGTCAGCAGCAAGGGAACGATACTGAATGCTCAAATACAAGGTGATATTATAGATCATGAACAGGAAGCAGAACCACAAAATCGGAAGCTCAGAATCTAATCTGTGTCAACCTGTTCCCATTTTTAAGTGGGTTGATACCAAGGTGATAAACAATATAAGGATGTGGAGGCCTAACTTTATTAGGTATTGGCTCACAATATGAGGTGGGCCAGCCAGGCCTGATGGTGAGCATAACCAGACAAGTCCCTCGTGGGCTGCATGGAGATCAGATGTGGTGGTGCAAATCAGAGGCCATGTTCCAAATTGTTAAGCACACTGTTGGCGTGTCTGAAGCAAAGAAACTGCCACCCATGTAATCCACAGCAGTGACTGAGCAAACACCAAGCGCCAGCTGAATCAGCTTTAGTTTGGCAGCGGTATTCACCTGAATCAGACTGGCAGACCTTGGCTTCAACAAGAAGTCCTCCTCCCCACTAAGAGCTACATGGAGCTCTGCTTTAGAGCAGTGGTTCTCATTCTCTGATGTCCAGACTCAGGTCAACTGTATAGCTGAAGGTGGAACCCAGGAGTATTTTTAGAACACTCATCCAGTGATTCTATTATGCAGTCAGCATTGGGATATCAAGGGGAGGGAAAAAGAGGAGAGACAAAGCCAGTCCTGGCCCATCTGCCTTTGTGGAGGTAGAGGGAGGGAGGAATGAGCCACACTTATGATTGGAACCTTAGTTGAGCTAATTATGTTAGGAGCCTGTGTGCCTGAAATGCCCATGTGCAATCAGTTGTCCGCAGCTTGAGAGATCAAGTATAGTGAAAAAAATGTGCATTTCATAATATTAATGATGTATATTTGGGTGGATAATGAAGAGAATTTTTTAAAAAGGCACAGTGGAAGGAACCAAGTGACAAATGCGAAAGGGAACTAACAGATGCCCAGCAGAATCTCAATATATATTTGCCAAACTGAATTCAATTAATGGGTGTACATGTACCAGGCCCCAAGCAAGGTACAATACATCACTTCCCTTAGTCCTGTGACTGTACCTATTAATCCTCTTATATACCTATTTCACAGATAAAGAAATAAAGGCTTAAAAAGGTGAAGCAACTTGTAGGGCTAGCATTCCAAATCAGTCCTCTCAAATCTCAGACCCTCTTCTACCACCTTGGGCTGGAACAGGTAGGAATGCCAGGAGGTGACCCAACTCAATGCTGCTGCTGCTTCTGGATCCTTGCAGTTTGTGTTTTTGAGTTTGAGTTCCTGAAACAGGTGGGGGGCTTGAAAAGAATAGCTTAATGCCAGAGAAGCTTCTAGAGTAGCTGATGGACACCTACCCCATCCCTGCTTAGTTTACCAAAACTCCATCCAAGAGTGTCCCAGGTCCTGAGTCTTTGGGGAGAGATTCCTATACCCTCCTCTATTAGGGGGACTACTGAAGTGAATGTCTACTGTAGCAAGTTAGTAAATACGTATCAATGTGTCTGCCTTTGCCAAACCCTATCTCCCTAGGCTTGAGAAACTCAAGCATGCAAGATTTAGCCTTGCACTCCAAACGCCTGATAGTAGGAGATACGTAGTAATTTCTTAATAATGGTCTGATGAATGCATGCAAAAAGACAGGGCTGAAAACTCAAGGGATCCTTATTTAGTTTATAAGGGATTTTTTTTCATGTATTCAACAAACATTTATTGAGCACCATGCACCATTCCAGGAAGTAGGGATATAGCAATGACCACAAGCAAAGGCTCTCAGTTGTCAACATTATTGCACTAAGATTAAGGGTTTAAAAATTAGGCACAAGCTAAAGAATAAGAATGTTGTTTTGCCACTTTTGACTTCTAACATTACTTAATTTTACTTGGCTTTTCCATTACATACTTGTTTTAAATCAGACCACAACATTGTCCTGTGATTAGAAATACAATTTTAGGAGTAATGTTACTGAGTTTCTTGGACTTGCTGATCTGACACACAATCAAAGCTGCCTGTCTGTGAACAAGCCTGGAAAATAACTGATTCCCATACCACTCGAACAGAAGCAGACAGCCTATTGCTCCTATATATCATTCAGGCCACTTATATAAAGGGGAATGAAGGGTCCAAGAACTCACTGGAGAGACAGAAAGTTAATTAAAATGCATCTTTCATTGTCCAGAATTTGGTTAATAAATGTCCTACAGAATGCACTGAGAAGGAAGTCCAATGCTCTGTGGTCACATTTTGCATTTTCGCTTCTGGCATTATGAGAACTGGATGCCAAGGAGTAGCCCAATCCTGTGTTTAAGGCAAAGCTTTGTGTGTCAGTGGGTGTTCTGCTGGAGTAAGAGCAGAGTAAGAGTCACAATAATTATTATTTACTTCCTAGATGCTGGTTATACACAGATGTCATTACATTCATGCTCCACTTTAGATGATAATTTCTGAAAACCCAGGTACTGGTTCTAGTCTGTTAATAATGGCAAGTCAATCTTTATTCAAAACCAATAATCTTTGGGAAAAGATAATAGGGAGATTATTAATGCAATGGCTATTCTGAAGAATTAATTTGCAGAGAAGAATTCCAAGTATCATTTAATTACAAAGATAAAAATGTGTCAATTTTGCAGATCAAGTCATTCCAGCAAGCCTCTATTAATAGTTAGGAAGAAACATTCAGAAATGAAAATTGAAGATAGTATGACTTTCTCCCCTCTTTAATAGTTTGATTGTTTTGGTTTTTTTCTAACAATATCTGTTTCTTTGTTTCAGATACTCTGGGTTGGAGGAGATGGTATGGGCATCATTGTTTTTTCCTAATCAATATTTGCCCATACTCATAAAATATCTGAGAAGCATATCGTCATTTATATAGTCCCTTCTTTCCCTAGGTTGACTTCCTTCTTAATTTAAACTATCTATCACCTATCACCTTCCTATATTTTCAATTAAACTTCTGTATGATTGTCAAGTAAATCATCAGAAAAGGCAACTGAAACTCCTGCACTTCCAACTCTGTTCAATTTCATGTGGTCTACCTTAAAGGAATGTTAGGAACCATATAATAGATGTGGCTGTCTCTCAATCTTTGTTACAGCAGCTAGCACAACAAACTGTTGTTAATGCAAATGCCTACTCACTAAGTGCTGTGCCAAAGAGCGGGATGTATACAGAGAGGTCCACCAGCCTTTAGCAGAAACTCGGGGTTATATGCATACCTGAATTCATCCCTTTTCTTCTGATTTTAGAAAGGTGAGTAGTACAGATACCATTTATTATATAACCCATCAGTAGAGACCAGAACAACACCTTATAATGAAGCACATTAATATTTCTGCAGCTAAATGCATGAATTTTCACACTGGACAAGATAAATAAAGGCTATAAATAGATTCATGTCAGTTTTTAAAATGTACCCAATGAGTTACAAATTGTATCAAGTAGAAAAGTAAGATTTACAGATAAAAGGTCCATTCATTCAATAAAACTTTATGGCACTGAGGGTTCAAGAAGTGAAAGACACAATTTTATAGGGAAAAAGATCACAAATGAGTAAAGTACAGTAATTCAGTATAATAAAGGAGCTAGCCAGAGGGTGCTATAGTCGCAGAGAGAAAAGTACGAACATAAACTAAAGAAGAGAAGGGATAGGGAAGTATGTTCTGGGAAAGGAAAATATATTCCAAGTCAGCTACTGTGAGCAGGAAGGAGTAGAGGAAAGGATGGCTCTGAAGAAGCTGAACTCAGCCTCACGTTTGACGATTTCTCTACAAGCAAATCATTTATCTTCGGTCTACTATAATATTGAACTTTCCTTCTGATAAACACTGCTGCATATTTATATCAAAGATGCCTTTTATTAGACTCTTACTGAACCTTATCTTTGTTTCTCCTGCATAATTCCAATCACTGTTGTAGGGATATTTTAGAGTTGAGATCCAGATACACATCTTTGGCTTATGTACCACCTGACCTCCATGTAACTAAAAATCTCCAGAATTTTTCACAGCTCTATTCTATACCACAATTAATTGGGGAAAATTAATCCAAGCATTATGAAAATCTACGGAAAAGATTTCCTGCGGTAGCAGCTGAGTGGGGGCAGAGCAGAGACAGTAAAAGAGCTTACATAGGTAAAATACAATAAAGTAGGTTTTTGAAATCATTAGATTATGTGATTTGGCATAATTCAAAAAATAATAAATCTGAGATGGCATATCATTTTATCACTTCAAGCTTAATTCTGAAGCATGGGCCTTTTAAATGTCAATAAATTGAGTTCTTTTTCCTCAAAGAGTAGAAGAGAATGCAAAGCACAGAAAATCTTTTCAGGGTGTGCTTGGTATGTTGACGAGGAAAGGCTCATCTTTACCACATTTTGAATATAGCTGATGGGCTCCCACAGACAGACAGAGCCATCAGTGGCATGCACAGATGTTCATAATCATTTTATGAAGAGGTTGTTAGTTGGGGGAGCTGGTGTGCTCCATTTGCTAATTGCTTCCTCTGCCTGTGTCTCTGTAATCTCCCATTCAGACTTGCTTTCTACCTTTTGAGAGTCAGGGATGTTACCAACAGTGAGAGATACAGACCCAGTTTCTGTAGGATTGTCACAGGTGCACACATCACTTTGCATGTGCTAACTTATCTTGCCATGGTGAATTTGTCAACTGAATTTTTCTAACTTCCCCTGTCAAGTTTCAAACATGCTTTAATGACATCTTGAGGGAATAGGTGCAATACACTTGTGGAGGCTAAAGTAACTCCATCTTGGATGCTAATCTGCCATGTTAACATTTGATTAACCCCAGTTCTACGAATGCTTCTAAGAATTCTACTTTATCTGCTGTTCCTTGTATATGAGCACATACTTATCATAAACCCTGTCCTTAGGGCAAAACAGTCTTAATGTTATCACACAAACTACAGGCTATGACATACATAACATTTTTGTCTTTTCCTGGAAGGTCAACTTTAATTGTCCTGTACATTCCCTATAGAGCATGTACATACACCCTTTTCCTCTAGTATATAAGCCCTAGGTCTGGGGGTAACAGCATGGAGATCAACTTGTCTTGCTGCTGCCCAAGGCCATGCTTCTGTCCATAAATTACCCAATAAATCACCTTTTACCAACAAATTGGATTTGATTTCTTTGCTCCTTCTGCTTTTGGGACTCACTTTGCATACATGGCCCTTTCACAAAACAACACTCAATGTTGTTTATCTTAATGTATGTGCTTTTGTCAGAGATGCTAAAAAGCATTCATTCAACTTGAAAGCTTTCTGATTCAATGGTTAATGTGTTTCATTATTAAAATTATGTTAATTTATGGGATTGGAATGTTTCTAGATCACTTTCCTCCCTGAGTTTCTTTAGAATGCTTATCATAGAGATGCTGCAAGCTGACCTATTCAGTTTGGTTCTCATATAGCTAGCACTGTCTTTATTACTTTTGGTTTGCGTGGCATGTCATAGACAAATATGGCAACACTCAAGAGAGCCAGCCCTGTGGACACGGGTAGAGATAGGATACTGGCTCCCAGGATAAAGTGATGTGGTAGGTGAGGCAATTCCATAGGTGACTATCTCCAAAACCCTCTCCAGAAGGTAGCACATGCAAGGGCTTTCTGGATGAGATCCTAATACACTAACAGTCAAATGATCAACTATTAATTACTGTGTATCCCACAGATATAGGAAATTGTCCAAAGGCTACACAGCTCATTCATATAGGGACCCTGAACTACCCCTGCTTTAAGAAACCAAAGAAGATTTTTTTTCTTCTATTAAGCAAAGAAAAAAAATCTTCCCATACAAACTGAAAAGTACTTAGTCAACTGGTTTAAGTGACTGTGCAGCTGTTCCTGATGCAAGCTGTTTGGAAAGACAAATTGTTTCCTAAAGAAGTATTCAAAGTTTTCATAACTTTTCATCCACACTACGAAATAAAAGTTTTGGAGGTAGGTTATGTAAAGCTGATGAAAACAATAATTTCTCCTCTGAGTATGAACAACCACACATTTCCTATGATTTGGATATGACTTACAGATTGACTACAAAAAAGGCTTTTTAAAAAATCCCCTTTTATGGCAGAACTTTCAAAAACAGGATTTTAGATTTTCAAAAACAGGATGGAAGATTCTTTGTTTTCCTATCCCTCACCTATCCCTTTCCTATCCCATTGCCCCACACAATAACCACCATAAAAACAAAACAAAGAAAAGCTTTGCTTCTGTTTCCCAAGTTCCCAATTCCTTCTAAGGGTACCACCATTATTCATTTAATCAACACATGCAAGGGATATATAGCTGAACAAGACACATGTCTAAACCCTAGGTCACAGCATGAAAATGTGGTATGTGTTATGACAGAGTTATACATAAAATGTCTGGGGATAAAAATAAGTGGCATTGATTGCAGGCTTGTGGGGGAGCAGGGTCAAAAAATCCTTCAACACTTCAGTTGAGACTTGAAGGACTGAAAGGGAGTAGGAGCATTCTAGGCATAACGAACAACATGTCATAAAAAGGCATGAAACTTTATGATGAATTAATGACAAATAGGTCATTATGATCAGAGAGGAAGATAGGTGTGGGCACACAGTGGAACAAGAATGGATATGTGGGCAGATCATGAAGAACCATGGTTACTAAGAAGTTTGAGCTTTACACAAGTAAGGAGCCATGCAAAAGTTTTAAAGTGAATGATCTGTGCAGATGTATTTCAGAAAAATCATACCAGTTGTAAGAGTTTGGATTAGTGCTCAGAAAATATTCACTTAACCTCCCTTCTTGAGGTGGCTTAAGTGCTTCCCTGCCCCATTGACTTGGGCTTTGTCATGTGACTTACTTTAACCAAAGAAATATAATTCCAAAAAAAGCCTTAAATACACTTGTGCAAGTTGACTTTGCCTTTTGCCCTCCTAAGATGACCACAAAAAGAGCATGTCCTCTGTCCCTTCCAACTGGGCCCCATAATGAGAACCATGTTGTAGAAGTGAAACCTGGAGTTCAAAGCCTGGTGCATGGGATCCAAAACCTGGAACTAAGCCCCAACAACTTCTAGCTAGAAAGAGAGCCACTCTGGCCAACCCAAAGATTTATGAGCAAGAAAAGTAAATGCTTATTGTTTTAAACCACTAGATTTGGGAGTCATTTGTTACACAGCACTACTACAGCCAAAACTTACTAATACATGTATGTTAGAAAATATGACCATTTTTGTCTCCCCTTTAATGTTTTTATCCCTTCTTCTTCCAAATCCAAACTGTCAAAGATCTTTTCAATCTTTCATTATAATTGGATTACTGGAATCGTCTCCTAACCAATATCTCTGAGTCTAGTTTTGCTCAATTCTCATCCATACTGAGGTGTAAGTTTTGGCTATTATTCTTAAACACCATCTTCACATCATACTCCATCTCACAATCTGCAGGGCTTCCCATTACCTGCCATTTCACATTCAAATTCTGCCTTCTTTCCAAACGCCACCAAATAGTTTAATCCTTTTACTCTTTGCTTCCCAGACTAATTCTTGATACCATACCTTTATTCAAGAAGAGGAACCTCTTGCCCAAAACCCCATTTAGAATATTCACTTCCCCTTTTCACCCTATCTACAAAGCTTCATTTTTAGCCACCTTTCATGTAGTGATCACTGTTTCCAGACTTCTTAGAGATGCAAGGACTATATATTCCGATAGCATTTTCAGTCTATATCCCAGAAACATGTAATTAAGCACTGACTTTATATATATGCATATATGTATATCTTGTCTTCTAAACACTTTTGAAATCTCCTTGAAAAGCAGAACTACTTCAAATTTTACTGCATTCTCTTGCCTCTCTGCTCCACCAAAGTTCTTTGCAGAATGACTGAACATAATCGGCAATGGGTATTTACTTGATAACCTATGATTAACCACCTACTATGTGTCAGGCACTATGATATGTATTGACTGAAAAAAGAAATAATTGCCTATAGCCTCAAAGGTCTACAATTAATAGCAAATTAACAGCAAATAAATATACAAAACGAAGTATTACTGTTTTCCTCTGAAAGAATTTTATTTGCTGCATATATTTTAAATGTTTATATCTATTTCTGGACTTAAAAAATGGAAGATGAGCACAATAAATGCATTTCCTAAATTTGCAATCGCATCTTACCTAGAGAATTTTCTTAACCTAATTGCCACCCACTGTGTGAATATGATTGTCAATCCTTAATTATTTTCTTTGCAGAGGCAGTGAGGAAGGGCCGAAAGGGCATCTGGGGAGGGAATCTTCTGCTAAAGCGCATTATTTATAGTTTTCCAAATTTACCAGAAACAAATATTTAAATGTGTTTTCTTAATTTTCCCCCTTGTCATCTGACAGAAATGTAGCAACTTCCATAATTTGTCAAAGAGGTAGCATATTATGCTACAAAAAAAAAATCAATGCACTAATGGAATCACATTTTCTACTGTCTATTTTTTTTCTTTTTATAAATAGAGAGCCTATCTAGATAGGCTTTATACTGGGTACATTTTGGGGAAAATTTAAAGTTGTTGATTATGATATTATGAAACAGAACTCACTGATTTTAAAAGTAGCATTGTCAAAAGATTCTGAAAAATGGCCTTGATGTACTTACAAAAATAAAATTTGCTTAAAGACCACTTCCTGTCTCCAATATTTCAACTGCATCTTAATGCACATAAGGATTGGAGAATTGGCTATTTTAAATGCAATTTGATACTAATTGTGGTAATGGACATTCATCCATATAAGTGAATACTTTTATTCACACTTTTATTCCAATTCCAGCATGGTAACTGGAAATGACAAATGCCAAATGAGAGTAGAAGTTGATATCCCTGTTGAGTCAAAGACTTTGTATGACCAAGAAGGGTTGTAGTAATAATTATGGTGACAGACATTGAAATTTTGACAATTTAAATAAGTTTCTGCTAATACTTTAACTGCATGTTTAAAAATCTGCCTGCTGAAAGATTATTGAAAAAGTCATTATCTTCTATTTTAATGGGTGTTTTCCAAGTAAAGTAGAGTCTTCCCCTGTGTCTGTTGGTGGAGGAAAGAAGTCTGAAATACTGAAGATTTAACTCTATTTACAGCTCACTGGTAACTAAAATGGGAAACCTCAGAAAATAAAGATAAGATAGCAGGGCAAGAGTGGGAAAAGCAAGAGTGGGAAAGATTGGAATGACAAAATTAAATTTCTCTGGGACCTCTTCCAGGCTGATCTGTGCCTGAAAAAAAAATATGCTACAGTATGTCACTGTGAAGAAACAGATGTCAGGAAAGCCCAATTTTAGGGGCTGCAGTGTCTGAAAGAACTGTAGTGTGACATTCTTGTTCTTCAGATTGCTTTGGAAAGTTTCTGCTAAACTCTTAATTAAACCCAACTTTCATTATAAAACTACAATTTAGTAATGAGAAACATTTCAATACACAGATAAAATATATATTTTGGAAAACAAAAAGGTCCAAAGACCACATAGTCAAGCTTTTCTGAGAGAAAAAGGAAAGAGCTGTTGCAAGTATTTTAGAGCCTTAAGTAAAAAAGTGACTGGAGAAAAAGAGAATTTTTAAAGTGATACCAGTATTTCAAATTATTCTGGCCTTACTTCAGAGCAGACATATGGCATTAAATATGCAACAATGAAAAAGAAGAACAGAGAAGCAGAGCTGGAATGAAAGACTGAGCATAGAGCTTCCTACAAAATTGGTGTCTTCTAGAAGTCTATGGGCTAAATGTAAACTTTGGGCTGTTTAAGTTTTTGAGGAGAATAGTCCCCATTATCATTCACTATCTGAACAATGAGAAAGCATGGGAAGTTCATTTGATAGAAATCATCTTTCAATCTAAAATACAACTCTTATACACACACACACACCCCTCTGAACAGTTTGCCATTATGTGTGTGTGAACCTAAGAATGCTCCTGAAAACAACCAACCATAAGGAAACAATGTAAGAAATACAGTAAAACCTTAGCATTGCCCCATTTAGCAGCCTCTCTCTCATTTCAAAGACTCTTCTTCTACTCTCAAATGCACTCCTCAAACAAAGGTGCTCTATCCTGCAATCTTATCGTAAGAGTAAACCATCTGGAGGATCCAACTGTATTGTAGTAACTCAGTGTCTTACCTCTTCCCAAGACTATCTGCCTTTTAACAGAAGAGAATGGCAGGTCCCTGCTAGACCCAAAGGAATGAACTCCCACAAGCCAGTAGGGGAGTAATTTTTGGCAAAAATAACTTCCCTCCGATGAAGTCACCTTATGTGATAAAGCCCTCTTTTCCTTTATGTCTATGCCAGGCATTAGTGATGTTTGGGGCTGGGAATTCTTTGTCATTGGGGACTCTTCTGTGCATCGTAGGGTGTTTAGTAGCATTCCTGGCCTCTACTCAATAGATGCCAACAGCATCTCTTCATCCAATTGTGAAAATCAAAAATCTCTAGACATTGCCAAATGTTTCCTGGGTGGAGGCAAAATCACCCAGCTCAGAACCACTGGTGTATGTGAAGACAGGCTTTACTTGCAAACACCGGCAACCTTAAATTCATTGCCTCATATTTTATTCTCATTCTTTTGCAGTTGCTATTAGTACATAAATCACTCTTTGGGAAAAACAAAACAGGAAACCTGTTCATCACCAAATAATTAGCAGAATTGGACTCTAGTCAAAAGCTTTTGTTCTTGCTTCACTGAAGAAAAATTTACACATGAATAATATTCTCAAGGAAGGACCCAATACATCCTCGCATTCTTTATCCTCAGACTTATTTACAAATACCTACTCAAAAATGTATTAAAGAGCAAACAACTGACTACATTCTTTTAAACTCACTGTAGCCCTTGAAATTAATATTATACATCTTAAAACTGTTGAAAAATAACTTTAAGGAACACATAAAGAGGTGGAACTTCCTCCTATCAAAGTCCTAACCAGGCCCCACCCTGTTTAGCTTCTGAGATCAGGTTCAGGGTGGTATGGCCATAGACAAGAGATAGAGCTTTGTTTTCACAAAAATGATAATGTCAGATCCCTCACTTGTACAACACATATCTCTGGCTCAGGATAGACACAGTAATCTATAGAACACATCAATTTAAAATGAATTTTTGTTTTTCTTTTGTACACCCTGTTTCCATTCCCTATAGTTTCTGGAGACCAGGGGTTCTCAACTGGGAGAAATTTTGCCCCCTGGGACGCATTTGTCAATATTTGGAGACATTTTTGATTGTCAGAATTGGGGGTGGGGAGCGGTGACAGACATCTAGTAGGTCAAGCCCAGGGTTGCTGTTAAGTATCCCACAATGCATAGGATAGCCCTCCACCACAAGGAATTCTCTAGCCCCAAATGTCCATAGTGCTGAGGCTGAGAAACCTGGGTCTAGATACATAATTAGAACTCCCATTCACCACTCCTGATTTGTTTATAATCTATGGGGAAGGGATGGTACTCATATCTTCTCCATATGTTTAATGACCCTCAATGCTTAATATAGGGCTATATCCACAGCAGGTACCCATATATAATTGTTATCTGAAAAGTCCAATTTTTTTTAGAAGGAGAAGACATAAAAAATAACCTTATTCTCTTTGGTTAAAAGGTTTTTGATAAACCAAAAACAAGGTATGGTTAGAATAAAATCCTATTTCTAAATGAATGAATTAAATCATTTGGAAAAACAAGGACCAGGAAAGTCATACATCACTGATGATGTTGGAACACAGTCTTTGTTGGTTGTGCATTTGGGCCTCCAGGGGGAGCTCAAGGCTCTTTTCCTCACCCTGAATCCCCACCTCTTCTCCCTTACCCTCCACTAAGAAGAGGCAGCAAACCTGAGGAAGAATAATGCCAAAGTGCCTTGAGAGGTCACAAGGAAGCCACCATGCTAGAGGGTGGGGGAAAATAATGAACAATAAATAGAACTTCAGTGGGACTTGAATTTTCTTCCTCCTGTAAGTAAATTTCTTCACCACCCATTTATTTTCTCCTTTGCATCTCTTTTCTGGAACTCCAGCTACATTTTTTGAATGAGAGCTCTGATCTGACTTAATTTTTTAAAAAATATTTATGTAATCATATTCATTTGCTCTGAGTTGTCTAAAGGCAGTGGAATACAAACAACAACAAGGGCAGTCAAAATATTAAACTACAATACATGGGCCATGGTGAAACAACCCAGGAAATGTAGGCAACTCACCCTTGGGACTCTAGGTAAGCCACACTAGATTCCTATCCTGTGAGACTGAAAAAGTGGCCACAGCAGTAGCATGTTGACTTTTGTAATAAACCTTGAACAGCATAAGTAAACCAAACTGCTGTAAATAGAAATCCTGTGAGCTCTTCTTGTGATTAAGAATTTAAAGCACCAATCTTCTCCTGGGCTTGTAGACTTTTAGAACAAAAAGTTTTAAGTGAAACTGGAAAACAGTTAAATATTACTGATGCTCCCATATTGCTCATGTAATATTTATGAGCCATGGAATGATCATTCTGATTATTCCCAGCTGATTTTAACAAGGGATTTTTTTCCCCCTCTCTTAATTAGGTGCCTGCGTGCAAACAAAAGCCTATTATAGCACTCAGAAAGAACACACTGAATAAAATTAGAGCAGATCTTCTAAATCATTGGATAGTAGTCTGGATATAAAAATACAATGAGTCCCTGTGATCTGGATAGGAGTGTACTTGCAATAAAACTTCAATACAATTCCAATTGCTACTCTTTGCAATTAGGGCAGGCAAACCTAAAATCAACTCAACTTTCTCTCTGAATCCTTGTAATGCATCTCAACTAAGATATATGCTTTATCAATGTCAAAGGTATTGTTATCTCCTATTCTGTTTAATTTCTAAAATGTTTTTGGGTGACTGAAATTTAAAGGAAATCATTTTTTCTATTGTTCAAAGCACAGAATAAATATTTCAGGTTGAAGAGGATGTGAGAAGAGTGAAACTTTTAGAACTAATCACTGTCCTTAAGCTTGACTTTAAAAGTCTATTCAACTACAATTAGTGTCAAAATTTAAATCCCTGTCTGTTGTTGGAATAAAGGTACAGAGTTGGAAATTCTGTTGCAGTGTACACCTCTGCTGTCTATTGAGGCATCTTATTTATTTCTGTGTTTCTAAAAAAAGATAAAATAAGTTCGAAGGCATGGAATCTTTACTGGCAACAATAAGATCCTGGCTCCCTGTTTCACATAATAATTAGTTTATGGAATTATAACTTGGAAGTGTTTATGCATGAAACGTTGGACCTTATTTATTTTGAAATGCTGTTAAGGATTAGACTCTGTAGCAGACAACCCCTAAAGTGACTCCCAATAAACCCCACCTCCTCATATGCACAAGTATGTGATCCCTGTCCTTGAGTACCAGCAGAACTTGTGACTTGCCAACAAAATATGACAGGAATCATGAGATTCCAAGATTATGTCACTTTATGTAAGACTCCATCTTGGCAAACTGGAATGAGACTTTCCTCATAAGAATGATTTAGTAAATAACCATTATGTAGAAGGCCCCGTGGCAGAGAACCACAGACAGACTGTAGGGCATGAGGATGGCCTCCAGGAGCTGAGCATGGCCTCTATCCAGCAGCCAGCAAAATACTGGGACCCATACTCTTACAATCTCAAGGAAATGAATTCAACCAACAAACTGAAAGGGCTTGGAAATGGATTCTTCCTCAGTCAAGCCTTCAGATGAGAATGTGGCCCAGCCCTTGTAAGGCTCAGTGCAGAGGACCTAGATCCTCTACACCAGGCTGCTGACCCATGAAAACTGTGAGATAATAAATATGTGTTGTTTAAAGTCATTAAGTTTGTGGTAATTTGTTACTCAGCAATAGAAACTAATATAGATACCAAGAATTCCATGAAATAGAGTAGAAAAGAACTATAGTAGAAGATACTATAGACTATGTTTAACAGTCCCTAAAAATGTGAAAGATGGAAGAAAATATATCATAGAAAGGAACTAGGACAACAAAGGAACCTAGTTCTCTGATTTGGTGTGAACATTTAAGTTTTGGAGTTTTTTCCCCATACTTTCAGATTTACTTAATTTTTAAATTTTGAGGCAAAATGTACATAACTTAAAATTAACCATTTTAAAGTAAACAATTCAGTGGCATTTAGTAAATTCACAATTTTGTACAACCACCACTCTGCCTAGTTCTGAAATATTTTCATCTTGCCCAAAAGGAAACCCTGTATCCATTAAGCAGTTACTCCCCACCCCTGTCCCCTCAGTCCCTGAAAACCATTAATCTGCTTTCTGTCTCCATAGATTTGCCTATTCTGGATATTTCATAGAAATAGAATCATACAATGCAATCTTTTGTGTCTGACTTCTTTCACTTAGCATAATTTTTTAAAGGTTGATCAAGATTATAGTATGTATCGGGACTTTATTCTTTTTCGTGGCTGAAAAATATTCCATTGTATATACATACCACCTTTTGTTTATTTATTCATCCATTGATGGACATTTGGGCAGCTTCTACCTTTGGCTTTTGTGAATAGTGCTGCTATGAACATGTATGTACATATATTTGAGTACCAGTTTAATTCTTTTGGCTACATACCTAGGAATGGAATCACTGGGTAATTGGCTAATTCTGTTTAACTTTTTGAGGAGCCACTGAACTATTCTTTTAGTGGCTGAACCATTTTACATTCCCACCAACAATGTACAAAGGTTATAATTTCTCTACATTCTTATCAACATTTGTAATTTTCCATATTTTTGATAACAGCCATCCTAGTGGGTATGAAGTAGTACCCCATTGTGGTTTTGATTTGCAATTCCCTAATGAGTAATGATAATGAGCATCTTTTCATGTATTTGTTTGCCATTTGTATATCTTCTTCAGAGAACTGTCTACTCAAGTTCTTGCCCATTTTAAAATCAGGTTGTATTTTTTGTTGTTGATTTGTAAGAGTTCTTTTTCTATATTCTTGGTACCATACATGTATCAGATACATAATTTGAAAATATTTTATCCTGTCCTGTAGGTTGTCTTTTTACTTTCTTGGTAATATCTTTCAATGCATAAAAGATTTTAGTTTTGATAAAATCTAATTTATCTACATTTTTCTTTTGTTACATGTGATTTTGGTGTCATATCTAAGAATCCATTGGCAAACCCAAGGTCATGAGGATTTACCCCTATGTTGTCTACAAGTTTAAGGTTTTTAGCTCTATTTAGGTCACTAATTCATTTTGAGTTAATTTTTGTATATGGTGGTCCCACAGAGATTCAGAGGGGTAAAAACAGACATCTGAAACAACTCACTGTGTGCAAATTTAATTTGGGGGAATATTTTTTCCTTAAGATTCCATTCTACTGTGTTCTGGCTTCTAGTTTCACCACTCACATTAACTTTATAATTTCATCATCAACACTTAATATTTTGCTTCTTTTTTTTAATACTCTTTATAAACTTCTCCTTGAATCTTTCAAGTAAAGCCAATAAAAGGAAAGGTCAAGAGGTTGACCAAATAGGATTGATCTTATCATAGGTCCAGGAGGTAGAAGATGAACCTGTGGTTAGAGAAAGCCAGGACTTCAGATTGGGAAGACAAGTGTTCACAAAATGTCTTGCCCATTACACTGCTTCCAAAACTCTAATTTTCTGTAAACATGACAGAATGACTTCAGTTAGGTGGTTTTTTTAAAAAAAAAAAAAAAAAGAAAAAAAAAGCAATAGCTTTCAATTTCACATATACCTGAGGCCCTGAGAAAAGTTATTTTTAATTGGGGCTAAAACACAGTTTGCAAAGATTATGTCATGTAAGAAAAAAATCTACAAGTATACATGAGGGGTCTTCAAAAGTTTATTAAAAACGCATATTATGAAAAACTACACATGGATTTAAAAATTGTGTTCCACCAAAAAAACTCATACTAACTTATAACAATATGCCTGAACAGGATCTAGTTTGAGGTACTAAGAAGGATAAGACATCTGTTTGAAAAGAGCACCTATCAGAGCAACATGAATTCTGCTAAAATTGAAGCAAGAATAAACATCAAGTTTATGGTGAAGCTTAGGTGGAAGAATGGTTAAAACACTGATGCTTTACAAAAAGTCTATGGGGACAATGCGCCAAGAAATCAGCAGTTTACAAATTACAAATGGATAACTGATTTGTGGAAAGGATGAGATGATGTTGAAGATGAAGCCCTCAGCAGCAGGCCATCCACATAAATTTGCAAGAAAAAAAATTCATCTTGCTCATGTCCTAATTGAAAAGGACTGACAATTAACATCACAAACAATAACCAACACTGTAGACACCTCAATTGGTTCAGTTTATACAATTATGACTGAAAAATTAAAGCTGAGCAAACTTTCCACTCCATGGATACCAAAACCTTTGCACCCAGATGAGCTGCAGATAAGAACAGAGCTCTCAATGGAACTTTTAAAAAAGCAGGATCAAGATACTGAAGAATTTCTTCAAAGAATTGTAATAGGAGATGAAACATGGCTTTACCAGTATGATCCTGAAGACATAACACAATCAAAGTGATGGCTACCAACAGGTGGAAGTTGTCCAGTCAAAGAAAAAGTGGATAGGTCAAGAGCAAAGGTAATGGCAACAGGCAAGGACACAAAAGAAAACTACAGACCAATAACCATGATGAACATAGATATGAAAATCCTCAACAAAATACTAGCAAACCCAATCCAACAGCACATTAGAAAGATAATGCACCACAATCACATCAGTTTTATTCCAGGGATGGAAGGATGGTTCACCATATGCAAATCAATAAATGTGATTCACCATATAAACAGAATTAAAAACAAAATTATATGATCATCTCAATAGATGCAGAAAAAACAGTCAACAAAATTCAGCATCCCTTCATGATAAAAACACTCAACAAACTAGGCATAGAAGAAATATACCTCAAAATAATAAAATCCATAGATGACAATCCCACAGCCTACATCATACTGAACAGGGAAACGTTGAAAGCATTCCCCTTAAGAACTGGAATAAGACGAAGATGCCCACTTTTACTACTCCTATTCAACATAGTACTGGAAGTCCTAGCCAGAGCAATGGGCAAGAGAAAGGAAGAAAGGGCATCCAAATCAGAAAAGGAGGTCAAACTATCCCTGTTTGCTGATGACATGATCTTATATCTATAAAAACCTAAATAACACTCCAAAAGACTCCTATAATTGACAAATAAATCCAGTAAAATGTCAGGGTACAAAAATCAACATAAAAAAATCAGTAGCATTTCTATACACCAATAACAACCAAGCTGAGAACCAAATCAAGAAGTCAATCCCATGTACTATAGCCACAAAAATTACCTAGGAACATATTTAACCAAGGAGATGAAAGATTTCTATAAGGAAAATTACAAAACACTGATCAAAGAAACTATAGACAACACAAAAAAATGGAAAAACATCCCATGTTCATGGATTGGAAGAATAAATATTGTTAAAATAAACATATTGCCCAAAGCAGTACAGATTCAATGAAATTCCTATCAAAACAACAACATCACTTTTCACAGAATCAGAAAAACAATCCTAAAATTCACATGGAACAAAACAAGAGTCTGAATAGCCAAAGAAATCCTAAACAGAAAGAACAAAGTAAAAGGCATCACATTATCAGACTTCAAATTATACTATAAGGCTATAGTATACAAAACAGCATGGTTCTGATATAAAAATAGACACATGTAGATCAATGAAACAGAATAGAGAACCCAGAAAGAAAGCCACATACCTATAACCAACTGATCTTCAACAAAGCAACCAAAACATACACTGAGGAAAGGATACATTATTCAATAAATACTGCTGGGAAACTTAGATAGTTATATGAAGAAGAATAAAACTGGATCCCTGTCTATCACCATATACAAAAATTAACTCAAGATGGATTAAAGGCTTAAATGTAAGACCTGAAACTATAAAAATTCTAGAAGAAAAATTAGGAAAAGCTCTTCTGGACATTGGACTAGGCAAAGAAATTATGACTAACGCCCCCAAAGCAAATGCAACAGAAAGAAAAATAAACAAATGGAACTTAAACTAAAAGGTCTGCATAGTAGAAGAAATAATTAACAAAGTAAACAACCTACACAATGGGGGAAAATATTTGCAAACTACAAACCAACAAAGGACTAATATCCAGAATCTACAAGGAACTCAACAAGAATAAAAACAAATAACCCCATTAAGAAGTAGGCAAAGGATATGAACAGACATTTTTCAAAAGAAGACATACAAATGGCCAAGAAACATGAAAAAATTCTCAACTATCACTAATCAGAGAAATGCAAATTAAAACCACAATGAGATACCATCTTGTTTCAGTCAGAATGGCTATTATTAAAAAGTCAAACAACAGTATATGTTGGTGAGGATGTGGAGAAAGGGAACACTAAAACACTGTTAGTGAGAAAGTAAATTAGTAAGACCTCTATGGAAAACAGTATGGAGATTTCTGAAAAGAGTAAAAATAGATCTACCTCTTGATCTAGCAATTCCACTACTGAGTTTCTACCCAAAGGAAAAGTAATCATCATGTCAAAAAGATAACGGAACTCGAATGTTTATCACAGCAATATTCACAACAGCAAAGATAAGGAATCAACCAAAGTGTCCATCAACTGATGAATGAATAAAGAAAAATGTGGTATATATATATATATATATATACTATAAAATACTACACAGCCATAAAAGAGAATAAAGTCATGATTTTGCAGCAATATGAAGGGAACCAGAGGCTATTATCTTAAGTGAGATAACTCAGAAACAGAAAATCAAATACCACATACTATAACTTATAAGTGGGAGCTAAATAATGAGTACACATGGATATAGAGAGTAGAATAATAGTAATTGGAGACTTGAAAAGGTGGGAGGGTGGTGTGGGATGAGAAATTACCTAATGGGTACTACATACACTAATTGGGTGAGAGTTACACAAAAAGCCCAGACTTCACCACTATGCAATTTATCCATGAAACAATTCTGCACATGTATCCCATAAATCTATAAAAGTAGCAAAAGAATAATGAGTGAGATGTGCAACGTTTGGGGAATGGTCAAGCTTGAAGCTCTGCCTCGAGGGGGGAGGGGGGCATGGGCAATATACATAACTGTAATATTTGTACCCCCATAATATGCTGAAATAAATAAATAAATAATTTAATAGACAAAACCCCCTTAGTACACAGATTAAACAGTAAATTTGATATTGCTCAATAACTGAAGACATGTAATTAAGTTATTCTGGATACAGCCTAGAGGACAAAGAATTGAAAATACGAAGGTTACAAGAGATACAATGGACAAGGTGAGATGGTTTTATTCATCTAGTCAGATTTAATGAAGAGAAACTAGAAAGAATGGATAGAAGCAATGTTTGAAGAGCTAAATGGCTGAGAGTTTTACAGAACTGTAGAAAGACATCCCAATCCTACAATACAGGAATTTTAGTGAATTACAAAGAAATCCATCACTAAATACATCATAGAGGAAATGTATAACAACAAAAAGAAAGAGAATCTCTCAAAAGAAGACAGGAAAAAATAAAAATAGTTCGCCTACAAGAGCTACAACTTGACTGATGGGTTTTTTCTCCACTGCAACTGCAGAAACCAGAAGATGGTGCTGAGAGAAAGGACCAGTTCCACCGAGAGTTCCATAGATAGCAAAACTATCTTTCAAGAATACAGTGAAATAAGTATATTTGCAGACAAACAAAAGTAGAGGGAATATACTCACCACAAATACTAAAGAAAATTTTAAAGCATAGACACACAAAAGGAAAGTGGTGTAAGGTGTCAGATACAGAAATAAGTAGTAAGAAATCTGTAAAGAAATGTAATAAAACATTGAGTATATAAAATACCTAATTTGTAGAGTTACAAAAATACATATAAAATGCTTTATAGTGATATATAAGTTGGGAGGGGTGATTGGAGTCAAAGACTTCTAAGTTTCTTTTATTTTTCACTACTATGGCAAGATGGTGATTAACTTTGTAACATGTACATGGCAAAACACCTGGAATTAGCAATCAAAATAGATAGAATCCATAACTTCAAATCTAATGGAGGAAAAATTGCATTGAGAAAAAGGGGGACAAAAACATATCGTTCCAAATGAAAAGAATGCAGGATGGGGCAGGGTAGGGGAAAGAAACATAATTAGAACAAATAAATGTGTAGTAAAATGATAAAGCAGTTCAAATATATCAGTAATTAAAATAAATAGGAAGGAATTATATTTGCTTGTTAAAAAGCAAAGTATGTCAGGACCAAAATCAAGTCTCATATATTTTACAAAATGCAGTTAAAACATGAAAGACACAGAAATTAAAGTCAAATAATTAGAAAAGTATAGCTACATTAATATCAGACAAGACACATTTTAAGAGGAAAAAGTCAATGCTGGTCATAAAAAAAAAAGTTCACTATATAAAGATAAGGGGATCAACTCACCATTAATATAAACCAATTCTAAGCTAATAATATAATACCTAAAATAGAGCATCAAAAGATATAAAACAAAATTGACAGAACTTTAAGGAGAGATTGCCAATTCCGCTACATTGGGAGATTTTAATATTCCTTAGTTATTGATAGATCGAGCAGACAAAAGTCAGGAATAAAGATAATTTGAATATCATAATTAGCAAGCTTTTTCTAAAGAGCAAATATAGAATATCATATCTAACAAATGGAAAGTACACTTTGAACATTTATAAAAACTGATCCATGCTAGGATCATATACACTACTTTCCTAGGCCAGGGGGTTGCCAAGCTGTTTCTAAAAAGGGCCAGATAGTATATATTTTAGGCGTCATGGGCCAGATGGTCTCTCTCATAACTACTCAGCACTGCTAGTGTAGCCTGAAAGCATCCACAGACAATAAAGAAGCAAGCTGGTACATCAGAGTTCTAATAAAACTTTATTTACAAAAACTGCATCAGCCCAAGAGCAGTAGTTTGCTGACCATGTTTTAGCTTTTGGACAATTATGTTAAAAATCAGTAACAAGGATAACTAGAAAAAAAACCCATGTAAATTTATAATCACATGTAAATAATATGTCAAAGAGAAAAACACATATTAAAAATCAGAAAATGTTTAGAATTGAATAAAAATAGCAATCCTACAAAATAAAATTTTTGAAATAGGTTTAGGGTAATAGCTAAATGAGCATGTTCAGTTTGTGAAAATTCATCCAGCTGTAAAGGCATGATATGTTCATCATCCTACATGTATATTATGCTTCATTAAAAAGTATATAAAAGGTAAAAATCTGAAAGATGGAATTATAATATTTAGAGGGACATTTATAGTCTAAAATGCTTACTTTAGAAAAGAACCACTTAATTTATTCAGCTGATTAACAAAATTAAGAAGTTGGGGGGGGAATAATAGAAACCCACATCTCAAAATCAGGAAGGAATTTTTAAAAAACCCAACTAATGAAATAGAAAACAAACCAAAAATAGGATCAAAGCTATAAGTTCTTTGGCGAGAATATAAAATAGACAAATCTCTGGCAAGATGAATAAAGAGATGAAACAGAGAAGCAGGCACAAATTTTAAAATATTAGGAATAAAAAGAAGAACTTAAAGGTGCTACAGAGATTAAAGAAATAAGAGGATTTCATAAACAGTTTTACACAAATGCATTTGAAATAGATTACATGAAATTGACAAATTCCTGCAAAAATAAACCCAACAAAAATACTCAAATAGAAGTTTTTTTAGTCTGTCCTAAAAATTTGGAATATTCTTATAAACATAAAAGAAATTGAGGCAGTGGTTAATCCTCCACAGTGAAATCACCAGGACCAGATAGTATAAATCTACCATATGCATACAAGTGCACGCCACACACAAACTTAAAGTATTACAGATTTAAATGTGAGAGGACCAGAAATCTTTAGAAAATAGAGAAAAACCTTATGACCTTGGGGTATGGAGGATTTCTTAAATAAGATATAAAACTATAAAGGAATATTTGGATAAATCTACTTATTTTAAAATTAAGAACTTCCATTTGTCAAAAGTCACTCAAAAGAGTGAAAATACAGACCACAAACCACAAGTGGACATGTGCAATGTGTAGAAGAGACAGGGTTTATTATCCAGAATATATAAAGAAATCCTCTAAATCAATAACAAAAAAGGACAACTAGATAGAAAAATGCAAAAGACATGAACGAGTATTTCAGAGAGAAGCAAATCCTACTGACCAATAAACACATGATGCTCACTCTCATTAGGAACCAGG
The DNA here is from genome assembly GCA_008086735.1 of Cheirogaleus medius. NCBI lineage: Eukaryota > Metazoa > Chordata > Mammalia > Primates > Cheirogaleidae > Cheirogaleus > Cheirogaleus medius. The sequence goes on from VBSM01003185.1 coordinate 11,982,478, forward strand.
AAATAAAAATTTGAACCACAATGAAATATCTTTCACACCACCAGATTGACAGAAATGAAAAATTTTGGATAATGTCTAGCATCAATGAGGTATAGAGTGATTAAGGTTTCATCCAATAGTGATGTGAATGGAAATGCACACCCCTACTTTGGAATTCAGTTTGGAGTTAGTTAAATTGCATGTGTACCCTCTCTATGATCCAGCAATTTCAATCTTCAATACCCTAGAAAAATTCTTGCAAATATACTCTAGGAGATAAGCAGAAATGCTCAGAGAAATATTATTCCTAAAAAAAGAAAAAAAAACAGGGAATAAACATCTATCAACCATAGAATGGATAAATAAATTATATTCATATTTATATTCATATGATGCATCATGCTGGATGAATCTAAAAACATAACCTTGATCAAAGAGGCAAAACTAAATGGTATGTTGTTTAGTGATACATATCTATGTGTTAAGACCATAATGAAGAGCAAGACAATTATAACAAAAAATTCAGGGAAATGGCCACTGCTGGGTGGTCAGTAAGCAGTAATTAGGGAGTGACATGAAGGAGATTTCAAAAGCACTAGTGCTAGTCTATTTCTTTATCTGGGTGGTGGGTACATGGATTTTCACTTTTACCTTTCTTTAAACTGTACTATCTTATACATTCCTTTGCATACATGACATATTTCACCATAATTAATTTTTAAAGATAGTAATAATTACAAAAGTACTTAGTGCTACAAAGAATAAGGTATTATGGGCACAAACAGGGACCCATCCTAGGGTGAGTTGTTGGAGGTGAAGAAAGGAGAGGGGGAAAGAGGAATGTTGCAGTTCTATATACACTGAATTACTGACAACACTGAAAATGCACTGACCCTAATGTGAATTAAGAGCTTAAAGACATTCTTTTCTTTTGTTCCCTAATTTTCTAATTGCTTCAAAATAAAGTTTTGTATTTGTGGGGCATGATTTATTCTCTACAAACACACTCTACTCATTAAGATTCCATTTTCCTAACAGCCCCGACTTATAGTGCTCATAATAACCATTTCATTACTTCAGTGATTCAGTTTAGATTTCTCCTGCAGTAATTACCAGAAGGATTTCTTTTTCTTCCCCTCTAAGACGAGTAGCATATATTCTTTGAATCTGTTTTCAATGCCAAATGTATTTTGTTTTATTTTTTTAAAACAAGTGAAATGCCCTAGATATTTCAATCTTGCTAAAGTAGATATGCTGCAGTATTCTTGGATATAGTTCTCTTCTCACATCCACAGTTAACATGATTTAACATATTCTACTCTTTCAAACAAGGGTAACCAAACCCTTTTGAATCATAGGGAAGGACTTCAGCCTTGGAGTTTTCCAGGAGGAAACCAACCAACATGAAGTCCCAATGGCATCAGATTGTTCTCAGTATGCATCGGAGCACCATAGAATAAAAACATGTACACTGATAGATGTCCTTGATACCACCATCACACAGATTTCATTTCTAAGACCTAGGACCACATTGGAATAATCCTAAAAAGCAAATTTACACATATGTACCCATTTGCTCAGAGTTTGTTTTCCAAAGTTCCAGCTACTGTTTAAGAAGCAGCAGCAACATATATCAACCTAAATGCCTCTTTTTTTTTATTATTTGTACACATGAAAAAACACTATTTGCTTAGTAGTCGAGTATAATTTGCCACTGTTTCATGAACCAGAATTTATATTATTTTTTAAGCAAGCAAAAGCCCTTCAATAGATACAATCCCATGCAATGGAAGATTAAAATAAAAATCTGATGCAATTTCTTTTAAAAAGGACAAAACAAAGTGAAAATGATCACAGGACTGGTCCCATCAAAGCTGATGAGTCATGGCAAATAAGGAGGAAAGAACTGGATCTAATAAAGACCGCTGAATCACAGCCATTCAGGGGCTTTTTCTGAGCAAGGTTAATCTCTTAAATTGGCTAGTCATCGGTAATTTGTTTGGCATTAATGCTCATAAAACAACTTGAATAGCAATGGGCTTGTTTGATACAAAACAAAAGTGTGTGATCTGAAGAATCACATCATAATTGACCAATTGATCTAATATTTAAAGCAATGGCTTCCAATTCCTTTGACAATTGTAATCAACACATTTAAAGGGTCAACTAGATTGATGCCCTTGCCAGAAAAATAGGTTTTCTTTCCCATTTAAAAAAAAAATCAATTCATTGATTAAGGCCACAGCTTACCTGAAAATGGATGTGTAGTCAAGAGTGCTATGTTTTAAAAGGTTTTTGTTGAAAAAGGAAGACAGCACCAGAACATCAAAGCTGTGTGATATTTCTAAAGAAAGAAAGAATAGCTTTTAAAGGAAATACACTCATCTACTGTGGTATTCAGTACCAAAAGGCCAGTAGGACCCTCTGGTTTATTTTTTTTT
>VBSM01003185.1:11984997-12115624 GCA_008086735.1 Cheirogaleus medius
AAAAGAAAAGAAAAGAAAAGAAAAGAAAAGAAAAGAAAAGAAAAGAAAAAGACAACAGCTTGAGAAGAAACCACTCCCACCCCCTCAATGTCAGGGAAGTCCAGGATTAACTTAGCAGAAAAGAGGGTCACCCAGGGATAGAATGTTCAAGCACACCAAGGACAGGGATATCATAAAACCTCCCTGTCCCCAAACTTCTCTCCCATGTACCTGCCACAGCATCAAAAACTCCCATTGTAAAAGAGTCACTGATTTGAATGGTGGCCTTTTTCTCTGGAGACCCCTGTGAAAATACAAATGTCTTGTCTGGAACAGGTAGGAAACTAACCGGCACCCACCCATTAACTTCAATAGTAGCTGGCCTTACACATAGTTCACCAAATAAATAGCAGCTCTTTGATTTAAGCTGATATGTCTGCCCTCACTTTATGGACATGGATTTTCAGGGCTAGCACTTAAGAAGCTGTTATTTTCCCTGAGGCTCTCTGCCCTTCACCAGGGAAAGGGGCAGTAGATGAGAGTTGTTCCTAGGGCTGTGTTGTCTGTTGCTTCTAGGTAAGAGTTCAATTTCCCTCTCTATCAATTATATTTTTAACCAAGAAATACATCTGTCCTCATTCATTACTCACCAGAAATAGAATTATCTTCATGCAGTAAATGCAAATAATTTTAGTATCCCCAAATGCAAAAAGAATGAAATTTCCATAATGAGGCAATAGTAGGTAGAGGGTTCAGGCACCAAATAATTTCTCCTCCCCATAGTTATTTAGTTACAATTTAGCAAGCGCCTGCTATGTGTTTGGTGTTATTATGTTAGATGTACTACATGTTTTAAACATTTTCAACGATCCTGCAAATAAGATAGGGTTTTCTCAGTTTTATGTACATGGAAACCAAAGCTCACAGATAATTTTCCAAAGCCCCAGTGTGTCTGATTGCAATGCCTGCAAATTTTCCTGATAGCTTGCTTTGTCCTACATTCAAAATAATATCATCTGGGTTAAGACATAAACAACTGAAAATACTAAACCTTGGTTTAAGCCTCACTGATTTGCAGTATCTTGCTCTTGTTCTCTGCAAGCCTCTGGCCTCCTTTGTAATATGATTTATGCTCAGGGTCATCTGTGCCCATCAGGCTCTATGAAAGAGCACGGAGAACAAATGGTAAAATCCCAGCATCCCAGGACAACAGCCTCATTTGCCTGATTCCAGCTGACCCTTTCAACCTGAGCTGACTGCCTTCTGTTGCTTTCCTGCCCCCTAACAATCCTTCAGGAATTCTTTGCTCCTTGGCCGAGCATAGCAGGGAAACCAGGGCTCCTGCATTAACCCCTTCTCACTCTAGCTTCTTCAACCCAGTGGACTTCAGCATTCCCACCCAGCCTTGCCCCACTGCCACCCACACCACAGGTCTGCCTGGGTCAATAGCTCCTGGGTCAGCAGCTGCCTGTCTTTATGATTCTCTCTCCCCACTCCAGCCAGGAGCCCCTATTTCATAATAACTTTAGATTCATGACCAACCACACTCAAGGCTCAATATCCTGCACTCATCAACAGCACATCACTGGATGAGAAAAAACATATTCTCATTAGCTGACATCCCACATCTCCTACTTTATTTTTTTCATACCTCTTAAATTACCAGGGATCTTCTGGTTTCTGATTATTGCTTTGGACTTTTGCCTTAGTCCATTTAGTGTTGCTATAAAGGAATACCTGAGGCTGGGTAATTGATAAAGAAGAGAGGTTTATTTAGGTCATGGTTCAGAAGGCTGTACAAGCAGCATGGTGCCAGCATCTTCATCAAATAAGGGCTTCAAGCTGCTTCCACTCATGGTGGAAGACGAAAGGGAGCCAACATGTGCAGAGATCACATGGTGAGAGAAGCAGCAAGGGGTAGAGGGAGATGCCAGGCTCTTTTTAACAACCAGCTCTTGCAGGAACGAAGAGTAAGAACTCACCACAAGGACGACACCAAGCCATTTATGAGGGGTCTGCTCCCATCACCAAAACACCTCCCATAAGGTCTACCTCCAACACTGGGGATCAAATTTCCACATAAGGTTTGGAGGACAAACATCCAAACTATAGCACCTTTTAATCTTTTTCTTAGCTCTATCCTATGTCTCTTGACTTCAATCTTCTCTCTGCAAATTCTTCAACTCTGTGCTAACAAGAGTTTCACTCTAAACCCCTCATGCCCAGATCAACTCTGACTCCTACCTTTAGCCCCTCCTGGGACCCAATGCTATGATAATCCCTTTGAACTGTGCCCTGGGTCTGTTAACCCCACTCCCTTGCTTCCCAGGGTGCACAGGAACCTTTAATCATTGCCAATGGCTGCTGAATCTAATCCTGGTTCTCCTTAAGACTTGAGTAGAATGAAGTAGTTGCCATCCTTCCAGTTTTTGAGCTTCCTGTGGCATAAAACATATTTCCCTGCCTACCCCTAGTGTTACATAGCATCCCTTATCACCAGTGGGTCTCTATCATTCTGATTTCTCTCTTAATAAATGGTAGCTTTCTCTCTCAGGGACAAAGGGGAAGAATACAAAAGACAGAAAATGAAGAATGAACAGTTATCAGCAAAAATCACACAGAGGCCTTCTTCCAATCAGAAGATGAGCTTTACAGTCAATTCTCCCCCTTTGTCCAGATATGCTCCCAAGAAACCAGTGCTTCTCAAACTTTTACAGCTATTCAAAGTACCTGTTAAAATGCAGATTCTGGTTCAGTAGGTGTGGGGAGGGATGCTAAGATTTTTCATTTCTATACACTCCCAGGTGATACCCTGGCTATATCAAGGTCCATGCTTTGAGCAGCAAAGCCCTAGATTAGGGATACCTGGAGATGGATTTATAACTGGCCTCCCTCTTAAGCAGTACACACAAGATTAGATAGCCATGGTCTCTGATTCAGACCATAGCATCTTTCTTTAAAACATAACATTTTATCATACATTTAAGCAAAATGAAATGTTTTCAAACATAACAGTGATTTCTTTATTCATTGCTGTAGATGGAAAGCTGAATTAATACACAGAAAAGTTGTTTCTTTCAACAAAGGGAAGAGAAAGAACAGAAGAAGCGTGAATACGAAAGAGGCACTGAAGTGGTGGTTACTGAGCAACCAGGCAAAAATAAAGTTACTGAATTCTGCTGCTGAAAGAACAGAAGAGCCCACAGGAGAGGAAGGCAATGTCAAGCCTTCTATTTCAGAATGTTGCACAGGACCAACTCAAGAGAGGAATTTACATAATCTAGACAAATAAGAATCTTACTTATTATCTATCTTGTGGTCTAGCAGCTTTTACTGGCCACAAAAGCTTCCTTTTTCATCAACCTAAATCCTTGAGCTTTCACATAAACTAATTTATTCTTATATACTCATGAGGCTAAGGCTACCCAATTATGAACTCTTCTGGGTATGGCCTATAACTGAAAATGATTTCTAAATTCTCCCATATTAATAACTAGCATCTATAAGGCACTCATTATGTACTTTACATGCACCAATTGCATTTAATTCTCGTGATGATGCAAAGGCTAGGTACTCTATAAGACCCATTTGACAGATGAGGAAGAAAGAGATAAAGAAGCAAACAATGTGTATGAGGCCCTAGGAGTGAACAATAACAGAGCCAGCATTTGAATTCAGGCATCTGACTCTGGCCCCTGAGCTTTCAAGCACTACACTACCCTGTCTCTCTGCTAATTTTCACTTTTTTTCCCAAACTGGACAATTCCAATTTATTATCTTATTAAACCTTTCCCGGAAAACTCATCTACAATTCTAATAGAAAGTCCTCCAAGTGGACTCCAGAGCAGGAACTAGTTACAATCTGAGAGTCTAGCCAGATAGAGTACAGGGAAGGGATGTACTCTATTTACATGTCATTCTTTCATTTATATTCCATACTAGATTATAGTACAGAATTTTCCCCCAACAATTCTTACTCCTATTCAATGTACTGTGTGTCCTTTCCGAGTTTAGTATCCCTTATTTAAAAAATAGTATTTGAATCAGGATGCTTTAGGTTCCAAATTTAAAAAGTAAAACTAGAACTGGCTTGAGTGATAAGGGCAATGTATTAACTCACATAAGTGAAGAAATCCTGAGACAGGACTGTGTCAAGAACCCAGCTTCTTTGAATCGTTTCATATTGCTATTGAAACTGTTGGCCACATCTGGGGCCACTGCCCCTCAGAGTCGTAGATGTTGATGGCCAGGGAATCTCAGGGCCACAAGCTTCCTCATTATCTCTTGAGAATAGAGGCATCTCTTCCCCAAACCATCAAACAAAAGTCTTGGGCTCCATTCCGAAGCAACTCACCATATCTCATGCACTGGAAGATGCATATTTTTCATCCTGTATTAATAATATCTCTGAAGTAAAATACGTAATACTTGTTACAGTTGATGTATAATTTAATTGTTAGGGTTTTTCCTCATTCTTTCTTAGTGGTACCTAAAATAGTATGCTCTGTTTGGTATCTAACACTAAGATAAGAAACAGGGCCAGACCAGTTGAAAATTATCCCTAGAGCTGAGGGGATTCCAATCCTGGCACCAAATGCATTTTAGTGCTATTTCTCATGTGGGGGTAGAATGGATGTTGGGAAAACAGTAGAAATGTTCTTTAAATTACTGAGCACATACTAATGGGGGAAAATCTAATAGTACAAAATCATTTTTTTATTTACTTACTTATTCATTAAAATGAAGGCATTTATTGAATGCAAACTATGAGTTGGTACTCTTCAAGGTGCTAGGACATAAATGATTAATGAGATATAGACCCTACCATTGAACAGCTCACACTCTGATATTTACATTGTCAAATCTATATGAATATATTTTTCCACATAGGTAACAAAATTACAACATTGCCATAATTTGTGCATCATTTTCTACAAATAATAACCAAATAATAATCAAATACAGGAAATGATAAGGCCATAGATATGTTATGTGAAGCGCTATACCCAAAAAGCTTTGCTGCAAGTGAAAGAAAACATGTTACCCTGGCTCCCCAAAATTTGGTACATGTAAGGCAGAAACTCAGACCTTGATTTTAGAGTAAGGATGGCAGGCCGGCCCACAGCTAAGACACATTTAGTGACTCAGAGATTCCAGTGAAAGACAGGAAATAAAGAAACCCTGGGGATCAGATCATGACCTGCAGAAATCTAGGACACCCTGTAAAAAAACCCCTGACAAATTCAGCTATCATAAACCATGTGAAACACACAAAGGATCTGGAAGAGGGGGAAGAACAATTGCCAATTTCATATACTAACCACCAGATCAATACTATATGTATTATGTTGGGGAGGCTTGAACTGGGGAGCACTCAAATGGCATCGGATTGAGCCAAAGGGTAATTATCCAACTTCTATGAGATTCTTGGCTGGGAATAAATTTCTCTGCCTCAGCTGTGTGTAGTATGAGATAAATGACAGGCATTTGTGATCAGAGCCCCAGTGAGGTCAAACCACATTAGCAAAACTAGCAAGCGCTTTAAGCAATCATCAAAACCTTCTGGGAAAAATCATTTCACACAGCTGAAGGGGCAGAGATTTGCAATCAGCAGAAATTTTACTCCTGACTTGGCTTAAGCAACTACTCTCTGTGTTCCTCCGGTGATTCTTGTATAGCTCATATCTATGGAGAGCAGTGGCATCCTGCTTCTCATGTGGTCTTAGAGCACTGTTAATTTTTGTGATTCAGACATAGTCGCTTAGTGTGGGGGCCAAGCCCTTCTCCCCTGTTTTCTAAGTAGTATGATTAGGCATTTACCCTGACCATGATGCATGGATGCTAGACAATAGAGAGGCAAAGAGTGTGATCAAAAAGCTTACACAGGATGTGGTAAGTATCTGATTCCATCTGGGAATGCAGGTCTAATGGCTGTGATCAACTGTTACAAAGTACAAAGAGCCTACAAGAAGAGACCACCAGATGAGCCCCAGGAAGAGAAACAAATAATACCACAAAAAGCATTCCTCTTTAGCTTCTCTTGATAATCATTGCTTATTATGGGATGAAGGTTGTTACTGTGACAAGAGGGTGACAGTTATTGAGTTGAAAGGGAAATACAGAAGATCCTTAATAATACAAACCTTTGGAAAAGTGCATCCCTTTGACTTGGATAGAAGACCCAAATTGCCTACTGTCTTGGTGCCAATAGGCATCATGAAATTAGTAGTTTCCAAAAATGCAACAAACTTTATCTGTCTCTGGTTTTGCTACAGTATCCTAGAAATCTCCAAAATACCACAGCTACTGGAACTGAGGCTAGGAAAGGAATGTACTAGTAATAGCTTATTACTGTAACTCCATAATAAGACTACTTGAATTTTGTATATTCCAATGAGGGTCGGTGGGAATGAAGAGAGGCAAGATAAGGGGGTGGGGTGGAGCAGGTTAAAGCAATCCATGAGCAGTCTATGAGGCTAATTACCTTGAGAAATAAAAATGAGTTGACTTGTTTTTACATATTTTAAATAACAATGACAATAATGTTTTATAAAATCATATAGATTCCAGGCTTCCTGCATTTCCTAATCCCAACCTTAGCCAGCCTTTCATAGACCACATCATTTCACACTTAAATTCATCAGTGGGTCTATAGCAAGATGGCCTTGGGCTTCTGTTTGATCCTGATGATCACTGCAATTTGTCAAGTCTACTTTAGACTTGGACCCAATTTCCAAGCTGCAGGACAATCCCCTACAATTGTTTTAAGGCCCTTTGAATTCTTAACACCCATGATTCTTGTATTTTATTGTTCAAGCCATTGATGAGAGCCTCCCTATTTTCAGATCTAAGGTCAAACCCCATGGAAATCCACTGTTCTGTTTACCCTTAGGATGGCACTGCCCCATCAGTAATATTCTTGGGCTATGTTCCTCCATAACTGAATTCACGAATACTGACTAGTAAGTTCAACAACTTGGCCTAGTTTCAATATATGGATTAGGAGCTATGCTAGGGAATCACCCAAGAAGATTTTCAAGGTATTCTGCCATACTAATGTAATGGGCACTATGAACAAATTTCAATGATCCCCTATATGTTTTTTCATAATCCTCTCCCTTAACTACTTGAACTTTTGAGTTGTTTCCCAGAAATGGTATATTTTCTGCAAGACAAAGGAGCTGAGATTCTGAAGGCCTCTGAGCAGACTTCCTGACACCAAGATTTCCCCTTCCCCCAACCTGCCCCCAATGTTGGCTGCCCTTTCTTAGTTACACCACAACCTGCCCCAAGGCACATTGTGCCTCTTTTAAAAGCCTGTGTTCTCCATTAGTGGGAGAGACTTATTTGAGGCAGCTCTCCTGACAAGATGTCTTTCTTATTAAAAAATTCCTTTCTTCCTTGGCAATCCTCATTGTCTCAATAATTGGATCTCTGTGTGATGAGCAACTAGACCTGGGCCGGAACCTCTTGTGATTTTGACAACACTAAGAGAGCTGAGAAGGAGCCCCTCTTAGCAGTCCTGTTGCAGAAAGGAAATGCTTATGAGAAATAGCCTCTGTATTTGGTCAAGTTTCCACTGACACAATACAGCTGGAGATTAAATCCAATCATCCAAATAGTTCAGATCAAAGCTTACTGCCTTCATACCCAATCATGGCCTGCCTGGAATTTGGGTTGGTCTATTTGTCAGCCATCAACTGGTTGCAAGTGGCAGAAATAAATAGCTTTATTGACTCCCATAATTTGGAAGGGTGGGGTGGAAATGGCATGGAGCATAACTGAGTGACAGTGTAGCTTGTTGGTTGAGAACACAAGTGCTGGAGCCAGGTTGCCTGGATTTACATCTCTCTGCCAGCTATTACTCATGTGTAACTTTAGCTAAGCTACCTAATGTCTCTGCCTCAATTGCCTGATCTTGGAAAAAAGAGGGGAGAAAATATTAGCATATCGTCACTGGGCTGTTGCAAATATTAGCAATAGTGCCTGACACAAAATTGTAACTTTTATCATGAATAAGATCCAAGGCTCAGACAATGGGCTGGTAGGGGTGAAGAGAGGTGACCTCTAGCCCTTGACTTTACTGTCGTGCTCTCTCTTTTGGCCTCATTTTACCCTCCTGCAGACTGGCTTTGGGGTCACAGGGAAAACAGCAATGCCTCCTCTCCGAATCACAAGTGCTGTTACTTCACATTGCTAGAGGTGAAGGGTTCTCCAGCTGGTCATAGGAAAAGGGACTATAATACCAAGAGAAGATGTAATGGAAAGAACTAGTAAACCTATGTGATCAAATAGAGAAAAAAGGGGGGACACATAACTCTAGATGTTGGCCATCTCCCCCCAATGGCACTTCCTGCCAATCTTCCATTTCTCCTTTGCAGAGAAAACTAAAAAAAATTAAAAACCTAGCATCTGCAATGAACAAACCCACTACAGCTGCCACTGGTCAGCTTCCTTAAAAAAACCATCACATTTGCTTAGGAATCATCCACTTCTCAGTGTATCCCAGGTTCCTCTAAGTCAGATCTGTAAACTGAAGGAAGCTGATAAGCTTTCCCCCCATTCTCAAGAAAGACCAAGATCTGGTCCTAACAGAGGGACTGCAAGAGCAAATGCTTATTGTTAAAATGCAAATGATCAGTTCTTACTGTAAGGGCTCAAGGCACCAGAAATTTACAAATTCAAAGGTTCATTGCTATGAATACATTGTGCAAATAAAGTCACTCAGGGACACAGGAGGTACAGTTCTAATTGAGGCAGTAAATGGTGACTCTAAAGCTAATCTTAAAAAAAAAAAACACATCCATCAGGATCTCACAACACATCATTTTATAACAGTTATTTCCATGCAAAACAGTTCATTACATTGTATGTTTTCAGTAGCAATGGGTAGGGGAGGCAATTAGGGGAGAAGCCCCCAACATGGATGGATAAGACTATATAAATCTTTATACAGGTCAAACTCCAGGAATACAGTAGGATCTTTTTTTTTTTTTTTCCTGCTACCTCTTGCCTTGAAAGACATAAAAGAAAGAACCCCAGATAAGGATTAAAACTTACACCCATATCACTTACTTGCTGATGGCTGACAGTGGGGTAGGTGCTGAAATTAGCATAATTAGAAGAGAATCCTCCACTGTAATCCAGATAAGCGTGACCACCCAGAAATGTTTAATCTATTTTACTTGAAAAAGTCAGCTGCCTTCATATAAGTTAGTAGTGTCTTACAAATAAATGAAACTGGAAATTTAAGGGATGAAGCATTCAGAAGGATTTTGGATCAAAGCAAGAGTTTTTGTGAATGAAAGAAATTGTCACTTGGCATTACTGGAAAGGATAAATCAGGGGAAAGAAGTGATATTCAACTTAGTTGGATTTACTTATTGATTTTGCTTAAAATACTAGATTGGGGAGAAAATTAAAAACCTTGGACAAAACAACATTTGGGGATCAATGATTTTTATATAACCATGCTATCTTTTCAACCCCTTGCCATGGCAAATTGAGAATTATAGCTGAAATATTATTCTTAATCCATTCAGGCTACTATAACAAAATACTTTAGACTGGCTAACTTAGAATCAAAAGAAAGTTATTGCTCACAGGTCTGAAGGCTAAGAAGTCCAACATCAAGGCACCAGAAGATTCAGTGGCTGGTGAGCGCTGGTTCTCTGCTTCAAAGATTGCACCTTTTTGCTTTGTCGTCACATGAAGGAAGGGGCAAACAAGCTCCCTCAGTCCTCTTTTATGAGAGCACTAATCCCATTCATGAAGGTGGAGTTCTCATGACCTAATCACCTCCCAAAGGCCCCACCTCTTAATACCCCCACAATAGAGATTAGGTTTCAACATATGAATTTTGGGGTCCACAAACATTCAGACTGTAGCACATAATTAGATGCAAATATATTTCCATCACATAGAAAAGGTTCAATTAATTCTAGTCTTTGTATAAAAGCTCCTTCCCTCCAACTTTGTATGTATTTTCACTAGATTTTAAGCCTCTTTTAGGTGGGTTTCATGTCTTAGATGTCTTTTATCAAGCACAGTGCTTAACAAATACTCCCTGATTGAGTCACTAAATATTAAAATATGGAGTTCAGGAAGTGTTACTATATTGTGAGAAATATAGAAAAACTATTATTTCCTTCTTGTTAGGAAAGAACTTCTTGCCTTGTGAGACTATGGAGCATAAAGTGGTTGCTTCTAAATAACAATCAAATCAAGATGCTATTCTAATTCCACACTGGGGTGGAAATAGCTAATACTATTTTCTTTTGCGTTCATGTATTGTTTGATTTTTTTTTAAGTTCAAGATGCTGAGAGAGTGGAAAGCAACAGACAGGAACCATGTCCTACTGACAAAAGAATGCTGATTTCTATTCCTAACAACAATGATTAAACAGAAAGACGATTTTGCTGGACTCTTATTCTGCCAGAAATTCCAGGGACTCTTAAAGTAGTGAAACATTTCCAGAATCAAACAATGAAAAGAGCATGGTCCTAGACAAAAGACAACAGCTTTTGTAGCATGTGAATCGATCTAAATAAGCAGAAATAATATATTTTTGGGCTCTCAGATGAGTTATAGTAAATTTATGTGTCATATTCCTGATTAAAATGTACTTAATAAAATTATTCTGGAGTATGAACTAAGTAACATGGGGAAATCCTTTTCAGGAGAATAAAACTAGTAAATGAAGGCATTTTCATTTAGCATTTAGCCCAAATTCACCCAACCATTCAACAATTAATTATCAAATGATTACTTTGGCAAAACACCCTTCTAGTTGAAAGAATAATATGTAGTCCTGTCCTTTTCAAAATCTAATTTGGAAAACAAGATATGGTAAACAGAATAATGCCCCCCCAAAGATGGCTACACCCTTATCCCCAGAACCTGTGAATATGTTACATTATATGGCAAAGTGGAATTAAGGTTGCAGATGGATTAAGTTTGCAAGTCAGCTGACCTTACAATAGGGAGATAAGCCTGGGTTATCCAAGTGGGCCCAATATAATCACAACAGTACTTAAAAGCAGAAGAGGGAGGCAGAAGAGAATGGAAGAAATGGTAGTATGAGAAGGACTCAGCATGCTGTTGCTGGCTTTCAAGATGGAGGAAGGAAGCCCAAGGCAAGGAATGTGGGTTACCCATTACAAGCTGGGAAGGGCAAGGAAATGGATTCTCTCCTAGAGCCTGCAGAAAGGAATGAAGCCCTGCTAACATCTTTATTTAAGTCTACTGAAAACCATTTCAGACGTCTGACCTCCAGAACCATAAGATAATAAACTTGTATTGTTTAAACCACTAAATTTATGGTAATTTGTCATAGCAGCAATAGAGAATTGACACAGGACATAAATCATAATAGACAAATAACTATTATACTTATAGTAGTAACTGCCTAGCACCAAATAGTACATACCATACATTTCACAGGATGTTAGCACTCTGAAGGAGAGCCTCTTCTCCTTGAGGGCCCAGAGGCTTGCAGACTGGGTGTTGCTGTTCCCAGACAGGATGCTGTGGGAAGTCCTACTGCATTTGATCTGTAGCACAGGTTAAGTGGTGTTAAAGCCATAAAAATTGTTAGAACATTCTTGGTGAACATCTTAAAAACACTGACTCCCAGTCTCACATGCAGATTCTGATCCAAGTAGGCCTGAGGTGGGAGCCCAGGATTTTGCATCTTTCAAATGCTTTTCCCACCTCCTAGGTGAATCCTATGACCAGCTGAGTTTGAGAAACATCTCCTAGGAAATCTTTTGTAGCGTACCTAACAAACTTGGAGCAACTCACAAGCAAATCAATGCAGGGTTTATTCATCTTTAAAAACAAATGGTTGGACTACATGATCCCTAGTGACTTTTTTTTGTTTATATAGTGAGTTTGACCCTCATTCTGCCTCCTGTCATCCCCTAATCCCAAACTTCCCCTATAATCTGTCCAGTTACTCCTATTGAGAGTCCCCAGATTTTCTCCTGCTCCTTGCCTTAGGCTTATACCAATTTTGACCTAGTCTTTCCCCACCTCTTTAAGGAAAACACCTGTTAGATCCAGCACAAATGAGCTTGTCCATGCTTCTCTACTCTCTGATCTATTTGTCTTCAATCACCATATTTAAGCATTAATTCTTGTCAGTTCCATCTCACTTGCTGGGAAGGAAATAGTTGGCCAGTAGGCCAGCAACCATTGTCTTTTTTAAAAGAATGATGGTTACCTGGATAAATCTCTTTGACAACTTTCTAATGACAGACTTCCTGGAAAAGAAACTAATGGCTAGTGAGAGATTCCTTACCTGTAGAACTATTTTAGGAGGATGTACTGGATTTGTTTAGGATTGCATATGGCAAACAGTCCTGAAATCTACTGATTTATAGGGCATGGAAATGTCATCTAAGTCATATAACTAAGTAGAAGATGGAAATGTTTTGTGTCCAAAACAGTGCCCTACTCTATAATTGATGCAGCAGCAGACATCATTTGGAGCCTTATGTTAAATCTGAAACAGAGTGCACCCTACATGAGGGTTCTGTTTCATGAAAGGACAGGAGGACATATGAGTGTCTCTACACCTTTCCATGTATCACCTGTGCTTCACATTATTTGTATTTTTGACATAATTAGGATCTTATCCATGTGAGTCTGATTTGACAATTCTTTGCTGTGTTATCTCACTTGCTCACCCCAGTATGGGTACCGGAAGAAATTAGACAAATGAAAATGAGAAGGTATTGCAAGAAAGAGCAGTGGCACAAATTTTGTTTATTAGTGGTGGTGGCAGGAGAGGTTAATGGGAGGGAGATAATAAAACTAAGTCAGCTGGAGGTATTTTAGGTATATAACAAGGTAACAAGAGACAATAGAGATCACATTTAAAATGGAAGCGACTAAGAGATTGTGCTGTGAATCCAGGACCACCCCAAGAGAAGCTATGCCTGGTAAATTGTTGTTATTTAGCTGATAAACCAACCCGTTCAGATTCTGCCCTGTGGTACTGGGGCTGGGCCTCTGGGTACTACAGTCTGCTTTGTCAGCTGATACCTGATAGGCTCTTTCAATAGGAGGTGCTAGGGAGAAACAAAGTCTGAAGAAGGAAGACAACAGGACTTGCTCCTTGCTCCTTCCAGTTTTGCTCTCCTGAGGGCAGGCTGTCAGCATGGACTTCCTGTGCCTGGTACCTCAGCAATACTTCATCCCTGCAGCAGCACAAGTTTGTTCCTGTGGTTGAGCAGTGCCCCTCCTCAGAAGTATGAGTCCCAGAGACACCAGTTGCTATGGTTTGAATGTACATGTTCCTCTAAGATTAATGTTGGAACCTAATACTCAATGTGATCATATTGTTGGGGCTCAGAAAGCAATAACCCAAAATGAAGGCCTCAGAAGCAAAAGTTTCTCTCTGATCTTCTCCTGTCTTCCTCTCAGCCCCATTCTCCCCTGAATCCCTCTTTCCCAAGGCAGGTCATAAAATTCAGAACCCATTTTCCCCAAGGCTAGCCATAAAACCTAAAATTATTCTGTGTAATAACTGGTGATAAAAAAATTCTCTGACCTACCTTGGTCAGAGGTCATAAGACCCCCATTCCAGAGAGGGCCCGGCCCCATACCCAGAAGGAAGGATGCTGCTCAGAGAGCCCAAAAAGAGTCTAGACAGAGAGGCCTTGCTGAGTTTCCCCAGTCTGTTAGCGTTAGATCATACTCTTTTTGTCTAATCATATTTCTACATGGCTGTCTGTACTCTATTGAACCTAAGCATAAAAATGAACAATTTCCCCTGTATCTTTGGGTCTTCATTCTGAAGGCTCCTGTGTATACACATTAAAAAAAAATTGTATGCCCTTTCTCCTATAGATCTGCCTCATGTCAGTGATTTTCAGTGAAACTCCAGGAGCCAAGGGCCTTGGCTCCCACAATATTAAGAGATGGAACCTTTTGGGGAGTGATCAAGTCATGAGCATTCTGCCCTCATGAACAAAAACTTCAGGGGAGCACCCTAGTCCCCTTTTGCTCTTCTGCTCTGTGAGGACACAGCATTTGTCCTTTCTGCCATGAAGCAAGAGGATGCAGCAAGAGGCACCATCTATGAAGCAGACAGTAAGCCATCACCAGACACTGAATCTACTCGTGCCTTGATCTTGGACTTCCCAGCCTCTAGAACTGTGAGAAGTACATTTCTATTATTTATAAATTACTCAGTCTAAGGTATTTTGTTATAGCAACAGGAATGGACTAAGACATTAGCTTTATGAGGGTTCTTCTTTTAGTTTCTAAGTTTTAATGATTTTAAACTCTTCCCTTTGTTCCCTCAGCCTTAGAGGTGGTAGTGGCCTTTAGCAATAGCAAACTCTGCTACCTCCTAAAATTCTTCTTTTATCTTTTCAACAGTTAAGAACTTTTAAATTTAATAATTCTTTACTTTTTAAAAATATTAATATTCTATTCAAATTGCTGATGTCATTTATTTCTCCTGACTGGACCAGGCTGAGCAGGAGTGAAATATGGAGGGAGGCCTAGAAAATAGATCATCAAATGGAATATTCTACTCTTCTTCAGTTTGAATGTTTGACTCACACTCAAAATCTGAAGGATGACAGTTAAGCTAAATTCTCTGAAGGCACTGTATAGTGAAGGGGCTTCCTGGGGTGGATCTGAACTATTTGTCACAAAGGATAATGCAGAGGTGTTTCCCAGGGACTAGATGTCAGCTATGCATGAGGGTGAGCTGTCATGGCATTGCTTCAATCCTATCCAAGAGGATCACTCAAAGGAGCAAACAGATCTTAGCAGAGAAAAGCTGGAGGCATTTCCAGATTCCTTGGGGCTGAGAAAGGACTAAATGGCCAACAAGAATAGATAAAAAATGCCCATGATATAAAGAATCAACTTTCCTTCCTTCTCACTGAGGACACCAATGCTGGACCACTCTAGCAGTACAGACAAGGAAGGATTTTCCTGCCTCTTTTTTTCTTCTTTCTTTTCATTCTGGAGGAATTGGAAGCCATGGTTAACAACCTAGTTAGCAACCTGAGAGGGGAGGAAAACCCAATCAAGCACCATTCTCTGGCTGCAGACTTCCTGCCTGTAGTAGGTCCAAGTTGAGGGCTTCATAATGTGGCACCAAACATCTTCATTACTAAATTGAGCTTGCATTGTGCAACCTGAAGTGACTATAGGAATTTGTGCTATCAAAGAGTAGCTAGAAAACTCCAAGGACAGAAGAAAAAATAAATTCACAAGAACAGGCTTAAAGGATAAAGGAAGAAAAACTAAATTTGCTTTATGATTCCATCCCCAGGTTCTTGTTTTACATACTGGTTATAAGTAGGTAATCAAAGGAAAATAAGTTGAGAAGTTAAATAATGCTTTGATTACAAGGCTAAGAGTTTGGACTCATCCCTTAAGGCAACAGGAAATAAATTCAATTTAACTCAAATATGTACTGAGCATTGTGCTAGGCAGTGAAGATATAAAAATGAATAGAACAAGGTTACTTCTGTGGAGGTAACAGACATATACATACAGTTAAATTCAATACACTGATGAATGCTATGATCAATATGAACAGCAAGTGCTGAGTGAATAGTATGCACAAGGCAGACTTTTATAAAGAGTAAATTGCAGGATTAGAATAGACAATAAAGACAAAATCCGTAAGTAGATATGGCACACACATCTTTGTATTATAGGAGATTTAAATCTTCAAATACCTATGCAGAAGTCAAAATTCTTAACCATACTTTGAGCTAAAGAATCTCTAGAAAATTGTGTCAAGAAACTGAGATAACTGACAACTATTTTAACATATCAACCCCCAATATGAATCAGTGCATCTGAGTTTCAGGCTGCCTCTCAGGTCCTCTTTGGCAGCAATGCATGGCCTTCCCATTGACAGACTGAATCTGATGACACTCAGAAGAAGGAAGCAGCTGGCAACTAATCAACCCCAGGTGAGAAAGAACTTGACTTATTTTTCAGCCTTTAAAATTCAAATGGTCCTTGGCAACATGAGCTGGAAAGGAAAGCTGGAGGGAGGAAGCACAGGAAATCCTAACTATTCCACAAGAAACCAGCTTGGTATTAACATATTATTCCCCAACACTGTAATAATCATTGCTGTGATATGCTGAGCCTGTTCTGGGATGCATACCCCAGCTGCTGGAATGGCTGACACACTTGCCACTTGCTGTGTACACTGCCCCCTTTCAACACGGACAGATTAGGGTTTCTTGGGTTCATTTAGTGATGCCCCGTCATTTGAGACACTTGAACATCCAACAGAGCTGTCATTGACATCATTGATTACTATTTGCTGAGGTGATTTTCCCCCCTATGAGATAGAGCATATGATGATTAAGAGCTCTTATATCCTTTCTAGAAAGTGGTTGTGCTGAAACAAGGCATGTCTGCTTCCCTTATGGAAATAGTTTTAAGAAATACAACCTATAATAATAAATAGTTTGGGCTTTTCTTTTAAGATTTCAAGACAAAACTGTTGTGATTTTAGTTTTGTTTTCTTTTTTTTGCAGGCTTTTTTTGGAATTATGATTTTTCAAATACTCATTTAATGAAACTTAATGGAGTCTAAACATAACTACCAAACATCCTATATTTTCATGTTGACTTTAGGTTTAAAATAAAGGTGATCTTCTATATTGTCAATATACTACCACAAAATGCATCTTTCTAAAGTGATGGTGAACACTGGAATTAATTTCAGGTTAGTGGTGGAGCGAAAAGCTATACTAAAAGTATATTAGTGTGATATGAGTGTCTTAATGATCTAAATATTATAAAAAAGATAATGGGCCTTATCACCATCCAACAAGTCACTTGTTAAATAAAATTTATAGGAGGCCATTAGTTTGGACTGAGCTTATGTACTAGGCCAATGGACCAAACCAAGATAGAGTCACTCATGCTGAAGTTCCACATGATCAAGCTGAAACTAAGTTGTTTATCTGACCTTCCAAGAAATCAGGATAGAAATGATAGCCAAATCCCCAAACAAGCCATTTTCTAGCCAGTATGATAAGGATGTGCCTTCTGCTTTAACCTCTACAGGAAAGTAATTTTGAAATGACCCATCCTCTTTTTGTTCTGCTTCTGCTTTTCTCAGCCCTTTTCTGGCTACAAAGCCAACCTCGTTTGCTCAGTTCATCAGAACACTCCTTCTATGGTATAGAATGAGGTGTTGTACGATTCTAGAATTTGCAAATAAAAGCCAACTAAGATCTTTAAATTTGTTATAATTTTGGCTTTTGACATACTCAATGACTGGAAGTCATCTTCAATCTAAGAAACCTCCTTCTCCTCCCCCACCATCCAAAATAATATTTAATTTGTCACTAAGTCACACCATTTTCGCCACCTCTAGCCCAGCCCTCCTCTCCATCAACTCTAACATCTACTTCCTTGGGCCTTTGATCTGAGTAACCAAAATAGATGCCCTTTTATCACTAAGATGAACCCTAAGGTTAAGGAAACAAAAGTTACCTACCTATGGGCCAGGGGTTCAGGGTTTGGCTGACATGGCAACTTCCTAAATTCCTATGGCTACAAGAAAAACCACACTCCTGCTAAACTTCCTAAAGATAGGAGCTGTCAGGCAAATTATTAGCCCCCTCCTAACCCTGATTTACAACCCAGACCACTACAACTCTGAGTGGACAGAAGCCCTGCCTTACGTTCTTTTCTGACAAGCAACTGCAGACATTAAGCCAGTTTCTGCCAGCTTATACAGACTGGCCACAAACTGTCTTTGTGTCCTACAGTTCACCTTTTGATATGAACAGCTAAATTCCATCTCATTTTAATCCTAAAACCCTGCCCCAATGTGAACATGGGATGTATGCTACATGTTCACCTACTGCACATTCACTCAACTCCTCTCATAAATATGCATAGCTTTCCTCCTAAACTGACTGAATGTGTATGACTCTATTGTGTGATATAGACCCTGTGAGGCATAAAACCTAATCTGCTCTTTCCCTCCTCCAAGAGAGAGCCCCTTTGGCACACACTGAAGACTGTCTCTTCCCTGTTTGCAAACTAATATCACCAATAAAACTCTCCTTTCTACTATTTAGCCATCCTGGAGGTCTTTTGGATGGCGGGTCTCTTTGTTTCTCACCTGGAGTATATCCGCAGACTCCTAAAATGGTTCTTATTAAAGAATATGTCCTAAGGCTCCAACCCTCAATAACCTGTATTAGAAAATCCAGAAATGGGCCTGGGAGTCTGTATTTCTAAAAATCTACCTAGGTGATTCTGACCAACCAGGTTTGGGAATCAATGTATTAAAGGCTGGATAAATTTTAACTGAACAAAAGACCAATTGAGGGTTGTTTTAAATAATAAAAGATACTTCCTTAGGGTGTATTATGGAAGAAACTGAGTTATAGGCCAGTGAAAGAGAAGAGAGGGAAGAAAGGTGTTCCAAGGCCAGGAGAAATCATTTCTACAACTGACTTTCAAAATAATGACCGTCAATTTAAAGAAGATGTCAGTTTGTAAGAAAATTTAGAATTAGCAAAAAAGATTACTATTTCCAATGGGAAAACTATGCATCATTTAGAGCACAACCTTGTGGATTATCTGATTCTAGCTTTTCATTTTCTTTGAGCTATTTTACAACTCTATAAGAAGTAGTAAGTGATAGCAGTGTAAAATAATTTTTTGCTTATAGGCATACAGAGAAAGTCTGTATAGTAGCAGTTTAAATGACTCCCTCAACCACGCCTCTGGGGAAAAATCCAGTTTTGTGTTCATTTCAACATTTCTTTACTCCATATAAATCAGTGGTTCATTAATTATACTTTGAACTAGTTATAATATCTTGTTGGATCCTTGATTTGATTAACAAGTTATATAAAACATTTTACTTTACATGTTCTTTTTTTATTTGTATGAGAACCATGATTTTACCTTTTGTTAAAAGTTATCTTTTAACAAGTTCTCCCCAGGAAGTTGTTAATCTTCAAGGGATCTACAGAGGGATGACACTAACCATTTAGCTCACCTAGCTCACTCTTGCCTATTTTTCATGGCTTTCCTATAAGGGAGAAAATATACTACTCAGATAAAACAAGTATTCTAGTCTTTTTGAAAATCATATTTCTCAGTATAAACAAATAAATTGTTACTGTGATTATAAATCAGCCTTTTGTGAATATAAATAGTTAGGTTATATGTGTTTAAGGCTGCCTGACTCTGGACACCACACAATTCCAATGTTTGAAACTACAAACCTGCAGACCAGATTCTGGAACATATGTTAGTAGCCAGCCTGCCTCCCACCATGACAATTCTATCTTGATTCTAACTTTAACACTGAAAAAAATAAAGATTTTAATACTCTTGAAACAGTCTAAGTTTATTTTCTGAAAGGCCAAGGATGAAAAAGAAAAAGAACAAAGATGTTATTTAAAACTGGTACAGAAGAATGTTTCAAAGAGTTTTCTATGCCAAGAGAACATATTGATAAAAGAGGAATTCTCCACAAGCAATAGAGTGTTAGGTTGTAGTAGAGGCTAATTTAAAAAGTATGTACATTAATCATGGGATTGTAGCATCCTGAATCACGCTAAGAGTTAACCTAACTCTATACTGACATTGAAGTGGGCTCTTCTTGTTACTATATTCAGTTTTTTTCTAGGTCTGACTTTATTATATTTGAATAGCTAATATTCTCTAAAGAAGTCTTCACCTCTCCAAATCACATACATCTTTAATTAAATTTATCATATGTCACCTTTTGAAAAGCAAGAAATACAGTACAAAGTCAGGGTAGCCTCCAGTCCCAGTGGGTGAAATGGAATGCGAATAAGGAGAATGAGCAGAACAAAGCACCTACTTCTAGCTATGTGGAGAGCTGGTGGGTTTGGGGACAGCTCTGTCTTGGTGGCTATACCAGAGGTCAAGCATATAGCAGGTAGTAAGAATCCTAGATCTTATCTACCAAAGGGTGTTCTGACTGCCTACCTGTGTCAGAATTGATTCCACAACTTGGCAAAGGTGAACCTAAAATACAAAGTCCTTGGGGCTTATAGCTGAGAGGGGCTGGAAAGACTACCCCAACCTCTACCTCCTCCACAGTCCCTTACTCATCCTTTAGAAATCTGGGCTCAAAAGGGGACTCCATTTTCTGCCATACTTTTTAGAAGCTTCTTGTAGCATAGTGAAAAGACTGAATTTAACCTTTTGGAAATTTATTTTTGTCATTTGTGAAGTTAAAGGACACCCACTCAGTAGGCTGTGGGGTTTAAATGAAATAAAGTTGATGAACTGCCTAAGACCATGCCTGGTCAATTCTTAATAGCTTCCTATTGCTTTGGTCTGAATTTGTGTTCCCCCAAAACTCATATGTTGAAATCCTAACCCTCAAGGTGATTGTATTATAAGGTGGGGCCTTTTGGAAGGTTCGGTCATGAGAGTGGAGCCCCCATGACTGGGATTAGCCCTCATGACTGGGCCCCTATAAGACAGGCCCAAGGGAGCTCATTCAACCCTTGCACCATGTGAAAACACAGCAAGAAGGTGCCATCTATAGGAAGTGGTCCTCACCAAATACCGTATCTGCTGCCGGCACCTTGATTTTGGACAACCCAGCCTGTAAGAAATATTTAATAAATATTGTTCTTTATAAGCCACTCAGTTTATGGTATTTTATTATAGCAGCCTAAACAGACTAAGACACCTATTCTTGTTATTATTGTCATTATTTTGGGGGGAGGGGTTTTAGACTCATCCATAGTAAAGAGACTTTCCTACTCTGCTAACAAGCCCCGAAGGACACCAACAAGGTCAGGAGCAAATCTCCAGTGAGAAATTTGCAGTTCCTACAATCAATTTATGATTCTCTAGTAAAGGATACTGTGATAGAGAACAACAGTGCAAAAGCGTACAACAACGTGGCAAGAGCCCAGGATATTAGAAAGGATCTGTATGATTTTATAGAAGTTGTAGTCAGCTGATGGTCACAATGGGCCACAGTACTGAAAAATGTAGTATTAAAAAAATTAACCTTTTTTTCCTCTCTAACTGCTACACAAAGATTCCCCTGCTCTTAGTTGCTTTGTTTTAATTAAGCTATACACAAACACGAAAAAGAAAAAGCAATTTAACCATGATTATTTTTAGGAGGTGCTAATAGGACAACCTGTGAACAGCCTCTTAGCCACATTGCCTGCTCATTACTGTGTAATTCATGACTCCCCAGCACTTCTTTGTTCACCAGTGTGACATATTGTACATACCAGATTTACTGACATGGAAAAAATATATAGTATCTTTTTCAGTTGCAACTCTTGCATCCAGCTTTAAATAATTCACCCAATTCTATCCTCAAAGTATTTTTAAAATTATATTATATATTTGCATGTGTTTAATGCTAAGTTTGGTTACTACTTCTTCCCCAAAAGAGAAGTTTAGTGTTTATCTAATAAAGCAAATTCTCTTTAATTACAAAATATATAAGTTAACCAAATTGAAGTCAACTAGTGTAATTAAAGAGAATTGCTTTATTAGAGAAATGCTAAGAGGTTTGTATTTGTAAATGTTTCAAAGATATATACTGACAATGATATCTACTGCCTAGAAAACAGCACAAGTTAAGAAATTCCTCCATCCTTTTAATCTTCAGAGGAAGAGCTTACTACAAAGAACCACTCTTCTTAACCATATGACTTTGAGAAGATTCATAAATAACCCCCTTGTTTATCTAGGACAAGGGCAGACACAGACCCTCCAAATTTCCATTCATTTCCATGAAGGATTAGCCAAACTGTTTGTACTCACTGACCAACCTGGACAAAATGCCTGCTAACAGCATTGAAATGCCGAACAAGCAACCACGATGAAGGGCCTCTCACAAGAATAGACTGACCCTTAAGGAAAACCATTTCCAGCTCATCCCACTCCCCATATCTAGTTCTTCCTAGCCTTGTTTACTGATCCTTGTAAGAGAAAATTCTTTTCTGCCTGACCTTTGAGATGCCTGCAGAACTTGTGGTTGGACCATTCTACCTGTTGCAACAGTCCCTCACCCCTTATCACAATAATCCTTTTGAATAAAATCTCTCCTTACCTAAACTGAATTTGATTTTTGCTTGACAATGGAAATCTGGGCAAAAGTTTTAAATAGTACCATGGTTAGGAATCTTAGACTCTTAAATTCCATTCTCAAAAAAATCCCACCCTGGAAATGGGACATCTTTAAAGAGACTTGTGTTCAAATTAGAGTTTTAATGCTAGATCAATAGGCACACAAAAAAAGCAGGGTTTAGAAAAATAAAGTTGTCCTTCTTTTCTCTCCTTCTCCACTATTTTTTTTTCTTTTCTTAATCCATTTGGGATGAAATTGACAATAAAGAACTTCTTAAAGAAGGATATTACCAAATGATAAAACAACAGATGTAGGTCAGAGAGGGTAAGTCAAATTCAGTTTTAGCCTATATGAAAATGAAAATGATACAATGTATAGATAAGCTTCAGAGGTTTGAGTTAGTTTACTTATTTCTTCTTATTGGTTTTGTACTAGCATTCAGACCCATCTTATTAGGTCTACTCTGAGCCCAACCTGACAAGGACAAGCTTCAGGGTGACGCTGATGACCCCTACCTTCAGTAGCACTGGCTTATTCACCATTCAGACATCCTCTGACAAAAAGTCCCAAGCCAGCCAGGCATGGTGTAATCCTAGCACTCTGGGAGGTCGAGGCAGGAGGATCGCTTGAGCTCAGGAGTTCAAAACCAGCCTGAGCAAGAGTGAGACCCCACCTCTACTAAAAACAGAAAAAGTAGCTGGGCAAGTTGGCGTGCACCTGTAGTCACAGCTACTTGGGAGGCCGAGGCAGGAAGATTGCTTGAGCCCAGAAGTTTGAGGTTGCTGTGAGCTAGGCTGATGCCATGCACTCTACTCAGGGCAACAGAGTGAGACTCTGTCTCAATAAAATAAAATAAAATAAAATAAAATAAATAAAATAAAATAAAAAATATAAATAAAAAAAAAAAAAGTCCCAAACCATACTAGCCAAGGCAGCTGTTGCCAAGGCAGGTGTTGGTGGAGAGAAGAATTCCCAGGGGAGGGTGCCATAGGATCTATGCCCAGGGCTAGCTTTTCCCCTCCTACAGTCTCTAAGACAGGAGGAAATGCAAAAAATCAGGGTCAAAAATTGAGTTAACTGCTTCCATGTCAAGCATTCACATCCAGAGATGGGAGGCATTGGTAGGACAGCTGCCAGTTCCGACTGCCTCTCACAGATTACAACTGGGCTCCGGGGAAGGCAGAATTGGTTTTGCTCCCCTGGGATGCAAACTGCAGCATCTGTGATAAACTTAAGGAGGAGGTTATCCTGATAAACGCGACTTTCCTGGTACAGCTCCAGCTGCAATTTAACGCTCCTATCCTGCTATCCCAAGAAGTGTTGATTTTGCACCTTCAAGAAATAAAAGTGCCAAACTTAGCCTAACTGGAAAGGAACCTGCCTCCCTTTATTCCCTTAAAGGTCCCCTTAGAGGGATAAGCCTCCCATAGCCCCTCATCCACCCATATCACTGACCACTGGCCATGATACTCATGAGAGCGGGGACAAGTCACCCATGAGGTATAGGAGGCATAGCACCTAGGGCCCAACTTTGTGAACATACTAAATACCATTGAATTAAAATGGCAAATTTTATGGCATGTGAATTATATCTGAATTTTTAAAAAGAAATAAAAGTGCCTTTAATAGTTAAAAGGGGGAAATGGGAAGATATTGGTTGAAGGGTACAAAGTTGCAGTTATGTAGGATGAATAAGTCAAGAGATCTAAGGTACAGCATGAAAACTATAGTTAATAATACTGTGCTGTATACTGGAAATCTGCTATGAGAGTACATTTCAGGTGTTCTCACCAAAAAAAATAAATAAATAAAAGAAGAAGAAGCAACTAAGTGAGGCAATGTATACCTTAATTTGCTTGACAGTAGTAATAATTTCACTATGTAAATGTACATCAAGGCACTATGTTATATACCTTAAATATACACAATTTCATTAATAAATAAAAAATGTAGTTACATAATCTAAAAAAATCAAAAACAAAAATGAAAACAACTGATTACCTTCTGGGAGTCTAAAAGTTGAACTTGGCATTGCCTCAGCCACCAGACAACTCACAGGCAAGCAGAGAGTCCCCAGATTCTGCCAAGCCACAGCCCACCCACCCCTCTCAGACCGCCGGGTCAGTGTGATCACCCCTTCAAGCAACCATCTTTAGCCATTTGGACATAGCCCTCCTGACAGCTATGTTTATGTCTAAAAGGTTATTTCATGTCCCTTCTCCAGTAAGTGCCAGCTGGAAACCTCTTAAAAATCTACTTCTCTCACTGGTTAATCCTACAGTGGAAGAGTGAACAAAACTCACACTAGAAATAGTAGCTAAAAAGAGGTCACTCAAATCCATCAAACCTATGAAAAGTCAGCTTGATTTTATTAGACCTATGCTAAGGATTCATGATTCCAGTGTTATCAGGCCCTATATACATCATCAAAGAATTAATACAACTGAATAGGAATATTTTCATTTGTGTACTAGACACAGAAATTATTTTACCATGGGCGAGAGAAAAATGGCATCTGATGACTGGGCCTCTGACATTTTGGGTTTAAACTCAGGTTTTGTCATTTAGAGTCCAAATCTCAGTTTCTTTAGTTGTTAAATGGCAATATTGATAATTACCACCCAAAAGACTTATATTAGATAAGGGATGTGAAAATTCCTGTCACTGATTCCTTCCTGCCTGGAACTGAGTGCTTATTCTAAAGTCCATGTGAAGCCGGTTTGAGCCCAGGCTGCACTCCCCTCCCCCTGCCCAGAGGATGTTGCACACAGCGATCACCATCCTAGCCCAACCACAGCCCTCACTGAGCTGTACTTTACCTCAAGTGGAATTCTAACAGCATTGGTCACACTTGAGAATCCTGGAAATCAGAGACATTCCAGATGTCCAGAGACATTCCATTCTCTTTTCCAGAGAAAAGAGGAAAAGGAAAAAAATTCCATTTCCCTTTTAGCTCTATTCACCAACACACACACACACATACACACACACACGCACATATACACACACATACACATACACACACATTTTTGTAGGGTTCACTCTAGACAAACTTTGAAATTAGCAGACTTGTCTTTGGAAAATTGCCACCTCCTGAAAGTCTCCAACTTGGATTAGCTGTTCTAAGCAGTCTTCCTTCCTCTTCCACTTCTTGACAGACACGTGCTCAGAAAGTTTCAAGTTACTCTTTTGTTTTCTCCACAGGACTCTCAGAACAGGAATCCCTGAAGTCCCAAGAGGGAGGAAGGGCAAGTAGGAAAAGCACCTTCTTATGAGACCACATGGGATAGTCAGTTCATGAGGGGATGGCCATCTTGTATGCACGCACCAGAGCCCACACAATACAAAACCCAGACTGAGCTAATGTTACTCATTGCCATTATATTTATCACATTAACAGGACCATAAAAATAGAATCCATACAACAGCCTCTCCCCTAAGTCTCTAATTTTGCCTTAAGACATAACACACTGACAGCAAGTGCCCTAAAGAACCACTAATTCCTGAGCCAAGGAGGAGATTCTAGGAGCTTTAAGGAACATCTCATTAAATTCTAGATAAATCAAACTCTCATGTGATTAAACTACAAATTTCCAAATCTATCATTTGGTTTTTGAGGAGGCAGGGAAAATGTTGTAAGGATTCATATGCTCATGATTGCTAGAGCATTAAATATTTTCTTTAAAATGTTATATCAAGATGCTACATTAAAACCTTAATTGGCCAGAATACCAGGGACTATGAATAATTTACTGATTCATTTTATTTTAAAATAAAATTTATCAAAAAGCCTTGGTTTTCAACACCTGCTGCTGAAGATCTCTCTAAAATATATTTTTCTAATGGCTTTGAGGGTTGTTTTTATCCACAGGATCCTTTTGTCCAACAAAATCCTGTGGTGGATGCTAATTGATGATAGTGGTCAAGCAGAGCTGTTGAGGTTGGAGCAGGCATTGCTGGTTTAGGCCTTTCCCCTGCCCCTCCCCAAGAGCTCTGAGATTCCCCACCCCAGGTATACTAAAGAGGTGCTTCATAATCTACATGTCTCATAAATCTGGGCTGCTATAACCATGTATCATAGACTGGGCGAGTTACAAACAACAGAAATGTATTTCTACCAGTTCTGGAGGCTAGAAGTCCAAAATCAGGGTGTCAGCATGGTTGAGTTCTGGCGAGGGCCCACTTCCAGATTGCAGACAGCCAACTTCTCATTGTGTCCTCACATGGCAAACAAAAAGAGTGAGAGTGCTTGTGATCTCTCTTATATGGGCACTAATCCCACTTTAAAGGGCTCCACCCTCATGACCTAATCACCTCCCAAAGGCCCTATCTCCTTATACCATCACATAGGGTACTAGGATTTCAATGTGTGACTTTGGGGGGTAGGGGAAAAAAACATTCAGTCTGTAACACCAAAGAACATAGTAAGGCACAGTTTGAAAACCGTACTATTAGCCAATTTCCCCTCCCTTATACAGAGTTTCATGAGGATTGCTATTTATTTTTTATGAACATTAATAGCCAAAATTACTGCAGGTTAACTAAAACACAATTCTGTGATAAGAGCCATACTTGTTCAAATTGTCTCAATGAATCCTAACATCCACCCAACAAGCATTTACTTACAACCAATATACCATTCTTTTAAACAGGGTTTGCCCTGACTCCAGTTCATTATTTAAACAAGGCAAAATTGTGAACTAGATGAAATAGGTAATTTCTGCCTTCACCTCTTATGTCTGCTTTCTTTGCTCTTTCCCCTGGAGACTCAAGCTTCAGGAATTAACTGTCTTTATGCCAAAATTTTTTAGTACCTATTCACCAAGTGTTCACTTTATATCAGGCATTGAAGCTACCAAGATAAATGAGGCAATCCCTGACCTACAAGAGCTCAATCCAGAGGATCTTGCTCAGAGGTCAGTTTACTCTTTTTAGGAAATAGCTGTGTTCACAGTTATGATACAGTTCAAATTTTCTTGGAGAAAAAGTCCCAATTTCAAATATTCAAATAAAGATCCACAATCTCTTATCTGAAACTTTGCAATCAGATCTGTGTCAGAATTCAGAATCTTTCACATTTTAAAAAAGGAAAGGTGGTATAATACATATACCCTTGTATCTGTCAGGATAGGCTATCTTATGCTCCTGTATATCCCCTAAATCAAAATCTAAGTTGGTGGGGGCTCTTCTCTGCATCTTCTTCCAGGTCCCAGACTGTCATAATGTATTATTCAGGGTCTCCAGAGAAACAGAACTAAAGGATATATAGAGATATATGTAAGAGGAGATTAATTATGGGAGTTGGTTCACATGGTTATGGAAACTGAGAAATCCTACAATCTGCCGTCTGCAAACTGGAAAACCAGGAAGATCAGTGGTATAATTCAGTCTGAGTCTGAAGGCCTGAGAATGGGGCTGGGGAGGATGGTGTAAGTCCCTGTCAGAGTCTGAAAGCATTAAGAACCAGGAGCATGGATGCCTGAGGGCAGAAGATAAGGTATGTTTCAGCTCAAGCAGAGAGAATTCACCCTTCCTCTGCCCCTTTGTTCTATTTGGGCCCTCAAAGGATTGGACAGTGCCCATCCACATTGTGGACGGTGATCTTTACTCAGTACACCAATTCAAATGCTACTCTCTTCTGGAAACATCCTCAAGGTCACACACAGCAGTGATGTTTTAACAGCTATCTGGGCATCCCTTAGCCCAGTCAAGTTGACAGATAGAATTGACCGACACACAGAGCAAGCACCAGCAGCAATGTTGCGGGTCAGAGTTCCAGCAATCCTGGAAAGAGAGTTAGAGCTAATTGCAAACTGCCTCTTGAAAGTGCTGCTTGGAAATGACATATGCCACATCTGATCACATTTTATTGACCAAATCAAGCCATATGATCATACCTAACTTCAAAAGGGAAGGGAACTTCAGTTGTTTCCACATCTTTGCAATTGTGAATTGTGCTGCTATAAACATTTGAGTGCAGGTGTCTTTTTTATAGAGTATCTTTTGTTCTTTTGGGTAGATGCTCATCAATACATGAGTGGATTAATAAAATGTGGTATATGTATACCATGGAGTACTATTCATCTATAAGAAACAACGGTGATATAGCACCTCTTGTATTTTCCTGGATAGAGCTGGAACCCATTCTGCTAAGTGAAGTATCACAAGAATGGAAAAATAAGCACCACATGTACTCACCATCAAATTGGTTTCACTGATTAACACCTAAGTAGACATATAGGAATAACATTTATTGTGTGTTGGGCAGGTGGGAGGGGGGAGGAAGGGGTGGGTATATACATACATAATGAGTATGATGGGCATCATCTGGGGAATGGACATGCTTGAAGCTCTGGCTCCGGGGGGGAGGGGAAGGTAACACACGTAACCTAAACATTTGTACCCCCATAATATGCTGAAATTAAAAAAAGGAAAGGGAAGGGCAACCCTACAATGTGCCTAGAGGGTGGAGGGTTGGAAATACTTGGCACACAGCACTTTGGATTTCCGTAGCCACATATTATGGAACAGCCCTAGCAGAGTTTGGCACAGCAAGGAATCGGAAACCACAAGAACTGTGCCACAAAACAATGTGACTATTTAAATTATGGGGAGTACAAAAAAAATTATGCACAACTTCACATTGGTTCAGTTCAGGTTTTATAAGCAAATGAGTTCTGGGGCCAAGTTTATGAAACTCTTTTTCAAGCTTTGGAGGATTTTAGAATTGAGATAAAGGATTGTAGATACGTGCTGTGCTCAAAGATTTACATTTTTGCTTAGTTTTATATTTTATTATAGTTTGATTCTTTTCCATGAAGCCATTATCCATTTGCAAAATTAAATGTACAGGCTGTGTAGCTATGATCTTGAACCCTGGGGATGGGCCCCCATTTCTGCCACTTATTTCCTGTGTGTGACCTTGAACAAGTAAATTAACTTCCTTGTGTCTCAGGTTCCTTTTTAGTACTAATAGGAAAATAATATTTCCCTCATAGGTTTGTTATATGAATATTAAGGGAGATAGTATATGGAAAGTGCTTAAAATAGTGCCTAAATTTGAGCTATTATTTATGAATTAAATAGGACATAATTCTTATAGTCTTACATTTAAAAATCTTATGTTCTAAAACCATAATTATACTCTAGAAATTCCTCATGTCCTCTCCAAAGTAAAAACTTTTTATTTTAAAAAACTGTTTTATTGATAAATAATATTTGTACATATTTATGGAATACATGTGATATTTTGTTACACAAGTAAAATGTGTAATGATCAAGTCAGAGTATTTGGGGTATTCATTACCTTGAGTATTTATCATTTTTATGTGCTAGGAATAATTCCTCTTTTCTAGCTATTTTGAAATATACAATACATTTTTCTTATCTATATTCACCCTACTATCCTATGGAACACTAGAACTTATTCCTTCTATGTAAGGGTATGTTTATACCCATTAACCAAGCTCTCTTCATCCCTCCCTCCACCCACCACACATGCTCCTTTCCCATCCTCAGGTAACTATCACTCTCCTCTCTATTTCCATGATATCAATTTTTTTTTAGCTCTCACATATGAGTGAGAACATATGATATTTGTCTTTTTGTGCCAGGCTTATTTTACTTAAAATAATGACCTCCAGTTCCATCCATGTTGCTGCAAATGACAAGAGTTCATTCTTTTTTATGGCTGAATGTATTGCACTGTGTATACACATTTGCTTTAACCACTCATTTGCTCCATGTCACATCCTGGTGTCATTTTACTATTACTGAGGAAAGTGAAGTAATATTAAATAAGTAAATTCCTTGGGAGAGGCACCCCCAGACATTTGCTCTTAAATAGGATACAGCAATTCTCAAACTTGAGTGTATACCTGAATCACCTGGAAGGCTTGTTCAGACACAAAGATCTGGGGCCCACCCCAGTTTCTGATTCAGTAGGTCTGAATGGGGAGGGGACAAGGTTCCGCCAAAGAAGTTCTCGGGTCATGCTGACGCTGCTGGTCGGGAGGCCATACTTTGAGAACCACTCAGGAATGCTTGGGATTACAGGTAAAACGGTAGTCAGCAGTCGTATGGGGAGACACACTGCAGCAGAAAGACTTCCCAAGTAAGGCTGTGCTTTGAAACACGGGGTTTCAACCTGGCTGTGCACAGGAGTCACCCAAGGAGCTTTTCGGTGCCAAAGTCTGGGCCGCGCCCTCTCGGAGTTTGATGTCAACAGTCTGGGGCCGGGCCTGGGCATCAGGAGTTTTCCAAGCTCCCCAGGTGCTCCCAATGTGCAGTCCAGTCCTAAAGATGCTGCTCCGATGGCATTTCCTTAAACATTGAACCAGCATTCTCCAATTGGAAGAAACAATAGATTGCTTTCCCAGCTCTCTTACCTCAGCAGCACCACCCTGAGAATGGTTGTGTTTTGCTCTGGGAGAGGCAGGGAGGAGATTGTGGAGCGTAATCCCAGTTTGGGAACATATGTGCGGCTACTCCTGCTTATATTTGAGAGCTGCTGACTGAGAGTGGCTTCCTGTCCTATTTGCCACCATTGTTTGAGGTCCCAGGGTGCGCGAACTAGTATCTGCTCTTAGTGGCCTCAGTTCTCCCCCTGGTGGACAGTCAGAGAAGCTGCAGCCTTCAGATTATCGGAGCATGCTGGGCTAAGGCTGGCTGGCCCCTCCTTGGCACCTGCTTTTTGCAAGTTAGCCTCCTACACTGACTGCACTGCCTAAAATCTATGTTCTATTAATTTGACATGAAATCACAAATGCTAAGATCCCACCCATTGCTGGAAATAGATTTCTAGATAAAGGCTGAAATGACAGTGAAATTTGTGTCACAAGAAAAGAAAATGAAGATTAAAGGACCCAAATTAGTGGGACCTTCCAGAAGGTGATACAGGTAAAATAATGTAAATGGCGTGTGGTGTCTCAGTCCAATTACAGAAAAAAGTAATGGAAGTGCCAACCTTTCATAGCTCATGCTACCTTTTATTAATAATGCTCACCTGTAGTATCCAGGTAAAAATGATCGAAGAAGCAAGATATTTATTTACTTTCACTCCTGAAACTCCAGTAAAATGACTATAAAAGCATTAAAAATAAATCATTTCAAAATAAGAATTGGAGAGGGGACAAACAACAGCAACAAAATTTTAAAAGCTGGAAAGCAGATGGATTAGAGGTCGGGAAGTTAGCCAACCTAAGGAAGATAATCCTAAATGGGCAGTGGGGAAAGCCACAGTGTGGCCTAATTCATGTCATAGACCCCTAGGGGGTCAGTAAATAAAGTTTTATTGGAACATGGCCATGCCCATTCATTTACAAATCATCTATGGCTGCTTTCCTGATACAATGGCAGAGTTGAGCAGTTGTGAGCAGCTGTAATTTGATAGTTGCATGGATCACGAAGTTTAAAATATTTACTTTTTGGCCCTTTCGAAAAGAAGTTTGCTGATCCCTGCCATAGATTACTCAAAAGCCTCTAGAACTGGCAACATCAAGTACCCCAGGGAGTTGGGGAGAAGGTGGAATTGTAAAAAGGGGGATTGGATAAAAGTATGTTTAAGCAGCAAGTAGATTTCCAGTTTCCCAGATCCTGTACAAAAGGAACATCTAGAAATTTAAAAAAAAAGAGTTCTTAGAAATTAAAAATAAATATAATAGCATCGAGTAAATCTCCCAAAAGTAGAGGAAAAAAAAAAAAGACAAAAAACCTAGTCATGGTTCAATCTCAGAATATAATAAGATGTCTATAAAGAATAAAAAGAAAATGATAGACAAGAAGTTACTGATGGAATTATTTTTAAAATTTCAGGTACTGAAGAGCATGACTGTTGAGATTGAATGGGCCCAGTGATTGCCCGCAAAATGGATGACCAGAAACCCAAACCAAAGCCCATCATGATGAAGGAGCAAAACAAAGAGAAGATCCCACTAGCTATTAGACAGAAACATCAGGTCACAAAGCAAGGGATCAAAATCAGAACAGCTTTGGTCTTCTCAACAGCAATGCTGGGACCAAGAACACACACATGAGAGCAATGCCTTCAACATTCTGAAGGAAAATGGTGCCATCTTCTGCTTAGCACACAGAGGTATTCAATAAACGTTTCTTAAAATGCATCAATTTACTAACTTTATTCCTGATTTGTATCCTCTTTGTTTCCAAGACTCATAAAAGGATATTACATGGACAAAAGAACTCTTTTTTAAAAAAAAAAATCTGGATCTTCCTTTTGTACAGGATCTGGGAAACTGGAAATCTATTTGTTGCTTAAACATACTTTCATCCAATCCTCCTTTTTACAATTCCACCTTCTCCCCAACTCCCTGGGGTACTTGATGTTGCCAGTTCCAGAGGCTTTTGAACATGCACACTCATTCCACTTTGCCTAGCACAGATGCAGGATTCAAGAGATGACCATTATATGAACAGATGTATCTCCATCTTGTCCAGGCCACCACTATGACTTGCCTGGGACTTTTCATTACCCTCCTAACTAGGCTCCCTGTATCTACTCTTGCCCCCTTAATCCTATCTCCTCACAGCAGCAAGTAGACTTACTAAAAAATAAATTAGATCAAATCTCTGTTTTACATGAGATATCATCCAATGACTATTCCTTGCTTTTATAATAAATTCTGTCCCTGAAACTATAAACTCCTGTTATGATTGGGCCTTTAGCTGCTTCTCCAGCCTCATCTCACTCACTACGTTTCTGGTTTTTTCTTAGGTAGAACATGTGATGTTCCTTCTTCCACAGTGCCACACTGTACATACCATTCCTTCTACCTGTAACTCTTATATACCTCTTTTCACATGGCTGGATTTTTGCATCCTTCAGATCCTAGCTTGAATATGACATCCTCAGAGAGGCCATTCCTGAACATGCAGTGTAAAGGAGCTACTCACTTCAATTATTCACAGTCATAACATGGTATTATTTTCCTTCACAATACTTATAAGACTGTGTGGTTATATATGTGCTTATTTATTCCATTGCCTGCCTCCATACAAGGGTAAATAAAGTCTGTGAGGGCAGATAAAACACCTGTTTTGTACATCATGGTGTCCATAGTGTTGACATGCTCAATAAAACTTGTTTGCAAAACAAAGAAGGAAGGAAGGGTAGGAGAGATGGAGAAAGTTTAGGAATTCTCACAGCTTAGCATGAGTAATTTCAAGTACCTGACTGAGGTCACTGTAATGATTGAAATCTACAAGAATGCAGATTCTACTGGTTTGCTTAAGTCTGGTACTTGGTTGCTACAGGTTGGGAGGAGAGGGGAACGGAAAGTGACTACTTAATGGGTACAGGGTTGCCCTTTGGGATGATGAAAATGTTCTGGAACTGGCTAGTGCTGATGGTTGTACAACACTGTGAATGTACTAAATGGTCCTGAATTTTATACTTTAAAATAGTTAAAAGGGTGAATTTTATGTGTATTTAACCACAATAGAAATTGATCTTGTGTGCTTTCCTTTTACATATTCTAAAAATAAGAGGCCAATATTGTGGAAGACAACGTAATCCTTAACACTCCTTTGACAGACAAAAAGTCTGGTCCTAAATGAATAACAAATGTCACTATGTTTGGGGAAAGTTCTACTTTCTCATTTCCATTAGATTTCATGAGGTAGGAAGTTACTACCTCTCCCTTAATTCTACTATAACTGGAATTTTCCTTGTGCTTCCTCTGTGCCTGTTTAAGTAAGTACACTTTTATTTAAGTAATGATAAAATTTTAAATGCATCTTGCAATTAGAAAAACAAAATTGCCCAGGAAATTTCCACAGGGTAACAGTTTGAAGCAAATTTACTACTAAAATATAAAATCTAGCATAAATTTCTGCTAAAATATAACTTTTTTAAAGATAAGTTTACACTAGAAGGGATAAGTACAGGCCTTTACCTTGCTATTTTACATGCATCAAACCCAGAAGCTAATTTGATTAGCCATTGTCCATCTTCAAAGATTTAACATTCACAAGCATCTGTGTTTTCCTCACATCTCTACTAAACATGTTCTTCCTGAAGCCTCTGATGACAACTGATGAGTGGCGATTGACAAGACTCCTATTAGCCTCACAAACACTGGCTTAGAAGCCAGGGTTGCCTTAGGAAGGAGGTCTAAGAAGACCTCATGTTTTAAGCACAGCAGAAAAGCCTTCTCAACTTGCAGAGCAATGAAAGTTCCTCCACAATTTCAGCAGTGCTAAAAATAACTTCCATGCCTTTAGTCTCCCTTGCTGAAGTCTTTTAAACTACGGGATAAATCTAGAAGCTTGTTTGAAGCCCACTGGATTTCTTCAAACTTTGAACACTGGATTTATTCCAACAAATGTACTGCTCTCTTTAAGCTTTTAAATACTTGAGGCTGAAGTATTTCTTAAACAAATTTTGGAATAAGCCATTGTATATGGAAGCTGTTCTTCTTCTCCAAGAGGGAGTGATGTGTAAGAAGTACCTACAGATATTAAGTGGCATATGGCTAACTGTGGGGGAGGAAGGGCAAAATGCTTCTATATTTTACCAAGTGTTGGGGCCGTGGAGAATGCAGTTGCAAGCAAATACCAGAATGACCTACAGGTAAACATATGGCATTTCTCATAATAATCAAATCTTAAAACCTCCCAACAGTACTGTAAAAAAAAATCACCAATAGTTTATTGTACTACTAGAAATCCAGTGTCACAAAAGGCCAAAGTTTATTGACAAACTGGTATATGTGAAAGACCTTGACCTTCAACAAGAAAAGAACAATTGCATGTAATTTGTCTTGCCCATGTTTTTGCTGTTTACATAATATGGTGCAGGTTCCTCTTCCTCTACAAACAAATGACAACAATAACAAATGATCTTGGGTAGTAACTGCTATTAACTTCAAGGATATCATTCATTCCTTCATCATTAAAGTTATAAACTTATTGACTCTCTGCCAGGTGTCAGACCCTGTTCTAGATCTTGAGGATAGAGTAGTGGGAGAGAGACATTGTTCATAACTTCAGAGAGTTTATAGTCTCAAGGGAACACAGATATATAAGTAATTACAAACAAGTAATTGTTCTAGAAAAGACAAAGGCTTCCTTCATCAAATCAAGTTATCATCTCAAAATACTAAATTCCACCTAATTATATTTGTAAAACACATTACTTCATGTAGGAACTGAAATTGTTCCCCCAAATGCTCTCTTTACATTTATGACAAAGGTCAGTCTTATCATGAGTTAAATAAACTACCCCTACCACGGAGACTTTCTTGGGAGCGGCGACAGACTGGAAATCACTGTCTCAAGCAGCCAGAGGAATTTTCTCCATTTCTCAATAACCCTCATGTTGGCGTTGTGCTTGGGAAGTTGGGAATCATGTGTTCCTTCCAGCCCTAACATCCTGCTTCTATGTAGAATGACTGTCACTGGCGGAACCACTTAGGTGAGAACTCAAGCACACTCTCCTGCTCTAAGAGTTAGGGAGACACAGGAAAGGCAAGCAGACAGACAAAACCCTAACAAATTCAAGTCTTGGTCCGCAGTGCCATGACCCAGTAAGCATACAGACGTGCTGCCATCTACTCAGCATAGTAGACTAAATCCACACCTCTTGCTTGGAATTCTCTGGAACTGAAATTATCAGGCATAAGTAAACCATCTTGATAAGCTCAACAACCTTTTAAGTAAGACTGGCAATGGGCCAGGAGAGCCAGGTATATACCATGAATGAGCCAGGACTATTTAACTGAAATAAAAATTCTACACCTTAAGCTCTCTTCTGAAGAGTTCAATTTAAAAAGAAAATTAGCACAGAAGCAAACATAAACGAAGGGGCAAGGTTATTGCATACTTAGCATCAGATTTATCAACCGAATCATAATTAGACGCCCTGCCACTGAAATAATGCAATTTGATGCTACATTTACTCTAGTGAGATACTGATCATCACTAAAAAAACCACAAAACTAACCTCAATAACGTCACCAAATATTTTGGAAACTCAGTTTCATTCCAATTGTATGTATACAATGCATACAATTATTCTCCCCAACTAGGAGTGGGTACAATTGGCTCCT
This sequence comes from Cheirogaleus medius, assembly GCA_008086735.1. Taxonomy (NCBI): domain Eukaryota; kingdom Metazoa; phylum Chordata; class Mammalia; order Primates; family Cheirogaleidae; genus Cheirogaleus; species Cheirogaleus medius. Next base: position 12,021,149 of record VBSM01003185.1, read on the forward strand.
GAAATAGAATTGACAATGGAGGCATTCAGAAACAATGACATTTTTGATCCTTTGGAATTTCTGGGCAATAGATATAAGAAGATTTTCAAATCATTTTGCAGCAATAAAATGTTTAATTTTCCTGGGGACTGCTACTCCAAACATCTGGAAAACTTTCAATAATCCAAATGAAGGATATTTCCAACCAATCATCTGAGGCTTCAGAGATAGTTCATCACTTATAATACAAAAAAGGAGGGCAGCTAGTGTTGGGGGTGGGGTGCCACAAAAGATAGGAAGCTTGTCTTCATGAAGAATATTGCAAAGGTATGGTTAGTATGAAACAATAAATACCAATGATGAGAAATCTATAAAAAGGGAAATAATTCTTTTTTATGATCCATAAATAAAGAGAGCAATCTGGAACCAGCAGCTTTTTTTCACATTTGGTGTAGATGTCTCCATGTACAGAACCTAGGGCTGGGACCTAAATCAGCAGTGTTTGTCTTTCTCTTTTGTGGAAACATGTACCTAATGCTGGAGTGTCTGAGTCCTCGTCTCCTGTGCATTACACTAAGCTGACATTTGGGGGCTTAGTATTAGCAGTAATTCACAGATATTTATTGAGCAACTGCTATGTGTCAGGCACTATAGGGCTGGCACTGAGAAATTAATGTCCCTGCTCTTAGTGGAGACAAATTATAAACAAGAAACCAACAACTCTGTGTACATGCCATGAAGAAACTTAGAATAATGGGATGCTATTTTAGCAAGGTCAGGAAAGGCCACTCTGTTGAGTGAGGTGGAATTTAAACAGGCTTCTGAATGGAATCAGGGCCAAATCCTGCTGAAGATGTGTTCCTAGACAGATGAGGATGCAGGATGTGACCAAGGAAAGGTACCCAGGAACAGATTTGTCAAGTTCAAGGCATTTTTTAACGTTTCTTATTTTATTCTTTGGTCCTTTCATTTGTTCAAACAGGAGAATGGTACTAGTAGTACTTGCCTTGGGTATTTAATACCTGGTGCATTGTCTGAAATGCCCAACTGAAAGAAGTGAATGTTGAAGAATCACATCACACAGCATACAGCTGGCGATTCCTGCTTTAAAATGGCACGGCCACTTGGACAGCTGACCAACCTCTTAATTTGAATAACACCTTCCCCAAAGGTATTGGTATTTTCCCTCAGCATTTTGATACGATTTCTGTATGCTGCCTGAATCATTAAAATAGTTGTTAATATTTAATTTATAATAATAAAGCAATAGTAGTACCTTAAGCTAGAAAACTTATATAACTTTCAGGATTCCTAGCATAGGAATGAGAGAAAAGTAAATATTAGGAAAAGTTAAACAAAGGGAACAACATGATTTATGAATGAAGAATTATTCAGTAAAGATGAAATGCATATATTGACTTAACAGCTTTTTAATTTTATGAAGTTTTTAAGTGAATAGCTCATCTTTCTTAATTCATGCCTATAGCAGTTTTATCTGCTAGATTACAATTCACAAAAAAAGAAACTCAATATCATTAATATTTCTTTGTAACAAGTCTCCCACCTAAATGGCAAGGGAGTGGACAAGGACAGAGTCTTCCCCGGGCCCAGCATTGTGGTATATGTATCCACCCTGCAGTTAATAATATGATTTAATTAATAACACCACTCTATGTTGACATTAAGCTCTTAATCAGACATAGAGCTTTTCTCTTTTATTTTCCTGATCTAACTCTTTTGTCCTTGCTATTAGCAAATCCTCTTTTTAAGGTGCCTTAGAAATTCAAAAACATGACCAACTCTTCCCCATGTATGCATTCAGGTATTCATTCAATCCATTCATCAAATATTTATTGAATACCTGCACTGTGCCTCCTCGATTCCCATTTGTTCTGCTTAAGGAAAATGGCAAAAGTGCAACTTTTCCAAAGTAGCCTTGAGATGGACTAAAGATGGCTGCCAATTCTTTGTCTTTTCCCATCAAGAAATGGAGGTTATTTCTCCTTCCCTAAATCTACTTTACTATGACTGCTTTAACCAACAGAAGCAGAAGCAAAGCTGTCCCAGTTTCTGATCCAGCTTCTAAGAGTACTAGCAGTTTCCACTTCCTCTCTCTTGGAACTCTCCCATTTAGTCTCCTTAAACCACCATGTAAGAAGTCCTGCTGCGCTGCTGGAGAGACCACGTGGAGAAGCCACTTGGAGAGGAGAGGTACTGAGACTACACGGAGAGGGGCACAGCCCCAGCCATCCCAGTGTCCCAGGCGAGCTTCCAATGGCTATAGACCTAACTGTTATCTGACTCCAACGATGGGAGACTCAGGAAGGCCAGCGGGAAAGCTGCACAGCTGAGCACAGTCAATTCACAGAACTAGGAGAGAGAAGAAAAGGGCTATGTTTTAAGCCACTAAGTTTTGGGGTATTATGTCATAATAAATAACTATAACAAACCTCAATGGAATTTGAGGGCTCACCAATGGCACCCCACACACACATACATACACTGCACTGGAAATATTTCTGAGATCAGTATTCCAGAAGAGGCACTGTATGGCCATATGAATACAAATTTTTTGCTCTTTTTAAGAAGGAAATCACTGAAAATTCTTTCTCTTCTCTCTAGTAATGAATTTGTTATTTAGGGAACTGGATAAAGGCAGCTCATTAAGTATCTCCCAAGAGAGTGCTGGGGCAACTCACTGGTTGAGAAGTGACTATGGAAGCTTGTGGCCAAGGCAGATGCCCAGCTTCACCCCCACTGTACCTCAAGACCCACCAACTCATCATCGTCCCATTCCCCAAGCACGAGCAGACTGGCAGGAACTGCCTGATATCTTCCAGAGCCACCAGAGTTGCTTTTCTGATGCCCAAAGCAGACCATATCAGTTCCTTCTTAAAGACGGTCTACACTGCCTCCCCTGCCCATCCCCTGCTCCCAGGATGCTGTCCAAACTCCTCAGCAAGACAAAGAGAACAGACTCTTCATATCCTCACGTATTAGTTTCCTATGGCTGCCATGACAAATTACCTCAACTTCATGGCTTCAAACAACAGAAATTTATTCTCTCACAGTTTTAGAGGCCAGAGTCTGAAATCAAGGTGTCTATCAGGCCATGTCCATCTGAAGGCTCAAGGGTAGAATCCTTCCTTGCTTCTTTCAGCTTCTGGTGGCTCCTGGCATCCCTTGGCTTATGGCTGTATCACTCTAATCTCTGCCTCCACCTTCCCTGTATGTGTGTCTTCTCCTTTTCTTATAAAGACACTCGTCACTGGAATTAGAGCCCACCCAGATAATCCAAGCTAATCTCTTCTGAGAGCCTTATTAACTTATTTGCATCTGCAAAGACCCCTTTTCCAAGTAGGATCATATCCACAGATTCCAGGTGGAAATATCTTTTGGGGAGCCACCATTCAACCCATTCTATATCCTTCTCCATGTCATCTCTTTCCCCTCATCCTTGGTCAAGTGCATGCTATGATCTGGACACCCTTTGCAACTCGCACTTTCCATGACACACTGTTCTTGTTCCTTCTGTCTGTATGATGACGCCCTTCTATCTAAAATTCTATTTGCCACCTTCTATTTTCCAGACTTCTTGAAGTCTTTGGGGCCAGCTCAAATGTCACCTCTTCCATACAACCTTCTCAATACCTTACAAGCAAAATTAGTCACTTCCTGCTTCCCATGGCACATTGCGTAGGGCCTCACATGGAGAGTGTCCAGGGCATAAATGCTTAATGAATACTCACTGAACCAGTTGAGTCAAGACTGGCTTTCTGAACAGATGCACATGGCTTCAACCCTCATCTGTCGGGAAGATCACTGGCATTTTATTCCTTTGGGGTTCACAAAGCTTTCTGATCTTTAAAAGCCCTTTGTTAAAACAGACATGCATCCAAAAGTTTATGCCAAGGTCAGTTAACACCCTGGGGGCGTTGTTAACAGCTAGAAAACAGGAGTCCTCTCAGGAATTAAATGCTGAAAATAGGCAATTATTCAGAGGGGAGCTAGGTGTTCACCAGTGTTTCCTTTTCCTAGCCATTCCACAAAACTATATTTCTAAGCCTCCCCTGCATTTAAGGTGGGACCATAGGATTCATTCTTATCAAAGAAATGAAAATGAAGACAGAGTGATACACTCCATTTCTACACTTGTCCACTAAAATCTCCCAAGGACTCATTGGCTCTCTCTTGTTTCCATCTGTGTGGCTAGAAAAAAATACTTCAAAATGACAGAATCTCATGATGCAAGAAACTCAGATTCCTGAGCCACTACTTGGAAAAAGAGACAAAAAGGAGAGATACCTAACCTCGATCGGACTGTCGCTAAGCAAGAAATACATTTTTATATTGTTGGAGTATCAGTTAGCATTTGTTAGGTTATGTTGTAGTAACAAACAGGCCTAAAAATCTCAATAGCCTATGACAACAAAGGTGTATTTATAGTTCATATTACATGTTGCTATAGTTTGGATATTTGTCCCCTCCAAATCTCATATTGAAATTTAATCCTCAATGTTGGAAATGGGGCCTGGTGGGAGGTGTTTGGGTCATGGGGGAAGATCCCTCATGAATGGCTTGGTACTGGTTCTCAAGGTAATGAGTAAATTCTTGCTTTCTTCCTCCCTTGCCATGTGACACGCCAGCTCCCTTTTACCTTCCATCATGAGTGGAGGCTTCCTAAGGCCCTCACCAGAAGCAGATGCTGGCATCATGCATCTGTATCACCTACAGAACCATGAGCCAAATAAGCCTCTTTCCTTTATAAATTACCCAGCCTCACATATTCCTTTATAGCAATGCATATGGACTAAGACACATAGTAGCTGCTGTTTGGCTGTGGCTATGCTCCTTATGTTTTCTTTATTCTGGAATCCAAGCTGTAGGATCAGCCTCTATTTGGGGCTATTTAGTGGCAAAGGGGGAAATGGGCAAGCAACAGAGCCACTATGCAAGGCTCTTAAGCTTCCACTCAGATGTGACACCATTACATTTGCTCAAATTCCATTGGCCAACCCTCAGTCAATGGGATGGAAACTCTGCTTCTCTCTTGTTATGGACTGAATCATGTCCTCCCAAAATTCATAGGTTGAAACTCTGACCTTCATGTGATTATATTTGGAGATATGGCTTTTAATGAGGTAATTAAGGTTAAACAAGATCACAAAGGTGGGGCTCCAATCCAATAAGACTAATGTTCTTATAAGAAGAGGAAGAGATACCTGGAGTACACATGCACACAGAAAAAGGCCATGTGAGGACATGGCAAGAAGGCAGCTCCCTGCAAGCCAAGGAAAGAGGCCTCAGGAGAAACTGAACTTGCCAGCACCTAGATCTTGGATTTCTAGCCTCCAGAATTATGAGAAAATAAATTTCTGTTGTTTAAGGCACACAGTTCGTGGTACTTCCTAGTACACCCCCACAGAGAGGAATGGCAAGTTACACAGCAGTGAATAAGGATGAGAGTCTTCTTACATAGTAGAAGACTAAACACTTGGGGACAATTAAACCACCTGCTACATTACAGCACTGAGGTTGGGGAATGCTTGTTAAAGTAACTGGTCAGCATTACTCTGACTTTTCGGATGCCTTGGGATTGCCTAGTTAGATGCAGGTAGAAATGAAGTTTGGGGGACACCATAGGTAAAATGTCCTTCTCTTTTCCATTTTTTCCAGAGTTTCCTACCTCTGTTCCTAGATGTCCTCGAATGAGCAGCTGCTGGCCCCAGTGGAAAGAGCTGGTTGGCACAGCTACAGCTCTTTGTCCTTTGAATCTGATTTCAACATCTACTAGATGATAGCCTCGGGAAAATTTCACTAACTCTTTGAGTTTTAATTTGTTTATCTGTCAAATAAGAATACTGCTAATTGCTTCCCAGGGTTGCTGTGAGAAGCAAATGAGAGAAAATTCTAGCACACAGTAGGTTTTCATTAAATGTTATTTTGCTTTCTTCCTACATTCTTCTTAGGAACTGAAGAAGTTCATCCTGAAGGGAATTTAAAGCTTAGCATGTCTCAGTCTTATCAAAAGAGACATTCCCCTTTGTTCCAAAAGTCATTATTTCAAATCAGGGCACATCTTACAGGACTAATTACTGTATAGAAGATATTGTGATTAATCATTTGGGAACTAGAGAGAGAGCGGGGATGGGAAAGGCAGGATGGAGGTTGTGTGGGGCCAACCTGCAGGCAAGAAAAAAGGTTCACTACATTGATTTCATAGGGCCACTGTGAAGCTAACCTGAGTTGACTTGGCATAACAATACTGGCATTTAAATAAAGATGTTAGCATTAATCATGGATTGTCATTAAAGCCCACGGTTACTGCCAAAGCTGAAAAGATGCTAGGGTTTTTTTTTTCCTCCCTTATTTTTCCCCTGGTCCTAGAAATACAGAATCTCAATGGCCCAGAAATAAAATTTCTCTATTTTTATTAGGAACAAAATGGGGGGTGGGGAGGAATCTTGGAAATTATATTAGGAATTTAGATGGTAGGAGGGAGGAGAGTTCGGTGTGTTTGCCTAATGTTTCATAAAAGGATGCCAGCTGTGTTGTTTTTAATTTGGGAATTACAGGGCTAAAAAGAGACCTACTCACTAATATCCATTCCCTTATTCTTCCTTGCCATATTGTGCTACCATAATTTATTGCTGATTCCAAAATAGTTTAATACTCTCCCAGCAGATAACATGCAGTGCTGTCACAGACACTGAGCTCTTTGCTGTATATAAACTGACAATCTCTGAAGAGCAAGGAGGAGAAGGGAGGAATTTTGTAAAGATGCTCTATTCTATTTAGGCTTTAAAACCTAGAGAATTGAGTACAATGAGGCAGTTTCACTTAATAGCCCTGAATCTGAAACATAAACTAGCTTTTATGATGGAGCTCCTGATTTGGGGAACCTTTTCCCCAAACACTCATCCCCAGTGTCATCTCTTAAAGCAGGCAGGACTCCTCCAATTGACAACCACCAAGAATGATTTCTTGGCATCCCCACTGACTCTCTAGAAGTTCCCTGAAATGTTCAGACTAATTGTCCCCTTGCACACAGCCTCCCACTCCCCATGGGCACTGTCCTCCCCACCATCCAATCTGTTAAGCTCTTTCATGGGTTCTAATGGGTTCACCAATGATTCCTAACAGATATTTTTGGAGTCCCTGTTATTTGCTCTTCAGTTTTTAGCATATAACCAAAGCCTTTACCTAGAACAGTGGTTTCCTCCCAGGGGATATTAGCAATGTCTGGAGATGTTTTTGGTTGTCACGCTGCAGGGAGGGGATGTACTACTAGTATCTAGCGGGTAAAGGCTGGGATGCTGATAAGCATCCTACCATGCACAGGAAAATCTAAAATGTCAACAATGCTGACATTGAAAAACCTTGAAGATGGCCTAGAAGATGATAGATAATGGCAAGTCTATAGCAAGTGGCAGAAAAGTTGTTTTCTATCTAACTAACTTTGTTAGAAAGGAATGGTAGACAGAGAAGAAAAGGCAGATCACTGGGAGAGAATTCACAGGACAGATGTCCATCGTCACTCTGTGGACAGGGAAGAAACCCACCATGGTTTCTGGCATTGTCACCTCATTCTGGAAATGTCTTCCCTTTTTGGCTTCCATCTCTTTTCCAGTCTGGTTCCCCTCATGACTGTCTCTATGTGCATTTTTTTCTCATTCTCTATCCCCACCCCTACCAAAAAAATGTAGGATCTGTGATCAACCCTTTTTAGAACTTACATATGCATGCTCTGCTCACATGGCCTTATTTCCCCACAATGTTAATTTGCATGTATGTGTGACTAGGACATACAAATCTATCATTTTAGTGACTTTCTCTCCCCTGAAATCTAAATGCACATTAATTCTGGCTGTGTCCCTTTCTATATCTGAAATATATCAAATCAGTCAAAACTAAACTCATCTCCTCCCTGACATATGCAACTCCTAATGAATAGCTTCACTTTTTACAATTTCACTTAAATAAACATTTTATAAAACACTACTATGTACTTGCTGCAGTGCAAGCTCTGGGCACACACCATCCTTTTTTCCATTGGAGTGATTTCAACTGAAGTAAGACAACATCTATTTAAAGGGGACATAAAGAGTAGGGCATGGGGGGAGGTGTGGGAAGAAGGGCAGCTCCATGTTTAGTCCAGAGCCTTGACAATATCAGGGCTCAAAGTCAGCTTCTATGATCTATTCACCATTGTCTCTTTGGGACACTAGGGCAGCCACAGTTCTAATTATGACATTTTCACAGAACAGTGTCTTAAAGCAGGAGGGGGCAGGAAGTGTCCCATCCAACTCTCTCCTTCTGTCAGGGAAGAAAGTCTTTGCCCAGCCCTAGTCTCAGTACTTCCCCAGTTCACATTGGCCAGGATCAAATCATATGCCCATGCTTTAGTTGCAAGGGAGGCTGGGATTGCAAGGCATCTGGCATTTTAGTGAGAAGGGAACTCTGCTGGCAGGAAGGGGGGTATGAGAGGTTCCACAAGATGGCACATGAAGGTATAGACATGGTCTAGTCCTCTCCTCATGGATTCACAGCCCACAGCAGGGAGAAGCAGATTAGCATAAAGCAGTGCTGGTGGCTGCTGCCATCTAGAGCTAGAATGTGAGACACAAATCAATGAGCTGTCAGCATTGTCTGGAGAGGTCAAGGAAGCCTTCATGGGAGATGAGATGCCCAACCCTTCTCCTGAATTCCCACCCAAGTCCTGGAATCCCCTTTCTACCTCCCCACATGTTCATCCCCGAGACTTATCAACACTCCTCTCTCTCCCACCTCCATGCGCTCTCAGTCTGAGGTCAAGGTCTCATCATTCCCTTTCTCTCTTTTCTGATTGGTGATCCTACACTTTAATCCATCTTCTACAATATCACCAGAGTTATCTTTCCAAATCTTAGATCTGGTCATGTCAGAAACCTTCACTGGCTCTGTATTTGTTTATATGAAATCTGGCCTCCTCAGCCTGGCATGCAAGGCCCAACATAATCTTCCTTCACCTGCCTTTTTAGACTCACCTTCTGCATTCCCCTTTCTACAGACAAACTGGGTGACTTGCCATTACCCAGATATACCATGTAATTTCAGGCCTCCATGCCCTTGCATAGGCTGTTCCACATGCCTGGAATACCCTTCCTCCTCACAAACTTCCCTTCTTCACTTGTTAAAATTCATCATTCTAGGTCCTACTTAAATATCACCATTTCCGTGAAGCTTCCTCAGCCCCTCTGGGTCAGAATTAATTTGCTGCCTCTTCTTAGTGTTCAGAACGTCCTGTGGAACCTCTATTGAGGAATAGCCCCACTGTGTCTATGGTACACTTCCCATGGGTCAGGTACTTGTAAAAGTATTTTATATGAATAAATTCATTTAATCCTCGCAACAGCCCTCTTATGATTACCATCCCCATTTCACAGATCGGGAAAACTGAGGCATAGTGATTGCGAGGAACTCTTCTGAGCTCACACAGCTGGATTTCAAACCCAGTCAGTCTGACTCCAGAGGTCAGTTCATGATCTCTACACCATCACTGTCCAGTGGAACTTTCTGTGATGACAGATGTGTTCTATATCTGTACTGTCCAGTACAGTAGCCATTAACCACATGTGGCTATTGAGCACTTATAATGTGGCCCGTGAAACTAAGGAACTGGATTTTTAATTTTAATTAATTCCAACTTAAGCAGCCACATGTGACTAGTGGCTACCATATTTGACAACACAGCTCTGTGCCATACGCCTCTCCAGATGAGGGCAGGGACTTCCTTGTTCATCAGATGCCCCCAGGACTCAGTTTACATGTTTGTTAGATTGAAATAGGCCTATTTCCTTCCCTACCATAAAAAATGTAGGACAACTTTTCAGTTGAGGGACAAGATTATTTTGCTGAGTTCCCATTTTGTAGCACGGGCTGAGCAATCCCTATTATCTGAAAACCCAGTTAACCACTCTAATTGAAAATGCTTCACACACAAAAAATCATTTTATTACTTTTTGATACTAAAAGCTCACAAAGCAAGCTTATGTAGCTTAGAGGAGAATCTGACCTCTGTGTTCAGAAATACAATTTCACTTATTGACAATTCTTGTTTATATTTACAAGGTCAACAAATAATCGTATTTATATGGTCAGCATGCTGTGCCAAGGAACAGGAAATAAAAGTCAACTCTAGTAAAGATAAGCACATCCTGAAAGCTCTTTGTTTTGTGTTGCTAGAAAGTTCTTTTTTTCTTTTATCCCTAAAAAATATATGTCCTATGGAGATTTATGCTTAGAAACTTGGGCATATATCTGTATCAAGAAGTTAAATTAACTTAAATTTCTGAACACTATTCAAAACTCAATGTGAAAATGTCTAAGTGACAAAGGCAGCATATGTTGTGTCTACACCATGTTATTTAACGTATACATGAAAAAGAGTTGATTTTTCTCCCCATCCGGCACAGTACACAGAGAATAATAATATCCATAAAAATAATTTTTTCCCATATGTTTAGCCACAGCTGCTACAGTTTAAAGAACACACAGGTTTGTTTGTTTGTTTCAGTTTTGTTTTCTTTCTCAGGGGGAGAAAAGAAACAATGAAATGGCATGCTAAACATTTATCGGGTGTCAGGTGGGTGGGAGGGGGGAGGAGGGGGTGAGTATATACCAGGGGTCCTCAAACTTTTTAAACAGGGGGCCAGTTCACTGTCCCTCAGACCGTTGGAGGGCCAGACTATAGTTTAAAAAAACTATGAACAAATTCCTATGCACACTGCACATATCTTATTTTGAAGTAAAAAAACGAATGGGCAAAAACACTCGCTTGTGGCCCGCGGGCCGTAGTTTGAGGACGCCTGGTATATACTCATAATGAGTGAGATGAGCAAAATTTGGGGGATGGTCACGCTTGAAGCTCTGCCTCGAGGGGGGAGGGGGGCATGGACAATATACATAACAGTAATATTTGTACCCCCATAATATGCTGAAATAAAAAAAAGAAGAAAAAAAAACCAAACAAACAAACAAACAAACAAAAGAGCTATAAAGAATTATCAAATAATTCAAGGGATTATAACTTTAAAGCTCTACAATACAAGCCTATGAGAGTACACTGATTGGTTTTGTTTGGATCAGGAGTTGCAACGTGCGGCCCTTGGATGTGTTTTATTGAGCCTGAACAGTGTTTTTTAAAATGTGTAACTGAATGCCTTCAGACAGATTTGCATGCTCAAATTGTCCACGGTTCCCATTGTCCTTTCTTGTTTTCCATCTGCTAGGTACCCCTTTCTAGTTTACTTGCCTGACCCCCCTTGGGCATTTGAGTTTTCAACCTCCGGTTAGGCAGTATTCCAATAGGAACTTGGAGCACTCAGATGCTTTCCAAAAAAATGTCATACTCCTACCTAGTTATTATTCAAATGACATCATAATTGAAGGACACTGTGCAATGAACTATTCAGATGCAGCATGTCATTAGTTCGCCATGCTAGATGTATTCATCATTTAAACAAAAAGGACAAATTCATTTTCTGCATCTATGAACCTTCTATAAACCTGGAATTAATTCATCCAAGAGATATTTGTGGAATATAGAGTTGTAGTTTTAGACCATGTTTTTCTAGTCACAGAATTCTAGTTGAACTAGAATTCTAGGACGTATTGGCAAGTCTTACTATCTAATGTGGTTAAAATGACTACAATTACTAAATCTAAAAATGCTGTCATTTTCTTTCTTCCCTGTCTGTTTTCTCCAGAGTTTGCTGGTAGTCCCATCAAAACAGGAAACTTGATCTGGCATGGAGCCCCTTCCTCTGCTCACTCACTCAACCGTCTTTACCCCTTGCCCTTCTTCCCTTATTCCATTTCATAGCTTTATAGAAATTCTAGATCTTCATTCAACAGGAAGTGTTCAAACAAAATCAGAAAATATTGTGTTTTTCCTTATTTGCCAAAGAAAAATGATATTTAAAATTTTAATTCTAGAAAGAAACCATATATAAGATATTTGGAATTTTTACTTGAGAAACTGAACAATGCTTTCAATGTCAACTAGTTTTCTTCTAAGAGCCAGGTATCTGAAAGACATCTTGAAAGTGAAGTCCAATACCTTATATTTCCATGGAAGAACAAAGACTGCCAGTGATTTTGCAGTTACTCAATGATGAAACTGAGACCAGAACTAGCTGGACTAGAGATTCACATCCCTCGCTGTCCATCAGAATGACCATTAACACTGAAGGGGCGGGACTTTACATTTAAATACTGATGCCTGGAACCCACCCCAGAGACTCTTGGGTAAGGTGCCAAGCATTAGTATTTTGTAAACCTCTAGGTGATTCAATGTACAACCAGCATGGAGAACCTCAGGTCAGTCCAGACCAGCACTACTCCAAGTATTGTTCTCAGACAGGTAGCCTCACAATCACAAGGCATGCCTGGTAAAATGGGAAGTCTTGACTGTACTCACCAAAAGCAATAGAATTAGGATCCTAGGTGCTGGGGCCCAGGAATATGCACATTACCCAGATCTCCCTGAAACACGTAGGCTCACTAAACACTGAACCACAGGCCAGACAAGAGTAGGCAACCTCAAGGATGGCTGGCTGTGGAGGCAGATATGGCTATGAATCTCAACTAGGCCCCTTAGAAGCTGTGGGCCCCCGTTAAGAGTCAGTTTCTTAACTTACTTTAGCCTTAGTTTCTTTATTTCTAAAATTCAGTAATGGTAATAACTTCAGAATTAAATGAAATAATAAAACTACATCACCCAATCCCATGCCTGGGGCAGAGTTGGTGATCCACAAATTCACTTCTCCATTTGTCTATTGTCTAAAAGAAGCCTCTTTTTTATAATCCCATTTATTCTGCTATAAATATCAGGAAATAAGGAACTTGTTCTTGTGTCCTACAACTATGATTGGATGACAGAGTGCTTCCACATATTTAAAAAAAATTACAAGTATGAGGGGGCTTTTAAAAGTTGTCTGTCAATCAAGGAAATCAATCCACCGGCAAAGTTCCAAATCTTGTTACGTCACTATGTACACATAGGATTTTTTTTTTCCTCTGTAGGTTGAGATAAGTTCACTAGCTAATCAGGCCAGCAGGCTCATCTTTCAAGCGGTGTTTTTGTCCTTGGAGGAATTTGAGCCTTTATATTTCTTTTATGTGTTATTATCCTAATAAGCCATTTGCTCTCTAACTTACAAAAGTGGTATTAAACTAAAACGTTCTGTTCATTGTTTCAATCATTTAGATGGAAGAAAGGGAGGAAAATATCCTTCCAGTAGATGATCTCCTTTTCGTTCTCTGAGAAGAGGGTAATAAAATTTGTCCTAAGTTAAGCGTGAGTTTCCATCTCTAAGGGTAAATGTCCAAGGCTGAATTACATATAAAGATGTGAGACAAACCTGGTTACACTACTACTTTCAAACTGAGAGGCAAAGCAAAAAAGGCTTAGAGTGGCTTACAGAAGCTCACTTCCCCTCCAGCTGCCAAGTTCAATTGAAAGGACTGAGAGGCATGTTCTTCTTTCTCTTCTTTGGTGGCTTCTGGGTAGGAGGAGTCAGTGCCTCCAGCTGAAGTAGCCTGTGAAAGCTTCTTTTCTCTCTGCTCGGCTCATCTCTTCCTGACAACCAGCGAGGCAATTAAACCCATGAATAGTGTCAGCATGCCACCTCCTTGCTACCATCAAGGGAAAGTGCATGGGTATTGCCTGTCTATCTTCTACTCTGTCCACATCTGGCTGTGGCACCACTTTGGCTCATTCGATTATTTCTTCTGATTGCTTAAATATCTTCTGGCTCAACAGCACTCACTTACAAAGCATCTGGACTGAAGTCCCCTAGCCTCCCTGCTACCATTATCACCACAATATTTGTCAGTGCTCAAAAGGATGCTTCTCATGTGTCCACAAAAAATGTCTGCCAGCTGCAGTCCATCCCAGATATCTACTTTGTTCTCTTTGTTTGCTCTTGCTAACCTGGTCTCCATCCCCTGCCTGCTCAGTCTTCAGGAGAAGCCTGCCTGCCACCAGTACATATCAGGCCCCACCAAAATTATGCCAAAGAGGCTCCCTGTGGCTGTTCTCCAAAATGCCAGAATGGAATTGGAGTCCATTCAGAGGGAGAGAGATGCCCTTGCTGCGATGCAGTGTTACACCTTGGTGGCCAGCTCCACAAAGCTCCTGTAATTATACCCAGGGTCTCCTAAAATTCTTCTTGAATGATTCTGTTAAACTTGACCTCAATTTTAGTTTCACTGCAGGGATTTCAAAACTAGCTGAAGTGGCCATTTTAACTTCTTTCATTCTTCCCTGAATAGAATATGCTCTCATCTCTCTCAGTTACCAAACATATCTACAGAGACAAATAAATTTATTGTTTGAATTGAGGGAGGGCAAAACAGGGGATATTGTCCACACCAGGGGTCTGCAAACTATGGCCTACAGGCCAAATCAGGCCCACCACCTGTTTTTGTAAATAAATTTCTATTGGAGCACAGCCATGCTTATTTGTTCACACATTGTCCATAGTTGTTTTTGCAGTACAACAGCAGAGTTAACTAGCTGGGATAGAGACAGCAAAGCCTAACCATCTATCCTTTTGCAGAAAATATTTCCCATCCTCTAGGCTAGACTAACAATGAGCTAAAAATAGGCTGTTATACTTAAGCAGAATAGATAATCATTCTACAGGGATCCTTGGCAGATTTTATTTGAGGGTTACATTTTTCACTTCTTTGTAACAGCAAAAATAATTCCATCTCTTAAATGATGAAAATGGTGATTTTGAAGGTCTAATATAGATATTTAATATTAATTCACAAAAGACATGTTTAAATCCTACCAGCTATCACCCTGTGTTTTGATGTGTCACATATCTATGAAGAAGGCTTGATACTTTGGTAGGAGCACCACATTAAAGATGAAGTCCTGAGTTCTAGTCCTATATTACTGTAAATTATTGTGTTATGTTTATATATGTCTTGATGTGGGAATTAATGAGATAATACATTTATATAGTAGTATATGGTTTATAATGCCTTTTTCTAAATTATTCATTTTGATGAACACAACAATGTACTTAGATGGGAAGAGAGAATCAACATTTTTCTTCTGGGACTCTTTTCCTAAAAGAGTATCAGCATTTGCATTTTAAACATTAAAAAACTGAGTCCCATAGGCTTAATGGGCTTGTCTACAATCATTGGGCTAGTGAGTAGAGAAGCCTCACATATTTAATATTAAGATTTCTTGAAATGGACAAATCAAAAATTACAGTTGGAGGTTTCAAATATTCCTCTCTTAGAAGTTGATAATACAGACAAGGAGAAAACCAGTAGTGATATAAAAGATTTTACCAATACTACTAACCAGCTTGATATGAAATTTATAGAACATTCCATCCAACAACAAAAGAATACACATACTTTTCAAGTATATATAGAAGAAGAATATACTTTTCAAGTATGTATGGTATGTATTCACCAAAATAGACCACATTCTGGGACATAAAACAATTCTCAATACATTTTGGATAACTAATTAAAAATGTGTTCTCTGAATGCAACAAAACTAAACTAGAGATAAATAAGAGAAAAATGCTGGGAAAATGCCTTATATATTTAGAATTTAACACACTGACTGCCATGCTAGAAAAAAAAAAAACAATTTCCTTGGGGCCACGATGTTTTATTATGAAAATAGAATAAAAATGTTGAAAACAAAATGATCCTTTCTAATTTAATGAAAAAATTGTTATTTTTTATTGTTTTCTGTGCATGAGTTATATGCAACTTGAAAAATAATTCTCATGGCTCCCAAGATGAAGAGATGTGTGAGTTACATATGCTTCACGAGCCCTGGGCTCAAAACTAGTGTGAGTTAAATATAACTCCCATGGCAGTTAATATATTAAACACCAAAAAATCTAAATAAATCATGGGTTGAAGAAAAGATCACAATGGATATTAGAATATATTTTTGACAGAATTTTGAAAATGAAGGTACAACTTATCAAAACTTGTGGGATGCAGATAAAGCACTGATTATAGGAAGAATTATAGCATTGATAAATATATTAGAAAAGAAGAAAGGTCTCAAATCAGTGTTCTAACCCTCAACTCAAGGAAACCTGAAAAAGAAAAGAAAATGAGACCCAAAGTAAGCAGAAGGAAAAAAAATGAATAAAGAACAAAAATCAATGAAACAGAAAACAGAAAGACAATAAATAAATTCAATGAAACCATTATTGAGAAGATAAATAAAATTGGAAAAAAAATTTAGTCAGACTAGTAAGGAAAAAAAAAGAAATACACACACCAACACTATCAGTGATGGAAAAGGAGACATCACCATAGATCCTACAAACACTAAAAAATATTAAGGGACTATTATGATGAATGTTATAACAAAAAATTTCAAAACTCAGGTAAAATTGACAAATTTATTAAAAGATACAAACTGCCAAAGCTCATTCAAAAAGGAATGGACTACTAGAATAGTCTATATCTATTAAAGAAATTGAATTTCTAGTTAAAAACCTTCCTCAACAGGAAACTCCAGATCCAGATGGCTTTAATGGTGAGTTTTACCAAATATTAATATTTAAAGAAGCAATAAGACCAATTATACCCAAACTTTTCCAGAAAATAGAAGATGAGGGAATATGTCCAGCTCATTTTATGAGGCTAGCATTACCCTGATACCAAAACAAGACAAAGATAATACAAAAATAAGGACAATAGAAACCAATATCACTTATGAACAGAGAGAAAAATCCTTAATAAAATGTTAGC
Source organism: Cheirogaleus medius (assembly GCA_008086735.1). Classification (NCBI taxonomy): domain Eukaryota; kingdom Metazoa; phylum Chordata; class Mammalia; order Primates; family Cheirogaleidae; genus Cheirogaleus; species Cheirogaleus medius. The sequence goes on from VBSM01003185.1 coordinate 12,037,919, forward strand.
AAATCAAATATAGCAACATATAAAAAGCATAATATGTCATTCCCAAGAAGGGTTTATTATACAAATGCAATATATAACATCAAAAAATAAATCCATGTAAAAGAAAAACTTTCAGTAATAGCAGAGTAAAGTGGTCAGGAAATCTTTTGCCAAAAGATAATTATAAAACTGGACAAAACTAACGATAATCATTCCAAGGCTTTTAAAAATAGATGAAAGGCAGAAAAATTGAGATGTATTTATTCATGAAAAACTGGTGAACTTTGAGTAAAACAGTATTTTCTGTGATATTCTTGCCTGCACCTGATCACATACACCCCTATCCACCCACCTATATTAATCAACAATGTAGTGCCACCTTGTAATAGTGTCAGATGAGGCTGGCACTGTAAAGCAAAAGATTTGCCTCTAGATGGGACTGCCTTTATTTGGAGCAGAGGGTGAAAAACCCATGACCAGTGGTGCTGCCAGTAAAAATAGCAATTTGATAGGAAACAAAAGGGGAAAGTCCATAGCTCTGTTAGCCTGAGGTTACAGTCCCACTGGGAGTGAGTGGCAGACTAGCTAGAAAGTCAGAAATTTAACAGGGAGATCCTGCAAATTAGAGATCCATAGATAGAGGGTCTAGAAATGCTCTACACACATCCCTGACTAATCAGGAGGCTATGCACAGGCATAGTAGAGACTTGATAAATTCACTAGATGAGGTTGGCAGCAGAACTGAGATGGCAGAAGAAAGAATCAGTAAGCTTGAAATAGATCAATAAAATTGTCCAATTTGAATGACAGAAATAAAATATTGAAGAAAAATTAGCAGGGACTTGGAGATTTGTGGAACCACAGCAGGTGTACCAACCTACATGTAACGGGAGCACTAGAAAGAGAAGAAAGAAAGAAACAGAAATAATATTTGAAGAAATGATTTTTTCAACCTTCCCAAATTTGATAATACACATTAATCTACAGACCCAAGAAACTTAACAAGCCCCCAGTAGAATACACACAAAGAGATCTGCACCTAGAAATACCACAGGCAAGCTCTTAAAAGGCATAGAAAAAGAAAAATCTTGAAAGAAGAGAAAAATAACTCCTTACATATAAGAGAAAAAAACCAATACAATAAAAATTGACTTCTTATCAGAAATAACAGAGGCCAGAAGGCAATGAAATGATACTTTCATGGTGAAAGAAAAAATCCAAAAACTTTCAACTAAGTATTTTATATTCAAGCAAAACTAACCTCAAAAATGAAGGGGAACTAAAGATATTGATTTTACATTCTACAAAAGGCAAGAGGACAGAATGCAGGTCATTGTTTGCCAGGATTATGAGATCTAGGGAGAAGGCTGGTATTTTTGGATTGATATAAATATTCTATATCTTGACTTTGGTGGCTGTTATACAATTATACATGAAATTTATACTTCAGATTGGTGAACTTATTGTTTGTAAATTTTACCTCAGTAAATTTATTTTTTTAAAAAGAGTATCTTCTGTTCAGAAACTTTCTCTGTGCCTCACAAAAAAGAGTCCATGACCCCAGTTTTGGCTCCCATATCTTTTAGTCTATAACTCCATTATTATACTTGACTCATTGTATCAGAATTATATATTTAAAGCCGATCTCTCCTACTTAATTATAAGATCCTTTGGGGTTAGGAGCACATATTATCAACCCTAACATCCCCAATATCTGTATCTGATGAAAGTAGGCATTCACATATAAGTATTCTGAGATTAGAACCAAAACCTGGGCGAATTCAAGGATCTTTCTAGTAGGCTATGTTTGCTTCTACAAAGTAGAGTAGAGGATTTGCCCAAAATATACAACAAAAGCTGACTCAATTAGCAAGGTTTCTTGTTGAGGAATAGAATTATTATCAATGACTTAAACAATAAACATATTTTATTGTCTCAGAATAAAAGAAGGTAAGGAATTCCTGGCCTGATGCCTTAGATCAACAACATCACCAAGGTTTCAGGCTCATTTTTATCTTTCCACTTTGCTATCCTCAGCATTTTGCCTTAGGTTTGTAACCTCGTGGTTGTAAAACAGCTGCTGCAGATCCAAGCATCACATCTTATAACCATATTCAAGGCAGGAAAAAGGGGAAAAGTGCAGTGCAGAGGTGGTGGTGTCCATTCAAACTCTCGTCTGTCAGGCAATAAAGTATTTCCCAGATGTTTCCCAGCAGTCTTACCCTTATGTCTCATTGACCAAAAGTCACATAGCCATCTAGTTTGCAAGATGGGATGGAAAAGGGAGTATTTGTACACAAAAATGGAATACCATAAACTGATTTATACCACCAGTTTAGACCACTGGTTTAGACTCGTCCCCTGGTTTATGTGCACTGCCACCTAAATAAAATTGAGTTCCTGGTGGCAAGAAAGAAGGGGAAATGCTCTTATGGACACAACCAACTGTGTCTGCAACAGAAAGTAATAGAAAAAATATACTCTTGCTATTTGAGGAGCTATTTCCATTTTCACCAAAAATAGATTTCTACATGTCAATAATACTGTGGTACCATTAAAATAATCATCTCATAGAAGCTCAAGGGCTATGGGTGCAAGGTCAAAACTTCAGAGTCTCAACATTAAAGTGAGAACAGCAATCAAAGGATCAATAATGACACTGTCCTAATATGGTCATTGTCGATATTTCTAAAAGGTGGCTGATGAGTATTGACGTCCCATGGGTCTTGGAGGTTAAGGCTGATGCAGAGTCAATTCCGGCTTGCTTCCTGAGACGGGCAAAAGGGAGGAGCAAGACAGGAAACCCTATATTTGTTTCAGCTAATTGTGTAAAACCACTTGACTCGATGTTGGAGAGACAAAATGAAATGATAAATTTAAAACCCAAATCAAATTCTTGCCTTCCCTGCAGCCAACATTTTAACAGTGTCCTTTGCCCTTCAACTAAGAGGATCAAGGATCAACAAGACTTGATGAAAGAGGTGTATATCCATATCCCTCCTTAGCCTCGAGCTTAGTGGCAAAGTCCCTCCTTGATTATCTGAGTTCAGTGAGTAAGGTAGTATTTTATGAAGTATACTTTTAATTATGGAGAGCTCTGTCTGTTTTTTTTAAAATAGACACTGTAAAAATAAAAAATGGCAATGCTTTAAAACAGATGATGACTATTTGCACCCACCCATTTGAAAGAGAAAGACAGAGGGGATAAATGTGGCCATTTCAAAATAAATTGACAATGCTCCCACAATACCCTGATGTTTCACTTAATATTCTCAAAATCAGACTCAAAACAGCAGGACATATTAAAACTCAAATAACACAGGATTTTACATAACAGTCATTTTTGGAAAAGACAAAAGAAGGAGACTTCACTAGCTGAAGGGTTACAAAGAGAAATTTCTATGGAATTTTGGCTGGAGAACATAGAATCTAAATTTACAACTATGATTCAAGTATTGGGTTTCTGATATAATCTAATGACTTTTAAATTTGTAATTTAAAAATGTCCTGGCTTTACACAAAGAAAGCATAGAATTTAAAACATGGAACTTGAACAAAATGGAATTGTGATTTGGATTTAAATCAGAGAAGAGGAAGTAGGGCTCTAAAGAACCAAGAATGAGTTTTCGTGTAGTTTATTAATCAGCCTCATTATTCGATAGCTATACTGAATATGTTGATGTTCTGGCTCAAGGAATTTAAACTGTATATAAATGTGGACTGCTCTTTAATTTGCTCCTCAACCAAAGTTTGATACAATTTGTTCTTCAATAAAAGTATATTAGCATAAATATTAAAACTGGAAATATTATCACTTAGAAAACTCAGGCAACATATTCCATTTGAGGCTTGAAGTCTGTACTCAGTACTAACACATAAACATATACCATTTCCCCTTCCTAGCATTTTTTATTTACTGGAAAGATTTGGAAAATGTCCAGTAGTAGGTAGATTAGACTAGTAATCACACATGAAGACTGTAAACAAAATGGAGAATGGCAGCTGTCTCCCGCTCCATGCCACTTCATTCTGCCAAATCCTGCCTCCCTCAATTTCTCTACTACTGGCTTCCAAGAACACCCTGCCTATTGATTACATTCTTCCAGTTACTCAGGTCAAAAACCTTAGAGTTATCCTTGAACTACATCATATATTCATCCATCAGCAAATCATGTTAGGCCTATATTTAAAATGTATCCAGAACCTACCCATCTCCCACCAAGCCCACAGCCATCCCAGCAGTGCCAGCCTCCATTATCACACCCCTGAATTACTGCAATAACTTCCTAACCAGTCTCCTGGCCCACACCTTCACTCTTTGTTCTGTCATTCATGCTCCTTCTGAGTATTCTACCTCGTATTGGATGAGATGGAGGTAAGAAGCCCCCACAATTTCCATTTTAAATCCATTCTAAGGGATGATTTCCCATGCCAGGTATGAGCAGCCACAGATCAGATTCCTGAGGATGGATTTATATAACAAATCTCACTGAAAGGCAATGGTTATAGACTGAATGTGTCTTCACAAAATTCATGTTAAAGCCCTAACCGCTAACGTGATGGTATTTGGAGATGGGGCCTTCGGGAGGTAATTACATTTATATAAGGTCATGAGGGTGGGGCTCTCATGATTGGATTAGTGTCCTTATAAGAAGAAGAGAGACCAGAACTCTCTTTTTTCTCTGCCATGTTGGGACACAATGAGAAGACAGCCATCTGCAAGTCAGAAAGAGAGCCCTCACTAGGAACCAAATCTGCCAGCACCTTGATCGCCTCCAAAGCTCAGAGAAACAAATAAATTTCTGTTATTTAAGCCGCCAGTCTATGGTATTTTGTTATAGCAGCTGAGTTATCTAAGATAGCAGTTTAATAATTGGTTATTAAAAGATATATATATATATAAATTATATATCCTTCATATAGAATTGCTTATAATTGGAGGAAAAAGCAAAAGAGGAACAAAGACATCACCTCCTGACAGATCTGAAAGAAATTCACATACAGAAAATTGTTCAGAAGCATAGCCCACTGAATCACAAATATAGTATTTTTCCAAAGAGCACATTAGGATAATTCATAAATACCCAATACTTTTGTATTATTGTCAGGTTGTGGTAATAGCAGAAAATAATTGAGGAAAGGATGATGAAAAGCAGCAATACTGTCTAGTTGGAATCGTGCTCGCTATTGGCACAAAACAACCCAGTAGCTGGCCATGGAAATTCTTTCACATATAGTCAATTTAAGTGAATGTGTACTTATATTCAAAACTCTTTATAAAAATGAAAGTATTATTGGGAACACAGTAACCACAGCTATATAATCATGATCATATTATATTATCTATCATTTAAATCTTAATCCTTGTCTCTCATGAGAAGAAAGAGAAAGATGTCAATGGGGTGACAATAAAAAGCAAAAACAAACAAATAAATAAAAGGGAGGCTGGCAGCACAAAGTGTCAGCTGCAAAGAAAGTCAACATCACTCCTGAGTCACAGCAAGTGAAAATAAGATTAGGATTGATGTCAGGTTTTAGTCTACCATAAACTCTTCAGCCATTTTCTTCTGCAATAACAAATTATTCTGCAACACTTCTCCTGCTACAGTCACCAGCCACATCCTGAAAAAAGCAAATACATTCTCAATCACCCAGGTGCATTTTAGGCATGACAAATTAGGATGCCACCAAGAGGAATGTAGAGCATATTGCCATTAGCTGCTAGCATCACACAAAATGCCCTACAAATTTGTAGTTCAGACTTCTTGTAGTCCTCAATACCTTTTCAAATTTGCTTTGACGGAAAAGCCATTTTGTAGTTTTTAGGGAGCTATTGCACAAACATAATGTCCGGCTTTAAGGAAGTTGGATTTGAATGTTCACTGCAGAGTGGAGGGTTTGTGAAACAGTCTTTCACCCTTACTGGGACACCCCAAGCAGTCTTCCCATTGCAAAGGCAACTGTATCTTTCTACTTATTCAGGCCCAAACCTTAGAGACATCCTTCACTCGCTGTTACTCTCACAACACACAGCCAGTCAGGAAATACTGCCAACTCTACTTTCAAAATATTTCCAGAATCTGACTTCTTCTCCCTACCTCCAGAGCTTTCACTTGGTCTGACTCCCCCATAGTTTCCCACCTAGATTGTTATCGTTTGCTTTTTCTGTTTTTATTACTATTATTTTTAATTGACAAATCATAATTCTGTATATTTATAGGGTAAAATAAATATAGCATATATCAAAACATGATGTTTTGATACATGCATATAACCTGAAAATATTAAATCAAGCCAGTTAATATAGCCATCACCTCGCTTACCTCTCAGTTTCTATGGACTCACCTAGATCATAGATGGAGCAGCTCAGAGAGGCTCTTTTGAGGTGATGCTGATGCTGCTGGTCCAGGGACTGCATCTACAGTGTGTTTCAAAGTGAAGGATATATGAGAGGAGAGGAGAGAGAGGAAAAGAGGAGGGTATCCTTGGCTGTGAATAATAGGATATGGAGCCATCCACATGAAGCACATGATATAAGACCTGGGGACAGACCAAGTGAATGCAGCGACTGTCTGCCTGCTCCCCTCACCTCAAACCCTTGCCCCCAGACTCTATTCTTAACACAGCAGTCAGGTTTCACCATGCTGCTTAAAACCCTCCATGGGCCTCTACCTCAGAGAAAAACCCAAAGTCCCCACGATAACTGATTTAGACCCATTGCCACCTTGACCACCTCTCTTACTTACCCCCAACACACATACTTACTCAGTCATAAGGAGCTCTTTCTTTGTGTTCAAACCTGGAACTGCTCCTGTCTGAGGACTCACTAGTTGTTCTTTGCCTAGAATGCTCTGTCCCCATTTGTCTGTGTGGACTAAATCTGTCACTTCCTTCAGGACTTGATGCAAATGTCACCATTTCAGGAAGGCCTACCCTGAGCACACAGCTCCTCAATGAGCCCTTGCCTGCTTGACCCACGCTTCCTCCACTTCTACTTCCCTTAGCCTGTCCTACTTTTCCCATGGTGCTTATGTCTAACCTACTATACAATGTATTTACTCATTGATTTTGTTAATTAGTTACTACCTGTCTTCTGCACTAGATAGTAGAATGCAAATGCCAGACTGTAGGGTTTTTTTATTTATTCCTTGATTTATACCTAATACCTAGCAAAGTGCATGGCACACAGTAGCTGCACAGTGAATGTATATTGAATTAATGAATGAATGTAGTCTTTGGTAATAATCTTTCCTATATTCATAAAAAGCTTTCATCATGAGAAGAAACATTCCAGCTGAAAGTCACTTTAAGTTTGTGTTCTGGAAATATCCACATATATACAGAAGGTCAACAAGGGCCATATACTCAACACCCAGCTTCAACAATTACTAACACATGATTACTCCTGTCTTAGCTATACCCCCACCCTTTCCTACAGCACATTAGTTTGGAGCTAGACCTAGGAATTATATCATTTATTTGTAAATATATCATTATTATGTCTAAGAAATAAGGACAATTATTACCCTTAACAAATTTAGATACAACCAACCTCAACAGTCAACCACTGATCTGATTTTTTTCACTCTAGATTGGTTTTGCCAATAAAACTGAATGTACTCTTTTGTGCCTGGCTTCTTTTCCTCAGTATAAGGTTTTTGTAATTCATCCATATTTCATACCAGATTTTAAAGTAGAAAACTAGAACAGTAATTATCAAGGTTTTCAAAGAAAGCAGAGTGAGGTGAATATTAGGTAATGTACAACCAGATAAATCCAGATACTGAATTTTGCAGTTTCCAAACCTCCAAACACAAGATGAGTTTAAGTCCTCACTACTCAAAGTGTAGTCTGTCCCAGAGACCACATCAGCATCCTCTGGGAGCTTGCTAGAAATGCAGAATTCCAGGCCTTATCCCAGACCTGCTGAATCAACATCTGCATTTTAATAAGATGTCGAAGGGATTCATGGCACCTTCCACTTTGAGAAGCACCAACTCAAATACACTTTGGGGAACAGCTCAGTGGCCCAGTCCATGGGCCACATGCTGACTGCTGTGCCATGGCTCAGCCCCAAACACATTTCACTGCTGTGGTCATATGATATGAACTAAGCAAGGACTCCTAATATTGCCTTTGTGTCTTAGTCCATTCAGGCTGCTATAACAAAATATTAATATCATAAACGGTGTGGCCTATAAGCAACAGAAATTTATTTCACACAGTTCTGGAGGTTGGGAAGTCCAGGATTAAGCACCAAAAGATCTGGGGTCTATTAAGGGCTCACTTTCTGGTTGGCAAATGGTGCCTTCTCCCTGTGTTCTCATATGGTGGAAGAGGTGAGCAGCTCTCTGGGTCTATTTTATAAGGGCACTAATCCCATTCTTTAGAGCTCTGCCCTCATGACCCAATGACCTCCTAATGGCCCCACAATCTCACACCATCACATTGGTGACTAGGTTTCAACATACGAATTTGGGGGGATACAAACATTCAGGTCACAGTACAAACACCACAATTTGGAACTAGGGGTGAAAAGATAAGGAAGGAACACTGCAGGAGAAAGTAACTAATGTGGTCGAGTTTGAATTTCCTTCTTTAAAATACTTTAATATGCCTCTGAGATTTAGGAAAGCTAATTGAATTATCTGAAACTATGATAGCCTGAAGAGCTCAAGAAGGGTGTCTGTGCAATTACACGGGGGAAATCATTCAGAATTCAATGACTATAAGCCTAAAATTGAGCAATCACATCGAAGAGCATCATAAGGAATAGCTCCTTTAAAGGAAATAATCCTTCAGTCCTTATATATTCATCTAAAGCTGAAAGGGTAGCTAGATTAGAGAGGATAAAAAATACTAGAAAAAGAGTTCAGGTGAAAATATAGTGATTTTTAAAATAACTATAAAAGCTCAGGATGCTTACACAACTCTGTCAGAACCATAAACATTGACCCAGCTACAGGAAGAAAACAACTTATGTGAGGTGGAGCTCTACCTATTACACGGTTGAGAGGTTTCTAGAACAACATGGTACTCAGACCCTGGCTAGGCAGCTAATAGAAGACTAAAAGACAGAAGACATCCCCAGTCTTAACATAATGTAAATGAGCCTGCACATTACAATGGTTTATCTTTTCATCCCCTTGTCTGCGCAATAAGAGCAGCAGCAACAGCAGCAAGAGAATCCCATTGCCATCTCCTTTAACTATTTAATTTTGAAGTTCAAAAAATTATTGCTGATTTTTTTTACTGTTGGAGTTTTTTTTATTATTTTTTATTTATTTCAGCATAATAAGAGGGTACAAATGTTAAGGTTGTATACATTGCTATTGCCTTCCCTCCCCCCTTGAGTCAGAGCTTCAAGCATGTCCATGCCCCCGACAATGCACAATGCAATTATAATGTATATATATAAACCCATCCCCTACCCCCCCACCTGCCCAACACCAGATAAATGTTTTTTGGGTTTTTTGTTTTGTTTTTTTATAACATTTTTTTTGGTTAGATTTTATAATTTTAAATATGGTGTTCAAAGGGTGGTGGTGTTCACCAGAGATTTGGGGGGTGGGAGGATAGACCCACATCTGAGAGATGCGGCAAACAGTGTGGAGGGGAAAGGCATAACTCTAACCTTTGCTAATTATTGCTGATTTTAATAAAGTAATGCTTGTTATAGTGGATGAACCCTAGGCCTATTGTCCTCCTCATTTCCTTCTCCCCTCGATCAAGTGCTCTATGTTCTCCAAGGTAGTAATTATATCCATCATTCATTCTTGCTTCCTAACAGTTTTTATTAATCTCTAAACACTTGATCTTAGACCTTAGTGCAACAGCCCACACCTACCCTGGACCTCCCATCAAGCAGGGAACTCCACTTGCTTGGTCTGTTTCCAATGCCTTCCCTCATGTGCTGCATGCAGATAACTCCATATCCTATTACTCACAGCCAAGGATACCCTCTTCTCTTGCAGTCTGTCCCCTCCTCTACAATATCTTTGACTTTGAAACACACTCTAGATCAGGCGTCCTCAAACTACGGCCCGCGGACCACATGCAGGTGTTTTTGCCAGTTTGTTTTGTTACTTCAAAATAAGATATGTGCAGTGTGCATAGGAATTTGTTCATAGTTTTTTTAAACTATAGTCCGGCCCTCCAACAGTCTGAGGGACAGTGAACTGGCTCCCTGTTTAAAAAGTTTGAGGACCCCTGCTCTAGATGGTTGCAACCCATGTGTGGTCTCTGGACCATCAGCATCAATATTGCCTAGAAAGAGCTCTTACAGATGCAGAATTTCTGCCCCAACCCAGATCTACTGAATTAGAATTTACATGTGAACACAATCCCCAGGTGAATCTTAAACACATTAAAATCTGAGACATGCTGCTCTAGTCTAAAGCAGTGATTCTTGAATCTGTCTATGCATTGGAATCTGATGAAGACCTTTAAAAAACACTATGTCTGAGTCCCACCCCCAGAGAGCCTGATGTAATTGGGGTTAACCCTGGGCATTAGGTTTCTATAGCTCCCCACAACATTCTAATGTGTGGCCAAGGATGAGAACCACTCCTTTGGATTAATAATTCTTGTAATGGTTGATACTGGCTTCTTTCATTTCTACATTCCAATGCCTATACAAGAGCTGGTATAAAATAGCAATCAAGAGTTTGGCTTTGGGACTAAATTCCATGGGTTTGAATTCCAACTGTCACTTACTGATCATGTGATCTTGGGAAAGTTATTTAATGTCTTTGTGCTTCAGCTTCTCTAGATGTAAATGGGAATAACTATCTCATATGATAAGGGTTTCCATCAGTTGGGGTTCAACTAGAGCAGCAGCACCAGATTATACTATGAATTTATTACAAGGAATTGGCTTATGTAGTTGTGAAAGCCACTTATCAATTTTATTTCTAGAGTGCAGGTGCTCAGGAAAAAAAGATCACAGGCAGGCTGCAGCCCCATGGGTACAAGTTTTAGGTTGTTGTCCACAAGTATCCCTTGACTCTTGACTTGGGGAAGCCTACAGCCTCATTTAAAGGCTTTTGGCTGATTAGGTCAGGTCCACCCAGGATAATCTACCTTTGGATGAACTTAAAATCAACTGATTATAGATCTAATCACATCTGCAAAATCCCTTCACAGCAACATCTAGATTAGTGTTTGATTGAATAACTGGGATAAGATGTGTGTACTACAAAATGGTCACTGCCTCCTTTTCCTCTTCTAACTCTCTAGGGAATATCCCTTGTAGCCTTCCCTAAATGGAAACAGAAAGCCCTAGAAGGGAATCCTTGGATGGTGATTGAGCCTAGGCAAGTTGACACATCAAAAGCCATCACAGATTTAAATACCTTACTACATTTAACTCTGAAAAAAGTATCTCACTCATAGTTAGCACTCAGTAAGTGTGATTATTGCCTTTATCAAAGCCATAAAAATTTATTTAGCTAAAGATTCTTATATTAAAGTATTTGTTCATATAATGCATTTTGATATGGTCAAATCCCAATTTCAACTTTATATTGGCTTATGTTATAGCCAAGGTATATTTTCATTCCTAACTAAAAGTAGGTTATTGGTCACCAAAATGTCACAGATACTTGACGGACAGTAAGAAATCTTAAAACCTTTAAGAATTCAAGAAAAATACATAGGAAAACAAAATTCGGGCCCAAACACCTGCAGGAAGAAGGATATCTTAATAGTGGTGCTCTTCAGAATCAAAATCTACTTCAAACTTTTAAAGGGTAAATGTACTTTTGGCCAGTATCCCTCAAGACTGCCAAGGGCATGGAAAACGGAAAAACAGAGAAACTGACACAGACCAGAAAAGACTGAGGAGACATGACAACTAAATGTGATGTGCTATCCTGGATGGGATCCTGGAACAGAAGATGAAGTAGTAGAAAAACTGGTGAAATCTGAATAAAGTCTAGAGTTTAATTAATAATAATGCAGCAAAGTACCATTGAAATCTAAGGTGTTAACAATGGAGGAAATTGAGTGAAGGCTACATAGAAACTATCTGTGCTGTCTTTGCAAGTTCTCTGTAAATCTAAAATTATTCTAAAATAAACATGGTTGCTTAATAAAATAATAAACAAATAAACCTAGTATGCAACCCTAGGACTTTGATAAAAATTTTAAGGTCCAGATGTGTGTATATCAAGAAAACGCTCCCTGATTCTGAAGCAAATCTCAGGGTTGAGACCCATTCCAAGCTTTACTCCTAAAAGAATAGATTATATTCCCAATTGTTGTTATAAAATCATCCCTTCAGGAAACACAAGATACCCTAGGGACAAGAGAATAACCTATGCCTAGGATCCTTGCTGGACTTGCTCAAACTCTGACCAAAGGCAGCAGACTCCTAGGAAATGGGAGATCAGACTTTCATCATTTGCTCTTTCTTGAACTGTGAAAAATCACCTTGGTTTCACCATCTCAGAACTTAATTATTGAGCAGAGCATTCCCTTTCCTATCCAGTAGATTTTTTATGTACTGATTCCGGGGCTTTCTGCTCATCTTATCTTCCTTCCAACATGTGCAGAAGCAAAGCAGATGGTAGTTGTCAGACCTCCAATAGGCCAAGTCCAAGAGGAATTCCACTCCCATAGACCACTCACTCACCCAAGGAAGACTGAGGAATGACTGTCCTGGTGCCTAGTTTAAATTAAAAACAAAAGCAAGTATATTGTTGAAAGACCATCTTTAGAGAAGAAAGGCTATACCATTTTACTTGGTGAGGACCTTGGGTCTCTATCCATGTTACTCTTCTGTTTTACTGTGAGCATGAAAGTCTTCTATTTATAGTAGATATGCTCTGGAACAGGATTTTTACATCAAAGCCAAAATAAGAATTAAAAAATAAAGAAAGGAAGGAAGAAGGGAAGTTCAGTCCAGGAAAAAATGCAGTGTCATTTCTGACCAACTGAGCAGGACTTGGAAGATTTGTCTATCCCCACATATAGACATACAGTATACAACTACTATATATGCATACACGCATACACAATCACACACACAGAAGTGCTCAACACCTAAGCTATTGAGTCCTCTGATGAAGCACAAAAAATAACTGTTAGAGTATTTTAGAATTTGTTCACTTGTTCATTCATTCATTATATAATTACTGAGTATTACTAGGTACCAGGTAACTGTTCTTAGAGCTGGGGATATAACAGTGGACAAGACAAAGTTTCTACCTTCACAAAAATTTTAACATTACTAAACATTTACCAAATATGTAATCCCTTTACACATGTTATCCCATTTATTCCTCACAGCAATTACTCTCATTTTTCCAGATGAGAACCCTGGGGCTTAGCAAGCTCAAGGGACTTATCCAAGGAAAGTGATAGCACATAGATTTTAATTCAGAGAGAGTCATTGCAGCACATGAGCTAGCATAATACTGCACAGCCAGTGCGAGGTATTAACTGTCAATCTATCTGTGGCGGCATAAAGTGCTAACTGTACCAAAGCAAACATAAACATTGCTCTCTGTACTCCAATGCAGAAGCATTCTCAGGCTTGCTTTCTTGGCCCCCTCTCCTCTCAGCTTCTGGGTCTAGAAAGAGGAGTGCCCTTGCCTTGTACTTGTTCCTCATTTTTCATCCCTTTCTCTCATTCCTGGAAAGGGAACAGCAAGGAGGAAATTGCCTTTCCATCCCACGCACAGCTGTTGCAAGAAAGCTCTGGCAGGTGCTGAGCTCTCCCAGAAGAGGGAATCCAGGAGGAGCTGTCCCCTGCTCCTCCCCTTGGCTCCCCCATTTTTGGATGAGCTTTGTCCACATGCCACCTGTTATGTGCAGCTCAAGGTCTGGCAGTAGCTTCCAATCAGAGCCCAAATGGTGCTCTCTACCCTAGGTGGGATCCAAGGAGCAGAGGGAAGATGTGTACAAAAGGGGAATCAGAGAAAATACTGGACTGCACTCTCTGAGCAATGGCCCTTGGAGACACCCCAAGAGGCAGCTGCCCAACTGGCAAGGCTTGTGTCAGGCAGCTGTGTGCCCAGGAACAGGGAGCAGCACACATACGGCAGAACAGGCCTGTACCATCTGTCACACGCCCGTGCCAGCCTCTTCACTTCAGGCAAGTTAGGAGTGGGAGGCATCAGGAGAGAAGTGACAGCTCACCAAGCTAGCCACATGCCGTGGCTCCCCTCTAATGATTTCTTCCTCTAAACATTTAGACTCCTTCGCCACTGCCATATGGCAGTTGCCAGTAGATATGCTACCATAATTAAGAGCATGCAGTTTGGAGTCAGAAGCCCTGGGTTTGAATTTGGGTTCTACCTGTACAAAGTGTAGGTGACCTGGGTAGGTTACTTAATGACCTGTCTTTGAGCATCAGTCTCCTCTTTTGTAAAATGGAATTGAATTACCCGTCAAGGTTGTTGTGAGGATTAAATTTAATAATATTTTTAAAGAGCTAAGGGCAAGGCTTAAAAAAACACAACATAGTAGGCATGAAGTAAAACAAAGCCTTTTCCATGCTGAGTTAAGTCTCTGACTACAAAGCAGTCTTCTTTCATAGGTGGTAGATCTTCTGTCTTAGTTGCGGAAGTAAAAAGAACAATGGAGTTTCTCTGCACACTTTGTGCATTCAGAGCCCATGAGAATCTTGGGGAAGGCAGATTCTGATTCAGTAGGTCCTGCGTGGGGCCTGAAGGTCTGCATTTCAAATGACCTCCCAGTGGTGTTGATGCTACTGATCTAGGGATGGCACTTTGTGTGGCAAGGGTCTAGGAAACCTGCTGTAGTACCTTGGGCAAGCCATCTCACTTCTCTAGGCTTCAGCTTTCTCAGATGCAAAATTTTAAGAGTTTATCTAGATAATTTCATATTCCTTTCATGCTAACATGTTTTGATGGTAGCATTTACATTTTTGCAGATAGTCTTTCTCCTCCCTCCACCTCACCCTTCTGCTATGTGACTTTTTCCCTCTTCCCATAAAGAGGAGGAGCCCATCCCCTTGAATCTGTCTAGTCCTGTGACTTGTTTGGACCAGAATAATGTGGCAGAAGTAAAGCTTTGTGACTTCTAGGCCTATGCCTTAGGAAGCCTGGCAGCTTTCTTTTTTTTTTTCTTTTTTTTTTGCCTTCTTGGAATCCAACTGTCATGTAAAGAAGCTCAGGCTAGACTGCTGAAGGAGAAAAGAGAGAATGGTCTGGCCAGCACCCAGAACTACCAAGCACCACAGTTAAGGTGTCAGACACATGAGCATAGCCATCTTGGACATTCCAGCCCCAGTTAATTCCCTAGCTTTCTGTGCCTACATAAGAAAATCCCAGCCAAGATCTCATGCAGCAGATGAACCACCCTGTTGAACTCAATCAACAGAATTATGAGAAATAATAAATCCTTGTTGTTTTAAGCCATTATGTTTTGGGATGGTTTGTTACATAACAATTGGTAGCTGATACACATGTTCTACTCACATAAGAGATAATAGAAATTTTAAAAACCATGACACTTGGAAGAATTATAAAGAAACATGACTATCAACTAGAGGGAAGAATACATGCTGAGAGCTGACTTTTACATTTATAGAGTTCTTAATGAAGACTTCTCTTCTGTATTCAGCTCAATTCAATTCATACACATAATCTCCAACTTATGACATTCTAACTTAGGAATTTTCAACTTTACAATGGTATGAAAGCAATATACGTTCAGTATACACCTTGACTTATGATGGGGTTGTGTCTGGATAAATCCATCATAAGTTGAAAACACACATTTGACTTATGATATTTTCAATTTATGATGGGTTTATTGGGACATAACCCCATTGTAAGTCAAGGAGCACCTGTATTTATTCAAGGTTAGTGGGGAATGTAAGAAAAGTTGGGAATATAATTCCAGAAAACTTGCAATATATTTGAGAATTCTAGTGTGTTGAAAAGAAAACAAATAGAGAACACACATCAATTAATAAAAGTACAGTAAACATATATTTGAGACTTAAAATATTTTAGCATCAATGATAAAACTCTATGGATGCCTAGAAGGTGCTCAGTTGATATAGCCTGGAGTTATCAGAGAACAGTTCAATAGACAAAATACAGGCATACCTCATTTTTATTGCTCTTTACTTTGTTTCATTTTATTGTTCTTTGAAGTATTACATTTTTTACAAATGGAAGGTCTGTGACCACCCTGCAAGCCTATCAGCATTATTTTTCCAATAGCATGTGCTCATTTTATGTCTCTGTGTCAGATGATTGTCAGCATTTTTCAACAATGAAGTCTTTTTAAATTAAAGTATATACATTGTTTTTAGACATAATGCTATTGCACACTTAACAGACTACAGTATAGTGTAACATACCTTTTATGTGAACTGGGAAACCAAAAAATCAGTGTAACTTCATTTATTGCAATATTTGCTTTATTGTGGTGGTCTGGAACCAAACCTGTAATATCTCTAAGGTATGCCTGTATAACTTAAACCTGGATAGATGGAGGTGTAAAAAGAAGTATGTAATGGTAGAATAATGGTGTTTAAATTTTTATACAAAACTGAAACAATAAGCCCTATTGACAAATATGTTTTAGAAAGTCTCGAAGTCTTTTATACAGAGAATGACAATTTTAAATAGGATCTTTAAAATTATTATTTGCTATAGTAAACATAATTACACTAAATTAGTAAATTGTGGGGACACGATGATATTGTAGAATATATGCTATAGAAATAGACTAGTAGAATTTCAGAGATGTAATACAGGTAAAAATTGTAAAGGTATATGACAACATAGAACTTTCAAGGTAAAAAGTTTACACAAAATAGAATGGGAAATAAATGTAAAGGATTTTTGTATGCAGTGATCATCTTTAGCCCTCTCATCCACATCATAGTTACAGTATGTTTCATTTGGAAAATATTTTCTATTAACTGATTGCTGCTGTAGCTGTCTATAAAATCAACTGAAACCAAGGAGTTAAAACTTTCCTAGAGGTCTAAACTTAACAAGATATAGCTATAGTTAAAAATTAACCAGCTTCTGCCCCTAGCCTGCTTCCCTATAATTGCTTACTGCTTAGGAGTTTGGTCATAGATTTATAACTTCCCTTAATTACTTTTATTGCAAAACCTAAGACTGCCTTTTGAGGTGTTTTCCAAACCCTGCATTCCTATGGACCCATTGACACTGTGGAACTGACTCAATGGGTCCTATGTCCTCCATCAAGGAACTGGCTCAGCACAAGAATGCAGTTTCTACATTTCTATGATTTCACACCCCACCCTGACCCAGCAATGCCAATTCCCTAAGCTCCTTGCTCACCCAATTCCCCTTAAAAGCCCCAGCCTAGAGCTTCTCAGGGAGACAGATTTGAGAAATTCCTCCTGCCTCCACATTGGGCGAACGACTAATAAACTCTTTCTGTATTGCATCCCTGCTGTCTCAGTGCATTGGCTTTTCCTGTGTGGCAGGCAAAAAGAACCCAGTTGGGCAATAACACCATTGGTAATGCAAAACCTCAGAATTAAAATTTCCAATGATATTCCACTAAAATGAGATCAATGGTTAAGAATAAGATGTAAGAAAAAACATAATTATACTTGTTTTTATAATATTCTTTGTAAGTGTTTTCTGTGAGGAAATTATGTACTCACAAATCATATTTTGACTGTACTGGATAATAAATAAATCCACTTTTTTAGAACAGGAAATTAATCTTGTAGGCACTATCTCAAAACTCCATTTATCTATGTTATCATTTTGCTACCTCTTTTCCATGAAAATCCAAGGAGAAAAACACAATTCTGCTATAGTGGCAATGTGAAACCTCAGAATAATACCCACTTTAGATGGAAGTTCTAACCAAAAATCATAGTCAAATGTTCAAATATTCTCGAAGAGATGAAGGACTAGCTTAGTAATGGTACAATGGTACCTTCCCACCAACACGTATAGATCATCCCTGGGTACATAGTTAGCACTCAATAAAGTCACTAAATGAATGAATACCAATGCATACAAACTTTCTCAAGGATATCCTTGGGTAGAGTAAGTAAGAAGAAAGTATGTGGCTTTTTTTCAACCTATTATACTTAAATCTTCCCTGACCATTTCTTAATCTATTCATTTAACATTAAAGTTAAAAGGCCAATATTGAAAAAGTTAGAGTAACCTAAAATCAGAGTAAAAGGATATTCATTGAGTACCTATATCTTGGTGGGGGGAAATGAATGGACAATAAACAAACTAATAAATGCATAAGAATGCTATGTGATTATAAGTACAATATTGAAGAAAACTAAGGCTGAGTCAGGAGTAGAGCAGTGGGCAGGAATAATATTTAGGTAAGGTAGTCAGGAAAGGTCCCCCTGGAGGAGACATTTAAACAGAGACATGTGGGAGAGAACATTCCTGAAAAAGGGAACAATTAGCACAAAAGTCCTGTGTCAAAAAAGAGGGTTGGTATTAAGATATGACTGTCATATAAACACAAAAATGGTATAACAAAATAGAGAAATAGAGAAATAGAATAAGCAATAAAACCTTAAACAACAAAAAATAAAAGACATGATTATTGTAGCTGGCTTTGTGTATAAGATTATGCGTGCATCTTCCTCGCTTTGGGGATTTGAGTTCTGTATTAGTAATAGGAGATGGTCTTCCTGGGCAAACATACTAAAGACACAGAATTTCCAACCCATTAGCTTCAGTCCCCTGGGAGAATTGTGTTAAATCCAGTCAGCAATTATCTGTAATACTGGATAACAATCTCTACCTGAGAGTGAGTTTTGAGAGGGCACAGCACAGTCACTGTCAGAGAAGGGTCCTTCAGGTACATATCGAATTGCCTGGGGAAAGATCTTCTGACATCTCTGTTTGCTTTTCAGAGCACTGACTTTGTCTGTGCTTTGTAACCAGGGGAAAAAGGGACTGTCTAAATTGATCTCCTTTCTGCAATTCCAACGTATTTCCTAGCTGTTTCCTTCTAGAAATCCACTTTATTGAGACAGTGGGAAACTCCTCAACTGTCACCTTAAGAATCTTCAAAAAATTGGCGTGCATATTGGAGGAAAATTACCAATAGAGAGTAAAAATTGATGGAGTTTGAAGCATTAATTGCCCTTAGTTACATCTTCTTGATTTGTATGGGAAAAGCTGAGAAACTAACAAATTATGATTCCTCAGGGGCATATGCAGCTCTGCAGAATAAAGCACACTCTAAACCAGGCATCTCATAGGGGCACCTTGGTTTTATAAGTATTTGGCCATAAAATCATCCCAGCCACTAAAAGTATAGATGGAATAATCAATAGCCCAAATGAGCCTTAATAAGTTTATGCTTTATTTAGGTATACATTCAACTCAAGCTTTCAAATAATGGCTTTTATGCACAGTTAATTTAATAAGGTCTATTGAATAGAAACAATCTATTGGGCAATGCTTATAAGCCTTTTGTGGGAAGGGTGAGAGGGGGTGATCATATGCCCCTTTGAGAAACTAAAAAAAGTGATGGGCCCTTTCTTTTTCAGAAAAATGCTCAAACAGATAAAAACTTGCAATTAGTATAAAGGAGTTCTTGGATCTCCTGGATCTACTGTTGAAGCCCCCTGCCTTAGAGACAATGGGAGACAAGAATATGACAATAAGAACACCTCAGGTCTGCATGGCACTAGAAAAAGAAGTTTTAATTTTATAGTTGATATGTACACCAAAGCAGGGTGTGTTGACACAATGGATTTTTTTTCCATTTAAAAAATGTTTAATAAACATATGTAAAATAAACATAATAAAATTTACCATCATAACCATTTTTAGTATACAATTCAATAGTGTTAAGTATATTCACATTGTTGTGCAAAAAATCTCCAGAACGCTCTTCTTCTTGCAAAACTGAAATGCCATGTCCACTAAGCAATGCCCCATTACCCGCCTCCCCGGCTCCTGGCAACCACCATTCTCTGTCTCCATGGATCAGACTACTCTAGATACTTCATGTAAGTGGAATTATACAGTATTTTTCTTTTTGTGACTGGCTTATTTTGACTAGTATAATGTCCTGAAGATTCATTGATGTTGTAGCATGTGTCAGAATTTCCTCCCTTTTAAAGGCTAAATAATATTCCATTGTATGGATAGACTGCATTTTGCTTATCCATTCATCCATTGATGGACACTTGGGCTGCTTCCAACTCTTGGCTATTATAAATGATGCTGCTATAAACATGGGTGTATAAATATCTCTTTGAGACCCTGCTTTCAGTTCTTTTGGATATATACCCAGAAGTGGAATGACACAACAGTTTTGATGTGCCCATTTTGATGGGCCCTTTGGATGCAAGGAATATGATGACTCAGCAATTCTGAGTCAGGTCCTTGGCAAAAGAGACCCACCAAAATGTGAAATTGGTGTTTCATTACTAAGTCATACACATGATAGACATCCCTGATCCCTATTCTATACTTAACCTCTCCTCAATTATGTAGATTTCATTTTTTACTTTATTCATGTCAGTATTTTTTAAATTTTTACAAGTATGAATTAATCTCATAATAAAAAGGCAATAAAGATCTCTTTAAGTCTGTTAGAACTAAGTCTCAAAGGGTATCTCAAATATCTCTTAAAACCATAAATTCAAAGGAAATTTACAATGTAAATATTGGTGAATGAATTATATACACACATTAAAAGAACTGTTAGAAATTCATTTAAAGACTTTCTGTGCAGTACAGAGCTCAGAAAAAGGACACATAAATTCCTCCTCCTCCTTTCCCAAAGTGTCCAAAATAACACTATCAATAAAACTGAGTGTAACCAAGAAGCCTTCAAAATAGCAGAGATGTCTATCCCCTCAGTTATCAGATGGAAAAAGAAGTAAGTTAAATATTTAGTTGAGGAACTATAATTCTTTTTTGAATGTAAAAAAGTAGAACCTTTGTGATTTTAAAAGTAATACTAATTAACATGAGATGTAGATCATTCATTAAAGGTGCCCATGATGTCTCCAAGAATGAACATTCAGCTTAGAATGATGAAAATTCCTTCAGGAGCTGAGGACAAGGTTAGCACATGACTCCCTGTCATGGGTAGTTTGCCTGCCAGATGGTGCCTAGACCCTACCCTGTCACCACCCTACCTCTGAATCCCACCTTGTCCCAACTCCATCACAGGGGAGGTGAGCCCTGGGATGGAGAGAGGACATCCATTTGTTTACTTTCTAGTTACCAGGAAAGCTGTAATTTTAATGATTTGGTTTTGGGTCATGTCAATATGGTGGCGTCAGTAGGAACTTGAGTCACAAGAGCTCTAACAACACAGCTGGGTAAAAAATTGGTTCACTAAGACAACCTCTTCAAAATACCATAATACCCATCTATATTATCCCAAGTCAAACCCAAGGACTTGACCTGGGTCATTCCAAGCCACTGTGGATTCTGGGCATCAATAACTGGCTTCAGAACATACTCCCTTTCAAAGTGTCCTTGACTCCTGATTTACTGCTCTACCTGTGCAAATGTACTAGAAGATTCAAACTCCTCAAATTCAGCCTAGAATTTGTTTGTTTCCTTACTGCTGTTCTCAAGCACCATGGACATGTACAAAGTGTACAGAGGTGATCTCTCCTTGTAGACTCTTAAGTGTTTTCAGACCAGGGACCAGGTCTATTTATTTTCCATCACCCCAACCACCAAAGCTTAGTATAATGCTCTGCATGTCAGAGATATTTGTTAATTTTAAGACAGTATCTTCTAGAAAGATTAGAGATCCCTTTACTAGAATATCATAAAAAAAAGGCATGGGTAGACGAGCACCCTTGAGATTGTGGCATAAGCTAGATGCATCTCTCCTCTCACTAAGTACCAGCCCTGATGGCAGATCATTGAGAACAGTGGTGAAAAAATTAGATTTAACCAACTTCTAAGGCTCCAATTTCTATCTTTATGCCAGTGGTCCCAATTAATATTTTCAACCCAGACTGCCCTTCACAGATACCATCTACTTTACTAGATGTTGTTAACCTGGATGTCTCAGAGGCCCTTTACACTCCAAAATTTGCCAAAGCTTAGTTGATTTCACTTCTAAAATACTGCCTCTGTAAGAGGTGGGCGTTTGTTTTGTTCATTGCTTTATCCCCAGGACCTAGGATAGTGTCTGACACACAGTGGGTGCTCAATAAAGAGCTTTGAATGAATTAATGATGGATGAGTGGATGAAGAGACCTTCCCAGGAGGCAGTCTTCCATTAAAGCCACACATGTTGCCAGAGAGTTTTCCAGCACTTGACAGCTAAGACCAAACCCTATACTTCTTTCCACTGTATTATCCCTCCAGCCTCCTCTCTCTTTTATCAAAACTCCCTCTCTAGTGCCTCATTCCCAGCAGCCTCTAAATACGCTTAAATCCACCACAGGTTGAGTATCCCTTATCCAAAGTGCTTGGGACCAGAAGTGTTTCGGATTTCAGATTTTCTCAGATTTTGGAATAACTGCATATACGTGAGATATCTTGGGGATGGGACCCAACTCTAAACACAAAGTTCATTTATGTTTCATATATACCTTATACACATAGCCTGAAGGTGATTTTGTACAAAAGATTATGTTTCATAATCTTGTGCATGAAACAAAGTTTTGACTGTAACCTGTCACATGAGGTCGGGTATGGAATTTTCCACTTGTGTCATGTCAATGCTCAGAAAGTTTTGAATTTTGGAGGATTTTGGATTTTGGATTTTTAGATTAGGGATGCTCAACCTATATCATACAACCAAATGCTCCTTTATTATACAAGATCACGTTCACAGTCTTACTTCTCCAGCCCCAGCTCACACTTTATACTCCTATAATCTTGAATGTCCTAGAGCGCCCAACTCACACCCCACTCTTTCACTCCTCTGTGCCTTTCTCAGGTAAGGGATGATTTGCTGAGATGTCCTCCCTGTTTCCTAGAGAAGCCCTCTCTTGCCTTATATCTCCCACTTACTCTTTAATTCCCAGTACAGGTGGTGTTTCCTCTATGAATTCTTTCCCTGGCACCCCCCTCCTCCCAATCAGCAGGGAAAAGTGTTCCTCTTCTATGCTCTCATAATATCCTGAGCTAGGACTTTTTCCAAACATTTTTTTACATATTGGCATACATAGAAAATTGCTGAGGATAAATGAACAAGGCTGTTCATGGACATAAGCAATTGGCCTGGGTCTCTGGCCCTGACAAAACTTGTGCAGTAACATCTGGGTATAGCTGTAACCCAAAATTTGTTGCATACCAGCATGGCATGTCATGCTGGTTGGTGGCTCTGCTCTTAGCATGTCTTAGTCCTAATCACTACATTGACCCCACTGTACTATAATTATTTGTGTTTGTCCCTCACTGGACCTGTAAACTCCTCAAGGGTAAGAAATTTGCATTCTTATTTTTTGTTTCAAATTATCATACAGTAAAATTGGCTTTGGGAGTATACAGTTCTATAAATTTTATCTCATGTTTAGATAGATTTGTATAACCATGACCACAATCAGGATACAAAATAGTTCCATCACCCAAGATGCTGCCACACCCCCTTCCCTCTCCCAGCCCCTAACCCTTGACACCCACTGATCTGTTCTCTGTCACTATAGTTTTGTCTTTTTGAGAATGTCAAATAAATGGAATCATACAGTATATAACCTTTTGAAACTGGCTTCTTTCACTCAGCACAATGCCTTTGACATTCATCCAATGTTTTGTATGTATCAGTAATTGATTATGTTTTATTGATAAGTAGTATTCCATTGTGAGCATTTCACACAGTTTTTTTTATCCATTTAAGGATATTTGGGTTGTCTCCAGTCTGGGGAGATTTTGATAGGGTTGCTGTAAACATTTGTGAAAGAGTTTTGTGTGAACAGAAGTTTTCATTCCTCTGGGGTAAATACCCAGGAGTGGGATTGAATGGGTCTTATGGCAAACGTATGTTTAGCTTTATGAGGAACTACCAAACTGTCTCTAAAGTGGCTGTACCATTTGGCTGATAGATTGTTCTGGCAATGTATGAGACTTCCAGTGGTTCCACATCCTTGTCAGCACTTGGCATTGCCATATTTTTATTTTAGTCATTCTAGTAGGTGTGGTGTGGTATCCCATTGTAGCCTGGTCTTTATCTTTGTACTTCAGTACTTTGCACAGTGGTTAAGTTCTCCATAAATATTTGTTGAACTAAGAGAAACTCATCTCATTTGTTTTTTACTTCTTTCTTTAAACCCACTAATAATAGGTCCTATTTTCATTATACTTTCTACTAAGCTTTGTGTTTAAAAAATAAATATGTTGCACAGAAGTATTAAACTCCCTCTTACTCTTCTGTACTCACTCCTTTTCCTAAGTCCTAAATGGATCATTCTTCCTATTAGAATCTTAGTATAGCAATATAGGCTATAACTTTCACTCAAACAAACTGAATTTGAAGGCTTGCAAACAAGATTACTTTTGAAAGGCTCTGCTCTCACTGCTACTGGTACTAACAATAAGAATCAGCATCAAGTCCAGGCATGGTGGCTCACGCCTGTAATCCTAGCACTCTGGGAGGCTGAGGAGGGAGGATAATTTGAGCTTAGGAGTTTGAGACCAGCCTGAGCAATCATGAGACCCCACCTCTACTAAAAATAGAAAAATTAGCCAGGCATGGTGGTGTGGACCTGTAGTTCCAGCTACTCGGGAGGCTGAGGCAAGAGGATCATGTGAGAACAGGCGTTTGAAGTTGCAGTGAACTACGATGATGCCACTGCACTCTACCCAGTGTAATAGAGCGAGACTCTGTTTCAAAAAATAAATTAATTAATAAATTAGATTAAATTAAAAAAGAATCACCATCAATAAGTATATAATTGGATGGGGTAGACACTGCGCTAGGAGCTGTTCCTATAATAACTCGCTTATCCCTCCATCCCTATAAGGTAGGTATTATCCTCATTTTACAGATGTGGAGACTGAGGTTTAATGAAGCTGACAAATTTTCCCAAAGTCATACAGCCAATAAGTGAGTGAAGGCTCTAGGGTGCACACCCAGGTCAGGCTGATTCCAGAAAACACGACGCTAACCATTCTGTGTGCCTGCTCTACTGGGCAAAGGAATAAGCAGCTCTTTAGTCAACAGCAAAAGCAATAAAAAATAATCTCAAGTCATTTTAATTTTAAAGAGTTATAAGACTTCAGGAAAGTAAACCTTTTTCTTTACACCAGTCTTATGACAGCTCCTTCAGATCAGCCATGAGGCACAGGGATGGAGGGGAACAAGGACCCCTAGTCTGGGAAACCTCAACTGCCTGATTAGAAGACAGGCTAAGGATTTTAGATCTTACTCCTGTGAAGCCAGTAGCACGAGTGGGACTCAGTTGAGCAATCTGGACTAGCATTACTTGTAGCTCAATGATAATTATCCCCATCCCTTGAATCTTGACCCACATTTACATAGTTCTATACTTGACAGCGTCCTTTACTGGTGGCCTGAGCTAACGTTACAATAATGGTTGCTTTTTATGTTGATTTATAAAAATAAAATAGTATTTTATATATAAAAAATAAAATGAATAATATGCTAACTTGGATCATCTAATGACTACCAAATGACTTAGTCCCTCCAGGCATAACAAACAACCTTAGTTTTTAGAGACATATCTAGCACTAATTCTAATAAACAAGATATGATCTAATAACAAGATACAATCAGACCTTTCACTAAAAACATGGAGTTAAAATTATGGCCAACAAATTATTGAACTAGAATTCAGCCTTAGTATTTTGACTTAAAATATTTCTTATTTCTGGGCCGGGCGCGGTGGCTCACGCCTGTAATCCTAGCACTCTGGGAGGCCGAGGCGGGTGGATAGCTCAAGGTCAGGAGTTCAAAACCAGCCTGACCAAGAGCGAGACCCCGTCTCTAAAAAAAAAAAAAAATAAAAAAATAAAAAAAAATATTTCTTATTTCTTTTATTACTTCCTCCCAAACCCATAAACAATATGCTTCAGAAAGCTTAGTGCTGGATCTATTTCTTTGAAACTTATTGACTGGGCAAGATAAGAGGCACAAAATCCCAGGATCCCATGTCTCAAGAAGTCATTTTCCAGAGCCTAAATATTCAGTTATTTCACCCTCAGGTATGAAATCAGGAGGGAAATGTGGGTGCTAAAAAGAAAAGCCATCCAATGAAATTATGTCATAAGCCAACAGCACCTTTTGGGGATCACAGTAGCTAGTTCCAAAACATGAGACTATTTTGTGTATTTTAGTTCCACAGAATGGCGGCATTTATTTCAAAATTTTCATTACAATAAACTGCATAACAGAAAGAAGTTTCTTTTGCACTCACCTCAAAACAGTTCTAAACAAATAGTGCCACCAAGTAATTATCATCATGGAAAATTATGGCAACTCTAAAAAAAATTGGCTCCAAGTCCCAAGTAGCAAAAGTCAAGGGCAATGATTTTTATTAATTTGGAGAGCTTCTCTTAGCCTGTGGCAATTCCTCTACACTTGGGCCTGCACATAATGTTCTTATCTCAATGCTTAAACACTCAATAATTATAGAATCTACTGAAAGAATATCATTTAAACAAATTTATAAGTGGCTTATAATACACAGTGCCAGTGATTAATGAGAAAACATTAAATACCAGAATGACTGGAAACTTTCCAATCAGTATTCCAAAGTGTGTGCATCACTGATGAATTTCTCATACTTGAAAGTTAGACAACCCCAAGAAAGAATTACATATTTACATAAATTATAAGCCACTCAGCAACAATTTGAACTTTCTGTAAAATTGTGGTGCTTCTCAAAGGAGAAAAACGTATTTATCAAGACCACTGAATATAAAGAAGCAATTAAATACAAACCAATTTGCATAGCAAACATAGCATTTTCTGTTTAAAAATCAAAACTTTTCATCCTGACAGATAAATTTGTCACTGAGAAGAGACCATTTTTAAAAGAAAATAAACACAGCACAATCTAATTTCCCTTGCACAAAGTACAGTCAAAAGTTTACTATGAATTATAGCCTATTATAATACCACATACATGAACAAGCACCTAAAATCAGTTTCTCTTTTCCCAAAAGTGCCTCTGGACATTAATTCTTAAGTAAATAAACAACCAAAGTAGTACATGGCTTTGTCCTTTTATTTTACAGAATTCTGCCTCACCTCTAATATTCTTTTTAAATACTGGAATGAACTGAACAAAACTCAGAAGGACCTTATCACTTTTCTATCAACAGCATCACTCTTGTAATAATTCTGAGACATGGCTTTCAACCTTTGTCCAAATAAATTTGCCCTACTGAAAAGCATGAGGTCATCTCAAAAACAATAATAAGACCCCTGATATTCTTACTTGAAGACCATTACTCACTGGCAAATATGTTCTCCTTCATCCTCGGCCGCCCTGCCGAAGCCCCAGGGAATGGAAAAGGTCTGCCAATTTTCTCCTCCAAGGTCCTCCTCCATGGTAGGAAGCCAAAACAGCCCACCTTTTCCTAAGGATGGAAAGAAAGAGCCCTCTACTTAGTTCTTTTATAAGAAGAATGACTGTATCATAACAAACAACTGCTATCCAAGAAGAATGAGAGAGGAAGGAGAAGAGGAATCGATGCTGAGAGGCCAATCGTATTTCATCACTCAGCTACTTGGAAACCAGATATGCTTAAACAATCACGTGCTCTGAGAGATTTGAGGATGCAAAAGAGGAGTGGCTCTGTCTTTTGTAAATTATTAACAGGGACATTTTTCCTGACCATGAGCAAACATTCACAGGCTACTCTTTTAAGAAAAAAGCAATCAGGTTTGGCAAGGAGCATAAAAACGGACAAGTCAAGAAACAAGATCTCTGATCACAGTTCTGTGCTGACCCCTCCGAATCAGGACAACCCAGTGCAGTTAGAATGGAAGTGCTATCACACTGGGAATGAAGTGGCACCTTCTGAAGGTCTGAAGAGGCCATAACTGCAGCTTCAGCATCTGCCTCTGACAAAAATGCGTGTTTGCTCCTCTCCATCTGAGAACTCATGATGGGACAGTTGGCACTCCGAGCTGGAGTGAAGCCGCCTGCACACAGTTCTCACATCCCTCCTAGATTTCAAAGTGCTGCTTAACTTCTCCCGTGGTTTTCTTGTGTTTCATCCAAATTTGAGATTTAACACGTCTACCTTCAAGCTATTCGAGAGTTGCCAGTTTCAAAGCTAGATTCTATCCAGTAATTTAAACTCAGTGGGAAAAAGCTGATCCAGAAATCTTTTCAAAAGTGTTGTCTTCCCATGCTATAGACAGGGCACATTTGGGGAATATTCTCTTGGGTGATATGGAATGTCTCTTTTTCTCTAGACCAGGATCTCTGAACCTTGGCATTACTGAATTTTTGGACTGGATACTTTGTTGTGGAGGGCTGACCTGTGTGTTGTAGGATATTTAGCAGCATCCTGGCCTCCACTCAGTAAATGCCAGTAGCCTCTCCCTGGTCGTGACAACCAAAAATGTCTCCAGACATTGCCAAATATCCTCTGGGAAGCTGAATCAACCCCAGTTGAAACCACTGCTCTAGACCCATTTAAGTGAAATTGTTCAAAAGAGGATGTCATTTACATCTGACATGGGCTCATGCCAAAGACAGACTGTAGGTTATCAGTCAAGGCTTTGGGTGAAACATAGGACTCATGTGCCCAAGTACAGGTGGCCAATTCAATATGTCACAATGGAGACACATTTAAAGTGGGGAAATAACTCTCCAATGACATCTGCCAAATCTCTCACTGCCATAGTTTCCAAGTTTCCAAAACCTGCTATTTGGGATATGCTCACTTTTCTCCTTAGTCACATATTCTTTATTTTATCTTGGTTTCTGTCATCCCATTGCAAGAAGGGTTTGTTCTGATAAACTATTCCTAGCTGATCTTTGACAGCAAAACCAACCTAGGCAGAGATAATGAGGACATAAATTCCTTGCCCAATTGTGTAACCTTAACCTTGCAACAGGATGTTTCCCTAAGAGCCTTAGATTCATACAAAAAAGGGTGGGAGAAAAGTCTTTTCAATTAAATACACTAAGAGCAGTCTATTTAAATTCAACATTGAGAAAATTAGGTGGATGGTTTCAAAAGCAAAAGTGCAGTTCAGCAAGTCCACAGGTGATGGTGTCTCATTAAGCAGAACGATATGCTGGAGGGAGAAACAGTGCAGACAGCAAGTTGTCTTGGGAGGAAGTGTGATCAAAAGAAGGTGCAATCCTCAAGTGGTAAACTGTGTCACCATGGCTTTCTGTCCCCTCCAGGGACTATTTTGGAGATTAGTTTAGAGGGCACAGTCACCGAAGGGCTGGGGTTTGAGCTTTGAGGTTCCTATAAAGAAGGGTATTGAGTGGGCAAGAAAGAGAGGTGCTGTGTCCATTTCCTTTGGGATAAGAAGGGGGAAAAGAATTTTTAACAAAGCAGAATGGTGTTCTGAGATAAGTGAACTGTTTCCCCTTCTAGGGACTGGATTCCAGGAGCAGGAAGCTGTCTGCCTTGGGAAATGTCCAGGTTCGCAGTGTGGCCTGGATGGGGAAGGACCCTCCACTTGAGAGCTGGGTCCTGGGAGCAGGAGCTTCAAGAAACAAAGGCTCTTTTTTCCAGCCTATATCCCAGATCTATTCCTTAGCTGTAGGTTGGGGATATTTCTTTTCTTTTTTTAATTTGAAAATGCTCATTTCTTAACAATATTGAGAGCTACCAACTGGATCACTGCATTTTTACATCATAGCTGGTTACACCTATCAAATGGCCTGCACAATGGCAAATACAAAAGAATTAGATCCCATGTCCCCACCCTCAAAGAGTGTATATTCTAGGATTATGTAGAGAGGTGATAAAGAAAACACCCATGAACAGCAGATTTGAAAGATTTCATTTCATGTTTTCATTTTATGTTTTTTTCTTTACATAAAATTGGGTTATTTTGCCTACTTTGAAAAACTAAAGGTATACTTTGAGTGCCTTTAAAATTACTTATGAATATGATCATCTTTTCTGACTGGCCAAGAAAAAAATAAGTAAGACTACTGCTTTACAGTTGAAAAAATAATTTTATATCCCTCTAAGGAAGGTTTTGAGGATTATTTAAAGTTGCTCAGATAAAATCCTTAGTCCTTGTCTGACATTCAAGGCCTCCCCTCCTCTTTCTAGCCTCCCTTTCCGGTCCTTCCTCCTTTCTGCCCTTTCTCATACTTTCAGCACCAATTATATTAATGAATGCAATGAGCTGCCTGTGATCTCTCACCTGCAAACATTTGAGATTTTTCTCTTCTTTCCCACTGGAACACCTTTTCCTTTCTTCCTGACCAAGACCAATCTTTCCTCAAACACCTGAGATGCCTTCCACTTTCTCTCAGGAATTAATCTTCCCATCTCAGTACTCCAAAGGACATTGTACTTCGGTAAAAGCAGCTATCACCCTCTGCCTTCCATCCCAGGTGTTCACTGTGTTCACTACTTCTGGCAGAGTGCAAGCTCCATGAGGGTAAAAGTTTTGTCTGCAGTCACCAGTCAGTATCCTTGGGGGACTGGTTCCAGGACCTCCCACAGATACCAAAATCTAAGGATGCTCAAGTCCCTGATAGAAAATGGCTTAGTACTTGCATATAACCTCCCATATACTTTAAATTATCTCTAGATTACTTACAATAACTAATACAATGTAAACACAATCTAAATGGTTGTTATATTGTGTGGTTAAGGGAATAATGACAAGAAAAACAGGTCTGCACATGTTCAGTACAGATGCAACCATGTATTTTTTTTTAATACTTTCTATCTATGGTTGGTTGAATCCACAGATGTGGAACCCATGGATGCAGAGGGCTGACTGCACTTTGTTCATAGATATAACCTAGAAATATGGACTGACCCATGGCAGGCATTCAATAATAAAAATTGAAATAAGTAAATTGTTTTCTCTGCTACTAGATTGTAGGATTTTCGAAGGCAAAATAACTACCACATCATGCAGTGCTTAATATGAGGTAGGAACATAGTAGATAGCTTGGTAAATTATTACATAAAATTGAAGAAACATGTTTACTTAAAATGTATGTATACATATATATTTTTCAGTTTTACCTTATTCCAGGTGAAAAAAATTAAATTATGCTTTCCAGGTGGGAATATGAACTGAGATTTTACCTCCCATAAATACAGCTGTCATTCTGAAAGGATTCATACTCCATTCTTCAAAGGGATGATTTTCAACATATTTTTTCTTGCTTTGTAAAATGAGTCATTCATGGCTATTTCTCCCAGAACTTTAATGAAAGGAGATGGTGCTTTCATCCTTATGTAGACAGCAGGGGCAATGAAAGTATATTTTCAGAGCTTAAACAGTAGCAATGGCAACTAGGCTCATTGGCAGGGTACCCAAAAGTCATGGAACTAGAAAGCATTCACCTTTATCTCAAAGGAGAATTGTTTTAATATCTGGGAATTTTAGAAGGATCTCTGGTGGTCCTCAAGTTAGTTTCTTATGTCACTTGAGTTTTAGTATAATTATTACAGGCAGCTCCCAATTTACAAACACCAGACTTAGGAGCATACTTTAAATACACTTCTTCCTTGTCCCCAGCACACCTGAATTCCCTTGATGATTCTCTTCTGCTCTTTTTATCTTACTATTTCAGTTGCTTTTTGTGTGTATTTGATGTCCATATATTTTCTTTCATGAAGTATTTTTTATTATTCAGTTGTGTTCATATTATTGAGTTGTAAAAGCCCTTTGTGTATTATAGATACAAGTCCTTTGTCGAATATATGCTTTGAAAATATTTTCCCCCATTTGCCTTTTCATCTTCATAACTGTCTTTTGAAGAACATCTCTTATAATTTTGGTCAAGTCCAATTTATCTGCTTTTTTCTTTAATAATTCCTACTTTTTGCATCCTATTTTAAAAATCATTGTTAAACCAAGGTCACTAAGATATTTCCCTATGTTTTCTTCTAGAAAATTTGTAGTTTTAACTCCTACATTTGAGTCCATGTTCCATTTTGAGT
Organism: Cheirogaleus medius; assembly: GCA_008086735.1. NCBI lineage: Eukaryota > Metazoa > Chordata > Mammalia > Primates > Cheirogaleidae > Cheirogaleus > Cheirogaleus medius. Next base: position 12,069,916 of record VBSM01003185.1, read on the forward strand.
TCACTTTTATATATGGTGTGAGATATGGATGGACATTCATTTTCCCAAATTTGCCTATCCAGTTGTTCCAGCATCATTTGAACAGATTGTCTTTTCCATGTTGAATTGCCTTGGCATCTTTGTTTCAAATTAATTGACCATATATGTATGGGTCTATTTCTGGACTCTCTATTTTGTTCCATTAACCTATATGCATATCTTTTTACCAAGAACACAATGTCTTGGAAACTGTAGCCTAAAAGTCAAGTAGTATAAGTTCTCCAACATTGTTCTTCTTTTTCAAAGTTATCTTGACTATTATAGGTCCTTTATATTTCCATATGAATTCTACAATTAATTTATCAGTTTCTACAAAAGAAACTGCTATATTGTAATTGAGATTGTTTTGAATTTATAGATCAGTTGGGGGAACTGATATCTAAACTAGATTGAGTCTTCTCACTCATGAATACAGTATATCTTGGTTTATTTAGGTCTTCTTTAGTTTCCCTCAGCAATTTTTTACAGTTTTCCATGTAGAGATGTGCCACATCCTTTGTTGAATTTGTCCTTAAGTATTTCATATTTCTTAATGTTATTGTAAATGTTATTTTTAAAATTTCAGATTCATCACTATAGTGACCTTGTATCTATAATTTTGCTAAACTCACTTATTAGACTTTTTGTAGATACTTTAGGATTTTCTACATAGACAATCATGTAATCTGCAAATGCAATCTGTTACTTCTTCCATTTTCAGTCTATTTTTTCCCCTTGCCTAATGTACTGGTTAGAACCACCAATGCAATGCTGAATAGAAGTGGTAAAAGTGGAAATCCTTGCCTTCTTCCTGATCTTAGGGGGAAAGCATTCTTAAATAGTCCAAAGAGTTGATAAACTGAACTTTATAAAAATTTGGAAAATAGGCCGGGCACGGTGGCTCATGCCTGTAATCCTAGCACTCTGGGAGGCCAAGGCGGGCGGATCGCTCGAGGTCAGGAGTTCAAAACCAGCCTCAGCAAGAGTGAGACCCCGTCTCTACTAAAAAAAAAATAGAAAGAAATTAATTGGCCAACTAAAAATATATAGAAAAAATTAGCCGGGCATGGTGGCGCATCCTGTAGTCCCAGCTACTCGGGAGGCTGAGGCAGAAGGATTGCTTGAGCCCAGGAGTTTGAGGTTGCTGCGAGCTAGGCTGATGCCACGGCACTCTAGTCTGGGTAACAAAGTAAGACTCTGCCTCAAAAAAAAAAAAAAATTGGAAAATATAGTCTTAAACAGTGTAGAAGGTGGAGAAAATATTTTTGTGTTTCTGCAGCATTGGGGCTTTCTAGACATTTATCTGGAGTACAATTGCTGCATCGTATGGAATTTCTATGGTCAACTTTTTGAGTAATTGCCAAACTGTTTTCCATGGTGGTTGCAACATATTACATTCCCACCAAGAATGCACAAGGGTTCCAACTTCTCCACATCCTCATAAATACTTGTTATTTTATATTTTCCTTTGTTTTTGTACTTTTATCAGTTCTTCAGTAATTTTAAGATTTTCTAAAAATATTTTATCCATAGAATTGGTTTGAATAACTGACCCTGCCCTGATAGAGATTTCTGCCCTCTTTGTGTGGCTAATACAGTGTTAACTCAGAATGTTAACTCTAAAAACTACATCATCCACAGAATGATTTCAAGTTGAAAATACCCTTCAGAGAGCAGCCTGCTTGCTGTTTTGTAAAGCAAAAGTAAAATTGAGGAAATGTTGGCTCTCTTTTTGTGTTATCTACATGCTGCCATTTATCTTTCTATTTCTCTCTGTTTTCTCTGTAAAAGAGTAAGGAAAATACCATCTGGCTTGCTGAGAATAAAACTAATCTTTTTCAACTTTGAACTTATAGTTAATAAACATAGAATGAGATTTTATCCTCCCTTTCAGCCTTCCTGAAGAAAGAAAAGGAAATGTCATTAAAAACATAAATTGATTAGTCTTCTGAAATTGGATGGGAAATTTTCTGCCCAAACTCTTTCTCTCATTCTAAATGCTTCAGTAATATTGTTCAAGGTTCAGATAAGTTGGCTATTAAGTAAATTAGCTTTGAACATACAAGTGGCATTCAAAAACCTGTCTAGCCATGAAAGATTTAAGTTGAATTGTACCTGCAATGAAAAATGAAGAAAGGATTAGAAAAGTTCATTACTTAGAAGTCACATAGCAATTCATATTTTCTATGCATTTATAATCAGATGCATGTCATTGCTCAAAAAGGCCCTGCACATTTTTCAGTGGGCACCATTTTCCATAAAACTCACAGTGACAGAATTTCATATTTCCATCAATCTTCCTTGCCTACCATCCATTCGGTGTTTACTGAGCACCAAAAATGAGTGAGGCATCATGCTAGGCAATAGGGATAGAGAAATGAATAATGTCTATGCAAGTTCAGTCACTTTAGCCTCTCCCTTCCCACAATGTTTGAGGCCGCTGGTTGCAATTTTGCTATGTTATACCTGGCTTTTGTCTCCCTGCCCAAGCCCTCTGAATTGATAATTTCTTATTCACCAGCCCATATCCATCTACTCTCTGGTTCTTGATCCAGCTTTGTCCCTAGATTTTGTTACTTAGGTCTGCCTCACTCTTTCCATGCTGTACCTTGTAAGCCAGTCTCAATCTACCCTTTCCTTTTCTCAGCTGTGGAATTCAGGCTAGCTGCAATGCCCCCCACCACCCTCAACAAGATCTGGGATTAAGGATGATGGATAGAATACAGGATACCCCTTATGCTTGAATTTCTAATAAACAATTAAATTTTTAGTATATCTTGTGTAACATTTGGCATAAGACCTACTTATACTAAGAAAATTATTTATTGTTATCTGAAATTCAGATTTAACTAGAGTCCTGTATTTTTATTTGTTAAATCTGGCAAGCCTAGTGGGGGTTAACAAAATACATTCCTCAAGGAACTGCCCACTGTGAATTACTGTGCATGCTACTATTAATAGATGAATCACAATAGAATTTGCTGGAGACTGGTCTTCAGTTGAGTTCCCCCAGATACAGACTCTGAGATAAGGATCTGAGTGCAAGTGGTTTATTTGGGAGGTAACATAAGAGAGGAAGGGCAGGAGGCCAACCCAGCATGCATTATCCAACAAGTTAATACTGTGGGTGAGAATCAACTTCAGAGGTATTTTCCAGGGAACAAGGATGCTATGGTATCTTTCTTCAACTCACATCTGGCATTAACTGACACAGTTCATGGAGATTTTAACTTCCCTACATTTCCAGCTAAGCATCTCTCGGCAGCTAGACAACAGCCTCTGGCAGAATCATAGGTACTTGCAGCAAAGGCTAGCAGAAATAGTGAGTGTCAAGGGGACATGAACAGGCACTTCTATGACAGCATTTGCTATCATGATATCTCTGGAGCATGAACAACCCAGTATAAAAAGAGTTAATTTGGGGGTCAAATGTAAGTCCAAAAACCATGACAAGTAAGAAGTGAGTAAGACCTCAAAGATAATCTAGCCCAATACCCTTATTTCACATATCAGGATGTTATGGCTCAGAGAGAGTTTCTTGCCCAAAGGCAAAATGTTACCTATTGGCAGATCCAACATGCTATTTTTATTGCTCTTGGGTCATCATGAAATACTGACCTATGATTTGCAAAGAATTTTCAGACTTCATAGAGCCCTGGTCCTACCACTCCATATCCCAAGGGAGAAGCACCTCTTTGAGCTTGGTTAGGAGAGAGTATTCGGCAAATATCAGAATTATCTGGGCACTATGTAGACCCAAAGGGGCCTTTCTCATTGTGAGCTGAAAACCCAGCCTCCTGCTTGTGTCTGGAAGGCAGAGCAGCGTGGGAATTAGGAATCAGGGTTCTTGCATGCAGAGATTGTCCTGCCCCAGTGCCATGTCACTGTCCTCTTTCTCTGCCCCATCCTCAGCTCCACAAGGTGCCTGCCCTTCCCCATCCATGCCATCATCCCATGAAAAGAAGCTCATCTGGGGGAGGATGGAACATCTCTAGACAGTGCCAGGCTAGGCTCACCTCTCCACCCTACTATTCTGGTATTCCTCCTGGAAGGTTCCACACAAACCTGAGGACTAAACAGAAACCTTGATCTGATTCTCTCCTGAACTTTGGGGTGAAAATCAAGGGGGATCATGGTATGAAATCTCTAGATTTCTATAGATCTGCAATCTATAGCAGTTAACATAAAACTGAGATATTCCAGCTCCTGACACAGAATTGCCACTTAATAGATGATTGATAAATGCTTAATGAATGAAGAGCAGAGTGCCTAAATTGCAACTGTTTATCCTCAGATAAAAATTCAATGTCTTCTACTTACTTTTGTACAGTTTGTTAGAAACCCTTGACTATATGATCTAATGGTGATGCTCATATTCTGTGGCCCATGATGTAGAGTGCAGTCAATAATAATAGGAAAGAGGGTAACAAGTACAGGAAGAAATATCCAATGCAAATTTTATGATCTGAACAAAATTTTTGCAGATCTAATGATCTTTAAAAGGTATCCATGAGGCTTCTATTTACTAAAGTATTTATAACTTAAACCAAAATAAGAAAAATCAAGATAATATAATTGATTCTAACTTAATCAAGACAGAGTTTTCTTCCCAAACCAAGGTTTTTCTCCTGTGATGTGTTATTAATAAATACTTTTCTTATCTGACCAATAAATGACCTCACAGCAAGGCAAAGAAATTCAGTTAGGCTTTAAATGTTATATTTAACATTATTTTTTCACTTCTTTTTAAATTAATATAATTTTTGATTGCCAAATCATAATTGTGTGCATTTATGGGGTACAATGTGATGTTTGATGTTTTGATATATATACAATGTGACGTGATTACATCAAGCTGATTAACATATCCATCGCCTCACTTACCTATCATTTTTTATGGTGAGACATTTGAAATTTACTACCTTAGTTATTTTGAAATATACGCCAGACCTACACTTAAAGCATTAGAGATTGTAAGTGAACTCATTTATCTAGAGTTCTCAGAGTTACTTCACAATTAGTAAAGCCCCTGGGGAAAGCAGTGGGAAGGTACTAAGCCGCATAATAACTCTATTGCTCCAAGCACTTAAATGCCAAACCACAGAAATGAACTCAATCTGGAACGCTCCAGATGTCTTTGAGATATATGTGGTAAAAGCTTTATGTCCATTTGATGAGAACATAACTTTTTGAAATCATATGTTTTCTGAGAAGATGATGAGTGTAACCTTAAATCAGTATCACCTTGAATCTCCTTATGGATGCAATGTCTTAGATTCCAGGGAAACTAAACACGAGCTCTGAAAAGGATCTCAGACACCATTAAGTCCAACTCATTTTACAAATGACAAAATCAATGCCCAGAGAAGTTAAGCGACGTTCTCTAGCCTAGGAGTCAGCAAACTTTTCCTGTAAAGGGCCAGATAGTAAATGTTTTAGGTTTTGTGGGCCATACAGTCTCTCACAACTATTCAGTTCTGCTGTTGTAGTGCTTAAGACAATATTGAAATGAATGAGCATGACTGTGCTCCAACAAAACTTTACTTATGAAAAGTTGTGGTGGCCTGGAATTGGCCTATGGGCCAGTTTACCAAACCCTGAGGTGGACTGCACAACTGAATAACATCAGAGCCATCAGAGCCAGGCCAGACCCAGCCTCCATGACTTGCTATGTTTATTTATTTATTTATTCATTGACGACATGAGGCAGGATGACAGGGGATTCTGTTATAGCTGATATGGTTGACTCCAAGTTCAGATTGTAGTGTTTATCCACAGGGATAAAACTTAGCAGTCTCTATTAATTGTGTCTAAAAGAGACATCTCCAGTTGGAAAACAAATTCCTGATCATGGAAATTATCTATGGGACACAAAAATTTGATCTCCTTTAGAAATAATAGTATACTATATCTGCTTTTTTAGGCTGTGTTCCCAAATGCATAGGTGGCCTGATCATTTTTATTAATACTACCAGATGTGAGTCATAAGGATTTCCAGGACCAGCCTCCATCCCCAATATCTGGGCCATGAGTGTTCCTTCCAGGCAGTTCTCACAGCATTTGGCTCATCTCCCACTACCCCATCCTTCCTAACACAGTATCTCTGCAAATGCTATGATGGGGAGGAACCCCTTTCAGAAACAAATGGGAGAGGAGATCCAAAGGGATTGGCCCAAGTGAAGCAGAGGGACAGGAGAAGTGCTGAGACATTCACTGAACCTTTCCACAAATATTTACCAGCCTTGGCAATGTTCTGGGGATATAGAGGTGAACAGTGGAGACAAGCGTCCCATTCTAGAGGAGTTTGAAGTAGAGTTAAGGAGAAGTAAATAGATCATGGTAAGTTCTGTGAAAAAATAAATAAATCCCCCTATAATATGCCGAAATTAAAAAATAGAGAGTTGGGGGAGCCTGTGGAGAGAGAGAAGGGGGATATATAAGATACAGTGAGCAGGGAAAGCTTCTCCAAGAAGGTGTCTTTGGGCACAAATCCTGCATGATAACAAGGAACCAGCCTCGTGGGGACCCTGGTAATAAGAAACACTGGTGTAAATGTGCGAAGCAGGTACTTGTTCGGTGTTCAGTCTCGTTAGACTAAAGCAGGCGGATAAGCACAAGAGTGGTGTGAGATGAGGCCACAACAGACAACAGGGGTCGCTGCAACCCCTAGCCAGCATGCCTATGAGTCAATATCTACAAAGCAGGGGACATGCTCCACAGGGCGTGACCCAAGATGACCCACTGGGGTACAGCAGGAAAATATCAGCACTTTTATACAAATGTATTTTTGATCTAAAACAATAAGAAAAGAAATCAAGCTTTGCTAATTAGGCCATATAATGATTGCCACTGGCACCCTCTCTCAGTCAGGATGGCTGAAGGTCATGAACTAGGTATGTTACTGGAAATTTCCTAAGGTAAAGAGTCATCAAGGGGTCTGTCTGGGCACCTGCAAAACTTTTGTTCTGTTGCAGTTGATATGCGCCTTGTTAACTGAATTTACAGATTATATTATCTAGTTGTAACTTAGTGAACCCTCACACAATACACAAACAGCTTTAAACGCTCTGTGCAAATGAATCAAGGATTGGAAGAAGTGTTAATAATACAAGCATGACAAAGCAAGAAAATAGTAGAATTTACATTTCTTCTTTTCCTAATATTAATATAACCCCTTCAACAGCTACAGGTTCTATCATGATTCAGTATTTAGACATGTATATATTGGCATGTAAATAGATACAGGTATGTAACAAAAATGACAGCTTCTCAATATTTATTATTAATGTATTCTGACATTTTATCTTCTATTTTATTAAAAAAGTCATTATTAACATTATAATTCACCAATAGGTTGTTGTGACATGCAGTTTGAAAAATACTGATACAATCAGATCCAAGGAGAAACCAGCCACAAAAAAGTCGAAATTAAGAAGATTATCTGAAACATGGATTAACATCCATTACTGTTAACCATTAATCTCACCACAAATGCATATTTCCCCCATTAAAAATTGGCTAATGATAGCATGAGGTCACCACAATTTGAAAAATATTTGAAAAACTAAACATCCAGTAAACAAACCACTACAATATTTTTCAGTAATATTAAAAGCCATGAGATAACCTTCTACCAACTACTTAACAAAATTTCACTAAACTTGATGCATGTTTAAAAACCTCTTTTAAGATCTCTTAACATATTAATTCAGTAGTATATGTATGTAATTTATAAAGATATATATATATACACACATATTATATATATACAAACAGATATACATCTATAGTGACATTCTTACCATTTGTTTTACTGAGGTGATGTGTGAAAAATAAGTTTGGAGACAATCACTGTAGCTCACAGAATTTGTTTACCCTGGATCTTCAGTGTCCATCTGTGGATTTTCATGACCCAAGAACAGAGGACTCTTCTTCATCTTGTTTCTCCTACTATTGCCTAAACTCAATGTTCATGGTCCTTTATTACCTGAACTATTAGCCTGGAAACTTAAATAAAATTTAAGGGATATCATTGATTTGAACTCAACTCCTGCACTAGCCCCCAATAGACCAACCCAAAATGGAGTCACTCATGCTAAGATTCCAAGTCACCAAACTGAAACCTAAGCTGTTTACTTGTAGGATCTGACCTTCTGAGAAATCAACAGAAAGAGGATAGACAAGTACCATTAAATCAACAAGATTCCCTATAAGGAAAGTAACTTTGAAATGACCAATCTGCCTTTTGTTCCTTGTTTCTGATTTCTTCAGCTTTTAATGCCTATAATGCCCAACCTCTCTGCTCAGCTCATTGGAGCTCCTTTCTATTTTGTAGACTGGATGCTACCAAGTTCATGAATTGCTAACAAAAGCCAATTTGATCTTTAAAACTCAATTTCCTGAAATTTTGGTTTTTGACAAAACTGTACCTGCTTTGTGAAATCCTTGTCCCCAAAGCAAGTGACCAATGAACATAAGACATCATAAGATCAGGCCATATAATGGTTAAATGTCAAAGACTTGTATAAATCAGTTCACTTTGATTCCACTCATTCTACAATCTGGATAGCCTTTTAGAAAAATCAAATGTGTGAAAGTGTCTGGTTTATCTTAACTATCACTCAGTTTACCAGTTCCACAACCTGCCCTGGTTAAGAGTACTAACTTTAGAGAGAGACAAACAAACCTGGACTAGTCATATTAGATACATGAAACTCAGCAAATGTCTTAGTCTCTCTATGTCTTAGTTTCTATATTCATAAAATAGTGAAAATACTTACCTCTAATTAATCTTGTTATAAGGATTAATTAGAAAAATCTATGAAATGCACTTTAACACAATGCTTGACATAGAATGAGTACTCCATAAATTGTAGCTACCACTGTTGCTATTTTCATAGTTGCCTTTGCTATTGTTACTTAGTTCTGTGTAGCACAGCTTCATATGTTACATACGACTCATATAAGCATGCTTTTAAAAAAATCAAGTCACATATTTTGATGTTCATGCATAAGAAAATAATATCATCATAATTATATTTGCAAGAATACTAAAACAACCCTGTAGTCATATCTGCAGTATTATCTTGGCCCCTTTCTGTTTCCATAGCCACTAGGTCAACTCTCAAAATGAATAAAAACACTCACCTGTATTTGTCAAAGACGATGATGACATAGAAGGGCAGGGTTTGGATTCTTGTATTTTATTCTCCACTCTGTGGGTAAAGCCAGGTCATTAAATCACTTATTTTTTCCTCTTGGTCTCTTTTCCATTTACCTATAAGATAAATGATATATTCTTTGTACAAAATGTGCTACATATTTTTAAAGAACAGCATAATTCACTCAGTTTTACTCAGTGCAAAAATTCTTCTAGAAACATTATAGATGGATGTTGTTCTGACTTTTCTACCTCTACCACCCTATGAAACCGGTAATAATGAATTATAAGGATTTTTTCACCTTTTTCTGCACAAGAACAAACATTTACTAGAGGAAAAATCCATTTTACTATGAGGGGAAACTCACATTTTACTATAAACAGAATTGTCAAGAATGTCAACAAGATTGAAGAGCTGTAAGGTGAATGGAAAGTGTCCATTAAACTTCTTTCAATTTTGGAATGCATCTTTGTTCTTAGTGAAAAAGCAGATGAGTGGAAGTCTTGATAGATAAACAGGACATCAATCCTCTAGAATATTTCTCAAGCAACAAAGGAATTACATGATAGTTTTGCATATAAAGACAAGAGGCATGACCACTTTTCGGTTTGCTAAATAACTCCTCAGTCACTCATGAGGAAACATATGCTTTCTCCAAGGGATACTCAAAGTTCCTATTCTTCAATTGTGCATGCAAATCAAAAGCACTGGCCATTTTCCTCTTCCCTTCTACTTAGAGCATTCAGAGTCTTGGTATACTCTTCTGGGTTCTAGCATCCTCTAGGTGACTTCCTCTGATCTCACCCCTCCCACATTTCTAACCACTCCTTTAGTGCTGCCAATGCAATGCTCTCAAAGTGCCCTCAGTCCATACCCAGGCTCCTCTCTGCTTGCTCCCTCATCCCTTCACTCTTGTTAACTTTCCGAGCAGTCTTTACTTATTCATTGCAGTTATTCCCGTAGATGTTATTTTCACGGATCCATGCAATGTGTGTGACTTGCCAAGGCCACAGTATTTGTGGGAATCCTGTCTTCCCCTCCCCTGCCTGGCAGCCTATTTTCTCCTTCCAATTTGTACCTGCGGCAAAGCCACAACCTAAAGTTGTGACATTACCATGACATACAAGGCAACCAACTGCAAGGCCCTAAATATACAATTATTTCAATGCAAGAGAAAGTATAACACAAAGCTGTGTAACAGGCAAACAAGATGCAGCTTCAACATATATCTTTATTAATATTAAATTGAGTCAAAGTAATTTCTGGCTGTCAAAAGAGTTCTTTCACAAATTATGCAAAGAAGGAGCATTGCAAGTTAAGAAATTATATAGCCATGCCATAATTCCTGATAAAATGTATTTAAAGGATAGTGAGGAACAAAAATAATGGAGAAAAAAATGTCTAAACTGTCTTCATCAAGCATTTAAGACATCAATTCTTTCTAAGTCAGAAGCACTGAACTAGAGGCAGAAATTATTATTCAGCATTTTTAGTTTACATTAAATTAACCAGTGTTAAAATCTGTTTTCTTTAGTTGTACATAATATACATGACTTTAGTCATAGTTTATGACTGAAGTATGAAATAATCTGCATCATCATTCTTATAATCAAAAACTTTAAATGACTCCCCACTACCAACATCCAGGGTAGCCCAGGGGTGCTATAGACCTCCATAATCTCCACCAGTTCCCATTAAAGTCTCTTCAAATATGCGTGCAATCTAAATAAAAGCAGTGTACTTCCCACACAAACACAGCTTTAAGACAAATTCCCTAGCCACAGACCTGCAACCAGGTTGCTATGCTTAAACACCTTACTTAGTCCTGGTCCACAAAGATGCAGACATGAAGATGAGATTAAATGTACAAGGATTTTTTTTATCAGATATGTCTGTATAAAGAGAAATATGGACAGAGCCAGGAAAGACTAAGAGCGCCGACAGACCCACCTTGACTTTGCTGGAAGTAAAGGCTCCCGTAACATCTAAGGAAAGTTCAGAAAAGCTGTCAGGGAGTTCTTGAGCCAAGGTCAGCCAAAAAGGATGTGTCCTGGAATGGTGGACCTTAGTATCCCATCATGCTGAGTCATTGGTGGGGAACATGATCCACAAAGGGTTCCAGAGCGCAGGAGCTGGATCCCCAGGACAACTGCTCCCCACTGTAGGAGGTCTATGAAGTACATTATTGGGGCCAACACTCCCACTCCTATACCAGTCCTATACAGAAATTCAGAAGTTTATACCATACAATAAATCTTGAGCCTGACATCCAAATTTTCTCCAATCTCTGCCTAATCCACATGTAAAGTTTATTTTCTAGCACTTTTTGCCACCTTAAATAGTTTAACTACCCCCTTAGTTCCCATATGAGCCCCATAGGTCACCAAAATGCTTTCCCTCTTGCTATTTCCTCCCTGTACTACTATTTCCACCCCAAACCCTCTTTTCAAGATCCTTCTTGATCTTTAAGGGCCATGTGAAATGCCAATCCAACACTAAGACTATACTCATAACTCTTCACCTGCACATCCTCTCAACCCCAACCCTAGTAGAAAGGTTTGCTCTCATCTCAGAACCTCCATGGGACTTTGCCTACTTGGAGGTGAGCACTAGCAATACTGAGCACTTTCTTTTGCTTTAGTTGTTGTAAGTTTTATCTCTATAGCAGACCTCAGGAAAGACTGCACCTATTTTCAAGTGTGTATTCCTACCATATCATGCAAACAGTAAATGAATATGCAGATGAATGAATTAATGAAAGACAAATTCTGGCCTGGTATATACTATGTACTCAGGACTAAAAATAAAGATAAATGACCTTTTTATTTCTTATTTTTGTGCTTGTGCTTTTTTTATTTTATGAGATAAACAGGAACTATCGAACTCAAAGTAATATGGATCCTAACATTCAAGGCAAAAAACAAAAAACAGAAAAAACACAGACCTGTAAAGGGACATCATTCCTGCTGCAGTCATGGAGAGTTCCATACAGTATAGCAAACTGACCCAATAAATGACTATAGTTTGAGGGATTTAAATGTAAGATACCTAATAATACCTTTTCAGCTATCTATTTACTTTTCCTCAGATATCACTTATCTCAGACCTCAGTGTCAACTTTATATTAGAGCATATGGCTCTTCACCTTTGTACCATATATATCCAAATTAATATAATAAATAAATAAATACCTTGAAATTATTCAAGAGTCCCATAGCAGAGAGTAACTGCTTCTCTACTTAAAACTTTTTTTTAATTAAATACTTTTGGAAAGAATTCCAACTGAATTCAAGCATCTAGATTAAAAAGAAAATCTTCAAATTGATTCTGCTCTTTTGTGAATAGAGAACCTTGTAAACTTTTTAATAAAAGAACAACCAGTGGTACATGAATATTAATCAAACGTCATCTCCCAGGATAACAAAGAATTTTAGATTTACAGAAAGCCCTTAAAACTCATCCCACATCACTTTCAGCAATGAGGGAACATCTATTACTAACTCAGTTTAGGAAAAATCCAAACTGACTTACAAAATTTTTCTCTCTTTTGTAAGTGCATTTATAATCAGATTTCAAGAACCTCATTAGTTGCTTCCCAGGCAGAAACATTTTTCTCCAAGACAATTCATCTCTTTTAAATATCATTAAAGTGTGATTGGCACAGAGCCCTTGGGGAACTGACACCCAGAGGGAGAAGAACACAATACTAATAGCTAGTCAGCTGCCAACTGGCTCTAAGTTGCCAATTCCTTTTCCTGGAAAAACCAAGTATATCTAAGCAAAGGGAACTTTAATGATAATCAGGAGACATTCTCTAGCCTCAAAATTCTGCTTTGCAAGGGATAAATCAAGATTGCAAACACCACCTGAATCAGAGAGTGGCAATCACACAGTCCAGATACACCCTGGAAGAAGCTGAACTTCAGGCCAAGATCCCATAGATAATCCTCAATCAAGCAGTTCTGCTCCTTGCATATCAATCAAAAAAGTGATTACCCTGAGAGACAGTAACCATGTGTAATAAGTTTGCTTAAATTAAAATAGTCAAGAACCACAGCAACCCATTCTTAAAGAGAAAACAATAACTTAAGAAATTATTCTTTCTTAAATATATGCCTATTATTACAGATTTCAATTGCTCCAGCAAATGTACTCTTAATTTTGTTGTCCTAAGGAGCATCCTTATTGCACTTAATTGGCAATTTGACACAATGCACAAGTTAAGCAAAGTTAGCAGAAGTGACAGTATGAAACCTCAAGTATAGAGGGCAGGATGAGTGAACCCCAAAATAGGAAGATAGCCCCAAAGAAGGAGAAGGACACTGGCAGAGTAGAAAGGTCAGGAAGTAGAAATGAACATTTCCTTTGAAGTGGCAGCAGCAGCTAGGATTTGAGTGGATGGTGGGGCCAGAGTTTTGAGTACAGTCTTAGTGCTGGATTGGCATTTCAACCCTAGAGGAAACCACTTAATGTAACTGAAAGAACAGAAGCAGGATGGTAGAAATGATAACCCCAAAAGCAAAACTCTTAAAAAATATAGAGAAAACCATTTCAGTAAATCCTACCTGACCTTGAGCTTCAATGTTATTTCCAAAATGGTCATAAATTGTACAACAAAGCAAACTTAACTACTTAGCTTTTAAAACATGAAAAGGCAGGAACACAAAGTCTTAGAAAGAGGGCTTCCTTCCTTTAGGTATAATAGAGGAATTCTATTGTTCTAATGTGACTTTTTAAAAAAATTATCCTATAAAATGTCGACCTTATCTCAAGATTCTATGTCAAAATGATCAATTCCAAATCTGAAATAAAAAGGTCCATACATTTTATAAGACTTCATCATCTGAAAACCTGAAATTTCCTTTGAACGCCACAAAATAAAACCTCAAAACATTGCATAGTGCAGTGCTTTGCGGCTTTGTGCTCCCTGCTTTTAGCTATTATGACCGCTTTATATTGCAGAGAATAAAAATTGATATCCTGGGTAGTTTTGTCCTTGTCTGCAAGTGTAGTTCTTCCCATATGCAGTAAATGAATAATTTTTTAATTAAATATATGTCAAATAGTTCAGTTCATGCATAGGAATGGCCTTAATAAGCCTATATTATATACACAAATGTTGAAGAACATGGTGAGGAAGCAAATATTATTTCCACTCCTTCAAGTGTTTATCAGAAATAGAAAAAAATAAATTTTTTGGCAGCTACATTTTTAAGGATTTCTACAAGTATAATATTTGCTTTCTTAATAATTTGCATCATAAATGCATCTTCTTGTTAAATTTACCTTAGTCAGGAGAACAGGAAGAAGCCTCATTTACTCCAGGACATATGAACTGATTCAAAGTGCATTTCACAGGATACTTTTTAGTTAGAATCAAATTCTTTTCTTCTCAAGGAGTTTTCATAGCAAGCATTCTTTCAAAGTATGCACAGAGGCTGGTATGATGGTAGTGAGTTATCAGAACTTATCAACATTGGTGTAACTAAAGTTGGTATACAACTCCCCACTGCCAAATTTGACTGACTTTAAAAAAATTAAACATTTTTTTAAAATTAACAATAAAGGATAAAGTATGCACAGAACACTCTATAGGACAGACTGTAGACTGGGCCACACAACAAGTCTCAATAATTTTGCAAAGGCTGAAATCATACAAAGTATATTCTCTCAACATAGACTCTGAACAAGTGACGGTAGCCCACATTACTGATGAAGCTGCCACTTCCTTCTGCTGACACATTAGTAATTCCCAAATAGAAGGCACGATCATATGGCCCAGATGATTGTAAATATGAAATGGCTACACAGAAATACCCCAACCCCCACCCCAACCACCATCCATTTCTCAGCCTAATGGACTGGACTCTTATTTTCAGTTAATATCCAATGAGGAATTAAGTTTTGCCACTGGACCAAAACAAAGACTCTTTTCTTAGTCATACCAGATGAAGGGATTTTATTAACTTCATTGTGATAAAGAATTAGAAGTTGATAATGCAAACCCATTGTCTATCTCTTAGAGGGTGTTTATATATATATTTACACCTAAGTGACTATAGGTAAACTGCATATAATGTGCATTCCAAGGTGTGAGTTTAACCATTCTCAAAAATAAATTAAAAATTTATTTTTTAGTTCTTTGTCCTAGAAACCTTATAGAAATAAATGTAGTCTATTTTCTTTGGGGGGATAGTTAGCATTAATCTCAAAGGAATCAAAGAATAGAATAGGAACAGAAATGAATAATTTCTTCCTCTGAAATAACTTTATTCTCTTTGATCTTTATATTTTATTTGATCTTTGATCTACTTTGAGTTAACTTTTATATGTGTTATAATACAAGGGTCCAAGTTCATTATTCTGCGGTGGATATCCCGTTTTCCAACATCATTTGTTGAAAAAAACTGTCCTTTCCCCATTGAATGGTCTTGGTACCCTTGCCAAAAATCATTTGACTGTATATGTAAGTGTTTATTTCTGGGCTCTCATTTCTTTTCCATTGGTCTATATGTCTGTCCTTATGATAGTACCACAGTGTTTTGATTACTGTAGCTCTGTAATAAGTTTTGAAATCCAAAAGTGTGACCATCAACTTTCTTCTTTTTCAATACTGTTTTGGCTATTTGGGATCCTTTGAGATTTCATGTGAATTTTAGGGTGGATTTTTCTATTTCTGAAAAAAATGCTCTTATGATTTTGATAGAGACTGCATTAAATTTGTATATAGCTTTAGGTAGTATTGACATCTTAAGTTTTCCAATCAATGAACAAAGATGTCTTTCCATTTATTTGTGTCTCCTTTAATTTCTTTGAGTAATGTTTTGTAGTTTTCAGTGTTAAGTCTTTATTTATTTATTTATTTATTCATTCACTTATTTATTTATTTTCGAGACGGTGTCTCGCTCTGTTGCCTGGGCTAGAATGCAGTGGTGCAGTGGCATCATCATAGCTCACTGCAGCCTCAAATTTCTGATATCAAGCAATCCTCCTGCCTTAGCCTCCCGAGTAGCTGGGACTACAGGTATGTGCCACCACATCTGGCTAACTTTTCTATTTTTTGTAGAGACAGAATCTCGCTATGTTGCTCAGGCTGTTCTTGAACTCCTGGGATCAAGTGATCCTCCCACCTTGGCCTCCTAAAGTGCTAGGCATGAGCCACTGTGCCTAGCCTCAGTATATAAGTCTTGCATCACCTTTTATTCCTAAATCTGTTATTCTTTTTGATGCTATTGTAAATGCAGTTTTCTATATTTCCTTTTCAGATTGTTTATTGTTATTATGTAGGAATGCAACTGATTTTTGTGTGTTGATTTTGTATCCAGAAACTTTGCTGAATTCATTTATTAGTTTTAACAGTTTTATTGTGGAATATTTAGGGTTTTCTACATATAAGATCATGTCCTCTGTAAACAGAAAATTTTACTTCTTTCCTTCTAATTTGGATGTACTTTATTTTTCTTTCTTGGTTTGTGTTTTTCTGTTGTTTTTTTGTTTTTGTTTTGCTCTGAATAGGACTTCCAGTACTATGTTAAATAGAAGTAGTGAAAGCAGACATCCTTGCCTTATGTCTTTTTTTTATTTCAGCATACTATGAGGGTACAAATGTCAAGGTTACATATATTGCCTTAGCCCCATCTAAGTTAGAGCTTCAAGAGTGTCCATCCCCTAGACAGTATGCACTGCACCCATTAGCTGTGTATATACCCATCCCCTTCTCCCCCCTCCCACCTGCCTTATTTCTGATCTTAGAGGAGAAGCTCTCAGTCTTTTGCCATTGAGTATGATGTCAGCTATGGGAGATACTGAATGTAGTCAGTTAAAATGGTGATCTTGGTTGCAAGGGAACAGGGAAGACTAGTGGCTCTGACAGCCTGAAGTTGCATTCTTGTTTACAAAAATTAAGATTCTGTCAGATTAGAAGGAGATCTAACAGGGAGATCCTGGAAATGAGTTAGCCACAGGGGTGTGATGAACTCCCCACAAATCCCAAATTGACTGGAAGTTCTGCTCATGCAGAGTAGATACTGGAGTGGGTCCAAACCACATACACATCCCTGGTTGAAAGAGTATGCATGTATGCACAAAGGAGATGCAAGAGGGTCCAATAAAAAAAAACAGGTTAGAGCAGACTTGAAAATAGACTGAATGTACTCCCTAGCCCACAAACAAATTTATCAGCATATAGCAGAATCCTACGGACTAAAAATATTTAAGCACAACTTTCTGATCAATCTTTGGCTGAGCATTAAGTTATGCAGACAAAGGAGTAACACCTAGAAATTCAGGTTAAAAAATAAAAATAAGGGGGAAAAACAGCAGAGACATCAACAGTCATAAATCTAAGAGTAAGAAGTGGGGTAGGACAATTCCACAAATTTAAGCCTGGGCAAGTTACTAAACAAAACAAACCAAAAGAGAACAATCAGCAAGCACAGAAACTCTCTAGGGAAAAAATAAGAATCCAGAGTTGCTACAACATATGATCTAAAATGTACAGTATTCTGGCCGGGCGTGGAGGCTCACGCCTATAATCCTAGCACTCTGGGAGGCCAAGGTGGGCAGATTGTTTGAGCTCAGGAGTACGAGACCAGCCTAAGCAAGAGTGAGATTCCATCTCTACTAAAAAAAATAGAAAGAAATTAGCTGGACAGCTAAAAATATATAGAAAAAATTAGCTGGGCATGGTGGTGCATGCCTGTAGTCCCAGCTACTCGGGAGGCTAAGGCAGAAGGATCGCTTGAGCCCAGGAGTTTGAGGTTGCTGTGAGCTAGGCTGATGCCACGGCACTCTACTCAGGGAAACAGAGTGAGACTCTGTCTCAAAATAAATAAAATAAAATAAAATAAAATGTACAGTATTCAAAAAAGAAAGAAAGAGTAACCCATACTGAGGAAAAGAAACAATGGATAGAAACTGTCTCTGAGCATCTTTAGATGTTGGATTTAGCAAAGACTTTAAAGCAGCTATTATAAATATGTTCAAACAGATAAGGAAACCATGTGGAAATAATTAAAGTATGATATCCATAAATCAATGAATGAAGAATCTCAACAAAGAGATTGTCATTATATCCAGATGGAAATTTTGAAGTTGAAAATTGTAAGAAATGAAATAGAAATTTCACTGGATGGGCTCAATGGCAGAGTTAAGCTGGCAGAAAGACTAGCAAATCTAAATATAAATCAATAAAATTATCCTATCTGAAGAATGAAGAGGAAAAAAAGATTGAAGAAAAACAAACTGAGTGCCCAGAGATCTGTGGGACAACATCACATGTAATGATACATACATAATGGGAATAACAGAAGGAGAGAAAAGAAAGAGACAAATATATTCACATAAATAATGGCTAAAATATTCCTAAATTTGATTAAAAACATTAATTTACAAGTGCAATAGCTCAACAAACCCCAAGTAAGATAAACACAAAGGAAGGATTACTTGAGGCCAGGAGTTCAAGACCAGTCTGAGCAACATAGAGAGACCGTCTCTAAAGAAATTTTTTTAAGTTAGCCAGGCATCATGGTGTGTGCCTGTAGTCGCAGCTACTCAGGAGACTGAGGCAGGAGGATTGCTTGAGCCCAGGAGTTTAAGGCCACAGTCAGATCATGATCTGTACTATACCCTATCTCTAAATTTTTTTTTTAATTAAAAAAAAAAGAAATTCACAACAGGGCAAAAAAGCAAATAGAAAATCTTGAAAGTACCAAAAGAAAACTAATCACTACATATATAGAAAAAATAGTATGATTAATAGCTGATTTCTCATCAGAAACAATGGAGGTCAGAAAGCAGTGTCTATTAGAGTTCTCCAGAAAAACAAAACCAATAATATGTAAATACATATATATATCTTATTATATAAATCTCTCTTTTATATGTAAATCTGTCTTTATAAATAAATCTCTCTTGTGTATATAAATCTCTCTTTATATAAAAAAGATTTATGATATGGATAACCACATGATTATGGAGGTTAAAAAGTCCCAAGATCTGCAGTAGGCAAACTGGAGCAGATGTGTAGATCTAGTTCAAGTTTGAATGCCCTAGAACCAGGAGAGCTAATGGTGTAAGTTCCAGTCCAAAAGCTAGCAGGCTTGAGGTGGTCCAGGAAGAGCTGATATTTCAGTTCAAGTTCAAAGGCTGGAAAAGACTGATATCCCAGCTCAAAGCAGTCAGGCAGAAGGAATTCCCTCTTATTCCACCTTTTGTTCTATTCAGGTCTTCAACCGATTGAATGAGGCCCATCCATATTGGGGAATGCAATTGGCTTTACTCAGTCTACTGATTCAAATGTTAATTTCATCCAGAAACACCCTAACAGACATACCCAGGATAATGTTTGACTAAATGTCTGGGCACCTGGGCACCTCATGGCCCAGTCAAGCTGACACATAAAATTAACTGTCACAGAGTGGAATAACATATTTTAAGTGCTGAAGAGATAAAAAAAATTGTCAAACAAGAATTCTGTATTGAGAAAAATATATCCTCTAAAAATAAAAGTAAAATAAAGAAATTCCCAGTTAAACAAGCACTGAAAGAACTCATGACTATCAGATCTGCCTTACAAGAAATATTAAAGAAAATCCTTCTGGTTGAAAGGAAGTGACATCAGATGGTAGATGAAATCCACAGGAAGAAATGAAAGGCATAATACATGTTAAATATGTGTGTACATATATTTTCTTATTTCTTCTATAAACTTCTTTAAAAGACATAAGAAAAATTATAATGCTATTTTCTAGGATTAATAACATACAAAGTTACAATATGTGTGACAATAATAGTAAAAAAGAAGGGCTAGGAAAAGGATATATACTATAGCAAAATTTCTACATTAAAGAAAAAATATACATTAAACCTTCATAAACTCTTCCAGAATACAGAGAAGTAGCCAAGACTTCCCAACTTATTCAATGAAGTCAATGTCAAAGCCAGAAAAAGATACCACAAAAGAGAAAACTACAAACCAATATCCCTTATGAACATACAAGTAAAAATCCTTAACAAAATATAATCAAATTAAATGCAGCAACATGTAAAAAGGATTACACAAGATGACCAAACAGAATATATCCTAGGAATGCAAAGTACATTTAACATGTTGGAAATCAATTAATTCAATGCACTATAATAATAGAAGAAAGGGCAAAAAACATGCATCTCAATAGATGCACAACAAACATTGGCAAAATCCATCACCCATTCATGATAAAAATTCTCAGTAAAATAAAAATAGAAAAGAACTTCCTCACCTGAGAAAGGTTACCGAAAAACCCTAGAGCTAACATAATACTTAGTAGTGAAAGATAAACTTTTCCCATAAGATTAAGGACAAAAGAAGCATGCACACTCTGCTAATTTCTACTCAAGATTATTGAAGGCTCTAGTTGGTACAATGAGACTAAACATACACACACAGAGATTAGAAAAGAAGACGTGCATTTATCTTGAGATTATATGATTCCACATGTTTAAAAAAACCCCAAAGTTTACACAAAATACCTACTAGAGTTAGTAAGTTTACCAAGTATGCAAATTATAAGATCAATATATAAAAAATCAAACAATGAATTATGTAAAAATGAAATTAAGAAAAAATCCATCTAGAATCTGGTATAAAAGAATGAAAAATTTAGGAATAAATTTAAGAAAAGAAGTATAATATTTGTACATTGCTGAACTATGGAAAAATCTAAACAAATAGGGAGACATTCCATATTTATAAATTGAAAGACTCAGTATTGTTCAAATGGCAACTCTCCCCAAACTGATCTATAGATTCAGTATAATCTCTATCAAAATCTCAGCTGAAAGTTGTGTAGAAATTGACAAACTGATTCTAAAATTTTTATGGAAATGCAAAAGACCTAGAAGAGTTAAATATATTGTTGAAAAACAGAGAACAAAATTGGAGGACTTACATATCCAATTTCAAAACATATTGTAAAACTAAAGTAATCTAGACAACATAAGATTGGCATAATAATAGGTATATAGATCAATAGAACAGATTTGAGAGACCAAATTATGGTCAATTTACTTTCTGCAAAGGTACTGAGACAATTCAATGAGGGAAAAAAACAGCCTTGTCAACACATGGTGCAGGAAGGGAAAGAAGGAAGAAAGGAAGGGAGGGAGGAAGGGGTTTACCTCATACTGTACATAAAATTTACTCAGTAGTCACCTCTCCTCCCATATATGTAGAAGGGTAATATTTACAGGGGGGATATGTAACAGAAGAAATGGCTTGATAAAACAACACAAAAGTTTTATGTCTCTTTAAAACGTCTCCCACTCCTTTTGGAGAACTAGGATCTGCATCGCTGTCTCAGGCCAGTGGTCAGGAGGGGCAGGGGATGTCTTTTGTTCTTTGTGCCACAGGAGATGACTCAAGGGAATTGTCTGGGTGGAGGTCATGAGATTGTCTTAGCTGAAGATGGAATTGATCAGAACCTTTAAAAGCTCTGCACTTCTGCTCAGAAGCAGGATGTTGGTACTTTGAGACAAGAGTCTGACAACCTCCTCATATGCTAGCAAATTAATAAACTCCTCTTTTCTTCTCCTCAAAAAAAAGAAAAAGAAAAAACTCAGAAAGTATCCTAGACCTAAACATAAGAGATAAAACTATAAAATTTACAGAAACTGAAAGAACTCTTCATGACTTTTGACTTTGGACTTTGTGAAAATTAAAATACTTTTCACTTCAAAAGACATAATTAAAAAATTAGAAAACAAACCACAGACTAGGATAAAATATTAGAAATCATATATCTGATAAAGGCATTGCATATGGAATATACAACTTGTAATTCAGTAATAAAAAGACAACCCAATTTTAAAAAGGATAAAAGACTTAAATAGGCATTTAACCAAAAAAGACATACAAATAACTAATAAGTATATGAAAGTATGGATGTACAAAACCATTAGTCATTAAGAAAATGCAAACCAAACCACAAGAGATACCACCACACACACACTAGAATGGCTACAATAAAAAATAAACAATAACAAGTATTGGTGAGGCTTTGGAGAAACCAGGACCCTTATATACTGCTAGTGGAGATTTAAAATGATACAACCACTTTATAAAATAGTTTGGCAGTTTCCTTAAACTTTAAACATAAACTTATTACGTAAACCAGCAGGTCTACTCCCAGGAATCTACCCAAGAGAAATGAAAACATTATGTCCACACAAATACTTGTATTTGAATATCCATAGCACCATTATTTATAATGTCAAAAAGAAGAAATAACCTAAATGTCCATCAACTGGTGATTCCATAAACAGAATGTGATATGTCCATACAATGTAATATTATGTAGCAATAAAAAAGAACAAACTACTAATACATGCTATAATATAGATGAACCTCAAAAACATTGTGCTAAATAAAAGAAGCTAGATACAAAAAAACCTACATATTCCATGATTCCATACATATCAAATTTCCAACAGGTAAATCTGTAGATATAGAAAGCAGATCAGTGGTTGCCTGGACCTGGTAGGGATGGGGATGGGAAGCATAGAGGTGGGAATTGACTATAAATGGGCTCAAGGGAAATTTGGGGGGTAATGGGAAAATTCTAAAATAAGATTGAGATGATGGTTACACAACTCTATTAATTCACTAAAAATACAAAATGAAAACCATTGGGTCAATTTAATCTAAAATCTTTATTTTACAAATAAGAAAAGTGCCATCTTTAGCCAGTAAAATTATATGAATATCCTTAGAGTACCTTTTGCCTGTGTCTCATATTTGAGCTCTGATATTGCTTTCTAATTTTTCATGATGGGGGTCTTGTTTCCCTGCCCCATCAAGGATGAAGAGCACCTTAGAAGACAGGTTAAAAATCTGTGCTAGATTTTGATGATTTAATTTGAACTGAACTTATTTGATTTAAATTCATAGAAATAAGGTTGGTGAGACTGGGCCATTTTCCTGAACCAGATCTAACATAATGGCTTTTCTACTCATTAATTACTCAGCTTGTACTGCTGAAAATTCCCCAAACATACACAAGAATACTCATATCTAGAGGCAAACAAAAATAGCCTCTAGGACAAAATAAAACCCCAAAACTGCAAAATGTATTCTCATTGTAAATTAATATTCATTTTTGTTTTTCATCATTAGCAGTATGAAGAGTTCTACATGCAAAATGAGGGGACATGCTGGGTGAGCTCTAAGATTCCCTCCAGTCCTAACATAAATCATGACCCCTCCTATTATTCCTGACTATAATTTATCATTTCTACCCACTATTACCTATTTTTGTAATAGTTGAGCATGAATCTATTTTTGTCACCGTATTCTTTTACCACATCCTTAGGAAAGTAAGATTTTTCAGATCAAGGGTGGAAGAAATGTAAAATCTCAGCTTCTAGAAAATCTAAATCCAAGGACATTCCAAAATAATTTCCTCAAAATTCCACGTCAACATAAATATTTGAGATGCCTAACTCAAAGAATTGACTGGTGGGATTTTTTGAAAATGAAAAAGAAATGTATAGAAATACATTTCATTTTCAGTTTAAAAATGAACTGAAATATAAACTATTATAAAATATAATTTATAGTCAGTAATGCAAATTCAGCCCAGCATGGTCACAGGCACTTAGGGTGCTTAAACTTTGCCCAGGAAGGCTATGAGGAAAATGATTTGTTATTTTAAGGATTAAATTTAGATATTGGTGGGCTCATATCTTTTTATTTGATATTTCACAGTATTAGGCAATGAGTGGGACAATGAGAAAATGGTAATGTGATTTACACTGGTGAATAGAATGCGGGAAACTGTTGAAAAAGAATGTGAATTTTGACTTTGCACTTTGCACTCTTTTGAACAGTCAGACATTTTTATCATGAACACATACTTCTTTTACATTTCAAAACCTAATTAGAATTATTCAAGAACAAAATAGAGCTTTTAAGTTTCTTCATGTGCATTTCCTTTGGAAGAAAGGGAGGATATAGCAATAATGAACATTAAAAATAAAAACCATAAATTTGCCATCAGAAAGATTTATATTCAAATCCCATAGCACCCCAAGCATCTATTTGTCTCAAGCTATTATTAGAGCATAATGATTAGGTTTATCTGTCCATTTCCTCCCTAAACAACTCTGTAGTTTGCTTTATGTTTCATTTACCATTTTATCCTGTGTCTAGTACATTGCCTAGTACATATTAGTTGTTCATTAAACTGAACTAAACCATTGAAGTCCTGTCTCCTCCAACTCCCATCTTTATAATCTTAGGTGAGTCCACTTCCTCACATTCAAAGTAAGAGTGATAATTATTACCTCACATGGTTGTTTAAATTATACATGTACGCAAAGTGCTCAGTACAGTGCCTGGTACATAGTAGTCTCCATTCACCCTCACCTGTAATTTTAAAATAAGTCTCTTCCCAATGGGAAATAGTAATAATTTTCACAAGGTAAAAAATCAGCAATCCTTTATCTGACTTTTAAATACCACTTTGAAGGCAATAAAAATGGGCCAGGAAAAACATTAGCTTTGGTATTTGTTTCAGAGGTCCCAAGACCCATACATTTGATGCTTTGCTAGAAGGACTCACAGGACTCAGAGGTGGTTGTATTCATGGTTATAGTTTATCACCAAAGGGAAAAGAGAGATCAGGGGTCATCTCGAGGAATCCACGCACAGGTTTCCTATGTTCTCTCCTCACACAAGAATGGAATGTTTTCCTTCCTCTAACAATGAGATGTAGTAACACGTGTGCACTGTTTCTTCACATTGAGGCTTGCTTGAGACTCAGAGTCCAGAGTTTCTATTGGGGGGTTGTCAGATTAACACAATGACTTGCCACAACTACCAAAATTTTAGATTCCCAGAAGGAAGCAGGCGTTTAATGCCCCAGGTGGGCAAAACAATCTCTTACTTAGAGAAGATTTCAAATGCAAAGTTCCCAGGTACCAGACAAGCACCAACCTTGAAAGAAGGCCTTTTAAAGATAGCACTGTCAGGCCTTCTCTGTTAACTTTTTCCTGCACAGCATGGCAAGTGATGACACTGGGAATAGGGCAGGAGTTACAGGAAAGAAGTGCAATAAGAACTGGGGGAAAGCAGGGAAAGGACAGAATGGTCGAAAGGAAATGAGAGGAAATGAAGTAATGGGAGGGCAAGGAAAGAAGTAAGGAAAAAAACAAGAAGGAAGGCAGAAAGGAGAGAAAGTAAACACCTAGCTTATCCAACCTGGTTTCTTACTTGGGCCACCTGACCCTATAAACCCCCCTGCTCAATGCCACTCATCCCAACACCCTATCTCCCACTCCACTTGCTATGATGCCATTTGCACATGCCTATTTTTTTATCCCCTCTATTAATATAAATGTCTGTTCCCTTAGTCCTGCTGCCTTGGTGCTATTTGGCTGCTTTAATAAGGAGAAAGGAGATGGAAGAGGGAGGGGAAGCCCAATAGCGATAAGATTAGACAGGAAAAGGCATTCAAGCTAAATGGGACATGGTGGCAATAACAGGCTCCCAGAGCCCCTCTGAACTTAGAAATAAATACATAGTCCTTCTGGCTTTAGAAGACAAGAGATACTGGGAAAATAAATACCATGGCAGAATGGGCTCCTCTGAGTGTACTTTTAAATTATAAATTATAGTGGCCTCTTTGACTTCTGAGAGGTCATTGGTTACTTCTCTCATTTAAGTACCTAAAGCAAGTTTTTTAAAAAGCTGAAAGGTGCTAGGGTTGTTTTCCTCCAACTCTCCCTCTTTTTGACTTCCCAAGTTCATAAAAAGGAAAAGAAGATAAAGGAGCTATTCCTTGCCTTGTGCTTTTATAATTTAAAAAATATGACAGATCTTTTTCTCCTTTTCTCACATTTTGTATTTTAAAATTGCTGTCAGACTTAGCCTTTGCCAAGTTTCAACCTCAAGTGAAATCTTACTAAGAAAACGAAAAGATGTATAAAATGCAGATGGATTATAGGTATAACCATACAGCCTATGCATGTGTTATAGCTTTTTAAAAATAAGTTCATTCCCCTTGTGTTAAATGTATAATATTAGTTATAAATATATTTGTGTACTGAAATATCCTTTCATCATCCTATTTTCTTATCATCAGGAAGGTTTCACTTTTGTAAAAATACATATATATTCATCTGGATAAAAACAGACACCCTAGATAAGACAAAAAATTGGAAGGGACATGATAGCTTTCCATCTTCAGTTACCTACAAGTCTACCATATGGAAGCAGGGGAAGATATTCTCACAACTCCAGAGACTGGGGTTGACCAAATAAATATAATTTTCATGAGACTCATTAAGCTCACTTAAAGAAAAACTCGATATCAGTTAGAGTCTTCTAAAAATAGAATGGGCAGCCTTATGCAGTAATTGTCAAGAGAGGGACATTGACACCAAGGGAGCCCAAGACTAGATCCCTGGTATTAGCGAGACTAAATCATTGGCGAGCCTGTGGAAGGACTGCACAAAAGAGTGAACACATAGATTCCCACAGAGTCCAAAGACAATGATCAGTCACCAGGAATGAATTGGGAGACTTAGGAAACCTTATTGACATGGACAGATTCTAAAAGACTTGTTGAGATGGGTGAGGTTGCCGAATATAACCACAGGCGTCTGAAGTTAAAGTTTAGCACAGACATAGAAGGGAGTTTCAGCTGGATGAAGAGAAAAGGACTGAGAGCCAAAAGAGAACTTAAGGGTCAGCAAAGAGAGGTACACTAGTCAGGTTAGGCTCGACTATGTGGAGGAAACAGATCAACCCTGGAATCTCGTGGTTTAACACAACAAAGTGTATTTCTTGCTCAAGATGTCCCAGTGCAGAGGGAGCTCCGTTCCACACTGTCATTCTGGGACCCAATTTCACAGAAGCTTTGGTCCCTCATAGCTGCTCCATCTGAATCACAGGGTACTTCAACAGCTCGGAATACAAGAAACAGAAAAACAAAGAAGCACATACTATTAAGTGACCCAGACTTGCAATGAGGTTTCACTTCTGCTCATATTCCCTTGGCCAGCGCTCAGTCACATGCCCCAACCCAATTACAAGAGAGGCTGGGAAATGTAGGGGAGGAAACAGATATTCAGTGAGCTCTCTACTGCAGGCAGGTACACTGCCCAAAGCCCAGATAGAACTCTCTCTGTGTCCAGGTAGAGGAGCCACAAACATTCTTTATCTCAGCTTAATCCCCTATAAAGCCTTCCTTTCCCCAGCCATTAAATGTGTTCTGAATTTCTGACATGGTTAATTATCACTGGGTATTCAAAAAGAAGCCAAGAATGGCCAATATCCAAAACCAAATACTGGTGAAGATACGGAGCAACAGGAACTGTCACTCCTTGCTGGTGGCAATGCAAAATGGTACAGCCACTCTGGAAGGCAGTTTGGCAGTTTCTTATAAAACTAAACATACTCTTATCATATGACCCAGCAATCATGCTCCTTGGTATTTACCCAAATGAACTGAAAACTTATGTCTACCCAAAAATCTGTACATGGATGTTTATAGCAGCTTTGTTCATAATTGCCAAAACTTGGAAGCAACTGAGATATCCTTCAGTAGGTGAATGAATAAAGAAAACTGATACATCCAGACAATGGAATATTATTCAGCACTAAAAAGAAATGAGCTATCAACCTATGAAATGACATGGAGGAAATGTAAATGCATATTACTCAGTGAAAGAAACCAATCTTAAAAGGCTACATACTGTATGATTCCAACTATGTAACATTTTGTAAAAGGCAAAACTATAGAGACAGTAAATGTACTAGTGGTTGCCAGGGGTTGGGGGGAAGGAAGGATGAATAGGCAGAGCACAGAGGATTTTTAGGACAGTGAAACTACTCTGTACAATGCTACAATGGTGGATACATTTGTCAAAACCTATGGAGTGTACAACACCAAGAGTGAACACTAATATCAACTATGGACTCTAGGTGCTGATGATGTGTCAATGTAGGTTCACCCGTTGTAATAAAAGGACCAATCTGGTGGGGGAAATTGATAGTGGAGGAGGCTGTGCCTGCATATGGGGGGAGGGGGTATATGGAAAATCTGTACTTTCCACTTAATTTTGCTGTGAATCTAAAATGGTCCTAAAAAATAAAGTTTATTAATTAAAAAAAAAAGAAGCTGAGGATGCTCCTCTTCAATAAGGTAGTAGAAGGGACATATTTATTTGGTAGGAAGTGAATCAGATGACCTCTTCAAGTCCCTTCCAACCCTGATGTTCCCTGATTTCTATGCTTTGCTTGGTATCAGGAGACCATGGACTCCTAGGGCAGGAAGGGATTTTAAAGGTCATCCGATGGGTGAATTCTGATGGATGAATTCTTTCCTTTGCAGCACAACTGCTGAAAGGTCATCTAGTCTGCTCTAGAAGATGTTCAGAGAAGGGAAATTTGGTGCCTTTCTGATTAACTCTTTTGATACCTCCTTGAACCACTTTGTCTGAGAGATGACCTTGAATTGTGACATTTGTCTCCCCATAGCTCCCACTCATTATATGTATCTGTGGGAATCAGAAAGATACTGGTGTCTGGGGGCAAATCTGGTATATTTTCAACAGAGAATCCCACCAACAAATGTGAAGCCCTTGCCAGAGAGGGGAGAAATGGAAGAAAATGAGGCAGAGATCAGTGATAACCTGACAGAACCAGAGAAGAAAGCAAGAGGACTCAGAGTGACCTTGAGGTCCTGGAGGAAAAAGGCAGGGACTCAGGTGCTGGTGAAGTTATCACCGTTCAGGGCCACATGCAAGTCTGGACAAAGAGCACATTCATTTGTTTGTGCCAGGGTCATAATCTTCTTGATGGACATTGAGTTTATTTCAACTAAACATTCCTAAGTCATATCTTCCCTGAGGGATTCTTCTAAACTCTTCACAGACAGAAAGAGCCAGCTTCTAAAGAGTTCACAGCCCTACTTAGAAAATATAAAAGAATTTTGCCAAATCAAGTAGATACTTCTCTGTCCTTATTTCACTTGGTATTCCTTCAACATCTAACACTGCTAATACTCTTTCTCTTGACACTTTCTCCTGCCTTGCCTTAATCTCCTTTATCTCTGGCCTACTTTCTCTCAATGGATTCTCTCCTCTCTCTTCTAATAATGATGGTTTTCCCAAAGCCTAATCCTCAGTCTTGTTATCTTACATGAAACACCTTTGCTGGCTAATCTACCCACTGCTATGGCTATATCTACAGTCATATGCTGATGAATTTCAAATGTGTATCTCTCCTAAGAGACTCTCTCTTGAGCTCCAGGCTCCTCTTTAACTGAACAGGGCGTATGTGTGCTCACAGTGGACTTCATTGTTGTTCACTTGTCTGTTCATGAATTTCCAACTTGGAGCCATATTTGCCCAATCTCCAAAGCTGGGAGATCACAGTCATCCTGCATTCTTACCTCTCCATGAACCCCCATAATCCAGGCATGAAGTCCCACCAACTTCACCCCCAGACATCTCTAAAATCGGCCTCTGCCTTCCATTTACATTATCAATGACATGGTTCCTCCTGCCTATTTTATATATGTCTATATATATGTCTATTATATATGTCTCATTATAATATTCTGCTTTAAGTGTTTTCATTATAATATATTATCATTCAGGTGCTTTTATAATGAACAACAGTTTATTTTTTCTCTTTCTTTTTTTTTCCTTTGAGATGTAGTCTTGCTCTGTCACCCAGGCTGGAGTACAGTGGCACAATCATAGCTCACTGCAGCCTTGAACTGCTGGGCTCAAGCCATCCTCCTGCCTTAGCCTCCTGAGTAGCTAGGACTATACCCAGGTCCCACCATGCTTGGCTAATTTTTCTTTCTTTCTCTTTCTCTTTCTTTCCTTCCTTCCCTTCCTTCCCTTCCTTCCCTCCCTCCCTCCCTTCCTTCCTTCCTTCCTTCCTTCCTTCCTTCCTTCCTTCCTTCCTTCCTTCTTTCTTTCTTTTCTTTCTTTCTTGAGACAGAGTCTCACTATTTTGCCCAGGCTGGTCTCGAACACCTGGCCTCAAGAGATCTTCCTGCCTCAGCCTCCCAAAGTGCTGGGATTATAGACGTGAACCACCATGCCCAGCTTATAATGAACAATCATTTCTTGACTGAGTCTTACCCTGTCCCAGTCTAGCTCCCCACAAGCCACTAAATGAAACCATCACTGGTTTTTAATCATCTAGTAGTTGCCTCAATATCTCTAGAGGGTATGCTTTATGATACAATTTCTTGGTTTATCAAAATCAGGTATTTCTCTTAATTTTCTGATACTACAGATGAAGATTCGACCCACCTCTCTTACCCCCAAATTTCCAGTAGCTCTTCTTCCCAAAATTGTGTGTACTCAAATACAAGGCAAGATTTTTCTTCAAAATTATCCCATCAAAAAATAAAGTCCTTATTGAGACTTTTATACTATGGGCAGTCTCTCAATTACTTAATTATGAACAAATTACTATTTGCGGAAAACACATTAACCTGAAATGACCTCAATCAAAGCTAGATTTGTATGCTTATAGAGGTCACCTGACATGACAGGAGATGGTAAATAAATTTAACACAGATTGAGTCATTATTTCTAGAGAAATGACTTCAACTGCAGATCCAGGTGCCAGTGCATACAAACCTTTTAGAAAATCACTTTATTAAAATACATTAAATGCCTATGTTGTGGAGCTCACTACAAATTAATGAGGATATGTGAATCAGGATAGAACTTCCAATGACAGCATCATACTCAGATTCAAAAAGTACTGCAGTCAGACAACTTAGCGGAAGTGAATATGGCATTATGTTTTCAAGTGGCTCTAGAGGAAGGAGAAATGAATGCCAATGTGCATGTGTGGCATTTGAAAAAAAATCCCATCATGTAATATAACAGTGAAAAAGAGCAATTTCAAATAGCAGTGCAGTTTATATAACATGTGGTTTAAAATATGGATATATAACTAAAATTTAAGTTAAAATATTATAGGTAGATATTTGGCCATTTCAACTCTTTCTCTAAATGTTGTGTATTAAAGTTAAAAAAATAAAAGTTGTTTTCAACCTTCTCATTTAGGAAAATGATGGTTAGATTTATATTCAGAGTCCACTTATATTTAGGCATAGATTACAGTTACATCTCCAGAT
Organism: Cheirogaleus medius; assembly: GCA_008086735.1. NCBI lineage: Eukaryota > Metazoa > Chordata > Mammalia > Primates > Cheirogaleidae > Cheirogaleus > Cheirogaleus medius. Next base: position 12,101,246 of record VBSM01003185.1, read on the forward strand.
CAAGACTTATATTAGTCAATACTGCCACTAAGAGCATTCTTAAGCATTCTAAGTATGCTGCTATTTCTCTTTTTCGTGTTCTGTCCACCACAGTCAATGTCTATTGGCTCTCCATTTTATAAGAGGAAGCAGTAATTTTCTGCTCTTTCCCTCCCCCTCTCCTTCCCAGTCCCCACTAACCTGATTCTATAATAAAACTTGTCTGTGATTTGTCCAGGAAGGGTCACAAACTTTTGGCCCTTAAGTAAAAGATGACATAGATGTGCTTTGTTTGATTTAAACATAAATTTATAAATTGAATTAGTTTCCCCCTATTTTAAACTGAGAGATTTTACCTATAACAAACATACTATTTTCTTAATATTTCTATTGTGCTTTATTCTTTTGCCTTTTCAATGACATGGCCTTCACCCTAGAATGTTCAGTCATCCAGCTGTCTGGAAAGAGGCCAGAATTCATTACAGAGGAACTTCAAAGAGAATTTCCAAGGGAATATTCATCTCCTGATCTTCAAAAATAGGCTTAGGAAGCAGGACACTAATCCTCTAAAACTAGCTATTTTCTTGAGAAAGGATTTTCTAGATTCTTATATGTCCCTAATAAGCTTGTCGAAGGCCAACTTTAAGGACCCAGACTCATAGATTTCTACAGCAGTCTGACAAGAAGTAATCAATCTGTTCATTTCTGCCAGTAATCATATGTTCATTCCACATACTAGAATAGTTGAATATCATGAGTAGGGTCACCATATAGCTTGGTTTGACCTGTGCAATCGCAGTGTACACTAGTCCATATATCCCATCCATCCAGTGCTTCCTTTCACTCTCAGATACGGTCCAGATTGGATGATGTATTTTATGGCCATCCTATTTACAACAGAAGTTAAGAGGAAGCCCTCTATGATGGTTAATTTTATGTGTCCAGTTGACTAGGCCATTGGGTGCCCAAATATTTGGTCAAACATTATTCTGCGTATTTCTGTGAGGATGCTTTTTGGGTGAGATTACCATTTAAATCTATAGACTGAGTAAAGCAGATTTCCCTCCCCAATGTGGGAGGCCCTCATCCAATCAGCTGAAGGCCTGAATAGAACATAAAGGTTGACTTTCCTCTGTGTAAAAGAGAACTCCTCCTGCCTGACTGCCTTCAAATTGGGTCAGTGGCTCATTCTTGCCTTCAGATTTGAACAGAAACATCAGCTCTTCAAGGGGTCTTGAGCCTGCCAGCTTTCAGATTGGACCTGAACCATCAGCTCTCCTGGGTCTCCAGCTTGCTGATTCAACATATGGATCTCGGGACCTGTCAGCCTCCATAAGCCAATTCCTTACAATAAATATCTCTATCTCCATCTGTCTATCTATCTACCAATCTATCCATATCTAGATCGATCGATCGATCGATAGATAGATAGATAGATAGATCCCCCATTGATTCTGTTTCTCTGGAGAACTCGGACCAATATGTCTTCCTATCTTTTGATCCCAGGAATTGTGAGGAGAGAAAGAAGCAGGAGAGCAAAGTGGGCAGTGAATCTCCTGATTTCCACTCTTTAGCCTATGCCTGGCAAAGGAGAGATACAACAGACAAATTGGGGAAAATACAGAGGATGTGGAACTCTGAGATGAAGCTGCATCATGCCACTCTGCAGTACATCCATATCACCTGGCTGGACAACCAAGTCATGCAAAAGGAGACCCTGAAATTTAGCTTTCTCAAGTTGCCCTGTGTTCCACTATGGGAAAGGTAACTGAGCTTCTGGATGTCAAGTTCACCAAAAGAAATGACCATAGCTGGGGTACGGTGGCTGTCCACTGAAGACTCCACAGAAGATTACTCAAGTTAGAGTCAAATGGAAGTCAGTGTGAGACCTCAGAGGGCTCTGAAGTGACAAAAGAAGCAAAGCTAAGATCAAAGCATCCAGAGAAGCACAAGACACTCAGGAAGCCAAGAGCAGCCAGATCACCAGTTCTCCCATCAAAGACATAAGCCACAAATGCCAGCTGACTTAGTTGCATGCAAATGGACTGTAGAGTACTCTCTACTCTTGCACAGAGTTTGAACCATATTAATTGCCAATTTTTGATCATTTGTGACCTGCAAAAAATGGCAATCATATATTTCAAACCATATAAAAAGTAAGCATACAACACAATAATAAAAAAGATAACTCAATTTTTTAAATGGGCAAACCATTTAAATAGGCATTTCTCTAAAGGATATATACAAATTGCCAATAAACACATGAAAAGATGCTCAACATTATTAATCATTAAGGAAATGAAAATCAAAACCACAATGAGACAGCACTTCATACCCAGTAGGATAGCTATAATCAGAAAGAGGGACAATAACAAGAGTTGGCAAGGATGTGGAGAAGTTGGAACATACACTACTTATAGAAACGTAAACTGATGCAGTCACTTTGGAAAACAGTTTGGCAGTTCCTCAAAAAGTTAAATACAGAGTTCCCAAATGTCCCAGCAATTCCACTCTTAGGCATATACTTAACAGAAGTAAAAACATATGTCCACACAAAGACTTGTACACAAACGTTCATAGGATCATTATTTGCTATAGCCAAAAAGTGGAAACAACCTAAATGGCCATCAACAAATGAACGCATAAAGAAAATGTGTCATATCAATACAATGGAATATTACTTAGCCGTAAAAAGGAATGAAACATTGATACATCTTAATATGAGTAAACCTCGAAAACATTATATAAAGTGAAAGGAGCCAGAGAAAAAGAGCCACATACTGTATAATTCCATTTATATGAAATGTCCAGAACAGGCAAAGCATTAGACAAAGAAAGTAGATTAGTGTTTACCAAGGTCTGAGTGGTGGGGGGAAGGAGAATGGGGAGTGACTGCTAACAGTTATGGGGTTTCTTTTGAGGATGACAAAAACATTCTGGAATCAGATAGTGTCAATTGTACAACTTTGTGAATATACTAAAAACCAGTGAATTGTAAATTTTAAAAAGTTAATTTCATGGTATGTGAACTATACCTTAATAATTGTTTTTAAAAGTAAGCAACATTTCCTAAATTTTTAGAGTGGACTAACACTGAAACAAGATTGACTTTTAGCGTTGTTGGTGTTTTGTTGTGTTTTTCCCGTGATCAGCAGAAGGGAGATTGGGAGAAGGCCATAACTGCAGGCTAAATAGAGAAATAAGATTCTTTTCTTCAAATCTATAACGTGCTGTGAAAAGAATTTTGTGGCCCTGCTATATGCATAAAGATCTAGCTTTCTGGTTCTTTTGAATTTTGGTATCTTGTAACAATGGGCTGGCAATCCTGTAGGAAAGCACCCCTCTCAGTTCAATAGCAGCAGCACCTGCCCACTTTGGACGGGGCACACACTCGCCAGTTTGCCAAGCTCATCCCTCCGCTGAACTGGTAGCACTCACTCATATTGCCTATCTAATTCTGAATATATTTGAATTTGTGACTCTTGGTCAATAGCCCATTTTAAAAGTTAAACACCAATAAACAGTGCTTTATATTTTGTTTCGGTTAGGAATATGACTAGCTACAAATAAAAGACACCTAAATAACAGTGCCTTTAACAAGTAAGGGTTTCTTTTTCTCATATATCAGAAAGTCTGGATGTGGGTAGTTATTGAAGTTGGATCAAGAGCTCAGTGATATCAGATCCCAATGTTGCAGAGACTCCGTACTGTCTACCAAATGTCAAAGTTTCTCTCTTCTGTACTACTTGAACCTAGAGATTATTTGACCGGACAATGTAATGAGTTACAAACAAAATGTTCTACCTCCCTTTCAACTAGGAATATTTTAAATACTCCCGGCCAATGAAATGTTATAACAGTCACAGAAGGGGACTTCAGGGAAGGAAATTTTGCGGGGGTTAATGCAGTTGGCAAATGCCTTCTTTTCTCTTTGCTCTTCCCCTTCTTCATGTCTGAAATGAAAATGTGATGGTTGGAGCTCTGACAGCCATGTTGACAACAGGAAGATTAGAGTCTGTGAAAGTTGATCATATGAATTGGGTCATTCTTGTCATATCCAACTAAATCAGAATTGAGGGACCCAGGGATAAAGCACTCAGGATATAAAACATTGCTCCAAGAATGTAATTCTCTGCAAGCCTGACTGCTGAAACTACCTGTTGTAAACTGAGACCAGTTTTATCTACAGTGGCTGAGATAAATTACTGCAACTCTAGGACTAATTTGCCCACTACCCTCACCTACCAATCAGGGCTTGCCAGCTCCCCAAACCCTAACTAGTGCCAGTAAACTTTCTTGAAGGGCAATATGTAACATTTCTCTTTTTTTTTAATAAAGCCTCTAACCTTCGCTTTGTTCTTTAGATGTGCCAAAAATCACCTGGTCTTCATGTAAGACCCAAATTGCAATTCTTTCTTCCCAAATAAATTTAGCGATTCATCTTTACATCTTTATTTTGACTTCAACAAGTCTTACCCAAAAAACTACAAAGCAAAAATCTGAAAGGAGCATTGGTCCCAGTTTATCTTATGAAACCACCAGAACGACCCTGGACTATCCACTGTGGACTCCATAAAGCCATAATTTAAGCCATTCTTTTATGTTTTTTTATTACTAGCAACAAGTTCTACTGATACGCTGTTGATACACTGTTCATGTATCTGTAGCTCTTTTGCCTTTTTCATTAAGGTTTTTAAATTGCTACTGCCTTGCTCATGGCAAGAATAAGGAGAAGGAGATATTTCCTATGGGGACAGCTTTCTGGCTCCCTTAAGGGCAGAGTAAGCACTGGGGCATTATTCAGGCACTAAATGGCTATCTTATCCAGCTGTGATTAAAAGTAGGGACAGACAAATTCTTCACTAAATGTGTCCTACTACACATCCTCTTAAAGAATTTTTTCTAGTTGGTCCAAACAAAGACTGCCATCTTTGCATCTGTGCAAAACATGCACTGGAACTCAGAATATGCCACCAATGCTCAATCCCAGGTTTTTTGAGACCCAGTTCCCAAATACTCTGTGCTGCGGAATTGCTCAGTTCTCATATCTACTTCAAACTAAGGCAAAACACTCATTGGAACAGTGTACAGATGCACAAAAGTCAGGTGGCCAGGAGTATTCAATGAAATACACACTTATCTACATGACCGCGTAAAAAAGGTGTGTGTGTGGGTAAGTGGGTATGTGTGTGTGTGTATAAAATTTCCATCTAAATAAAAACACAAAAATTTTAAATTCTTGTAGCAAACTCAACATGCCCTAAGAATGCATCCTTCTATATAGGCCCAGTTTGAGATACACTGTCCTAAACAATGAATGACAGCCCACCCCCATAACTTTCTCTGAGCCTTATATGTGCCTCTCTCACTGTGCTTGCCATTTTGTAATACTCTTCTTTGTTTTCTCGTGTCTTTTCTCTTTGTCTAGGAGCCTTTTGAGGTCAGCAACTGCTCCTCTTGATTTCCTTAGAGACAAATCTAATTACTTAACACTGGATAAATGCTGTATAAATACTGGTTGCTTTGAATAAAGAACTCATCACACTTTGAAGGAGGCCCATCAGTAAGACAAATCTGAAATGAGCTGTACTTGCAATTTGCACAATATGCAAAACCCATTAAACAGTACTCAAGTCTTTAAGAACTTGACTTTGATGACCTGCAAAGAAGACCAAGGAGAACATCTAGTACCTCTTGACAGGTATTTATTATTTATCCTTCCTGTCAGAAATCATAGATTTTGTTTATCCTTCCTGTTCAATCACTATCAAGAGGCATAATGGTTGTTAAAGGTCCCTAATGTCTTTGTGCCCCCTCCCAGCCTCCTCCTTTAGGGCAGAGCCGATGAGCTCATTTGCAGAGAGGCTTGCCAGGCTCTGCATATGGTTTGTAATATAAATAGATCACATCTTAGGCATATCAGCAAGATAGAGGAGGCTTGCCCTCCCCAAAGTCCGCTGAAATAGAAATTCTCACCTTAAAAAGTAGGCAAGCCACCTCTACTTTCTGGGAATTTAAGGATGTGTTGTATGAATATTTTAATCTTTAGCTAAACCTAGATGAATCCTGGACTGTCCAAAAATAAAATATGCTAAAACTAAAGACTAAATGGTAGTTCTGTTTAATTTCAGACTTTCACCTATCATTGAACTTTGTGACTGCATATTCATTAAGAGCACTTCAGGTCATGATCTGGATTATAACCTATTACATTAGCTTAAACATATATTGATCAGATTCTATTTTCTCATTTATAATAAAAAGTGATAATCTGGCTTACTCATGATACAAGTTTCCATAAAAACAAAAAGGAATCTACAAGGTAAAGTTGATAGCAAAGTAAATTGATCTCGAGCTACACAATAGTCATAGTTTTTATTTGCACTAGTTTAAGGCTCACAGGAAGCTGCAACAATAATAGAGTTCTGTGTACTCTTCACCCAACTTCACCAAAAGAGAACAGCTTACATAACTATAGTACATTGTGAAAACCAGGAAATCGACATTGGTACAGTACTATTGACTCACCTAATAATCTTATTTGGATTTCACTCTTTTTCTGCACTCTTTTTTTTGGTTGGGTGGAGAGAGGAGAGGTGCTGTGTACAGTTCTGTGAAATTTTATTACATGTTTAAACTTGTGTAACCACCACCACAATCAGGGCACACATTGTTATTATTTTTAAACATCTATAAAAGTCCAACTATGTACTAGATAAAATTTATTGTCTTCATTTTGAAGAGAGAAGACAAAAAGGAAAAAGCAGACATTTCCCCTTTTTTGGTCCTTTATTATCAGGCATGTGGCTAAGAGGAAGTCTTGTCTAATGCCATTAATCTCAATATAAGGGGCTGAATTTTTTAACCTTTATATTGGGCCTTTATTAAGCCGCAGGTCTTCAATTTTCAAATGTATAAAGAGAAAGATCACACAATCTGTTCACTATTTTTTAACTATAATTAGGCATGAGGTAAGTGAAGAGATCACAAAGAAAGAAGAAGAAAAAAAAAGAAAAGAAAAAGAAAGCAAAGAAAGTCCAACCCACAGCTCAGGATGGTACAAGCCACAGCTCTTAAATCTCTCTTGCTTCTCCTCAAAACCATAGAAACTCTATTTCTATTCTTGTTTCTCTCCTGCACCCAGACCATAACAGTTTTATCCTCTGAGAATTATTCCTAAAAATAAAATGAGAAAGAAGAAGAAACGCATAAAGGTCTCTATCTTTGGTTTCTAAATGTTATTTTTACCCTATTTATTTTTTACCATTCCCCACTAGAAAACTGTCCACCGCATTAGCTTCAGGCTCCATGCATTTAGTGCTTGTGTGCCCCATCCCCTCGCCCACCACTGGAACTCTCATATGGGAAGTACAGTGGGACTCAGTAAGGCTCTGCCTTGAGCTCCGGGGCATTACCTCTTGTCTGTGCCCTCCACCTCTGCCTTTCAGCAAATATTAAACCAAGTCAGGTCTAAATAGTTGGGACGTGGCATATGAATTTTTCTTCTACTGTACTAACTACTCCTCAGTCTCTTTTCCCCTTCCTGCTCCTCTTTCTGACTTCCAAAGTTGGAGTCATTAAAGGACTATCCTCAGCCTTTTCCTTAAAACAGTAATTCTTAACCAGGGGACGTGGCAATGGCTGGAGGCATTTTTGGTTGTCACAACTAGAGTGGGGGAGGCGCTACTGACATCTAGTGGGTAGAGACCAGAGATGCTGCTCAACACCCTACAATGCACAGGACAGCTTCTATAATGAAGGGTTATCCAGTCCCAAATGCCACAGTTGAGAAATCCTACCCTAAAAGATCGTATTCAATGCCATGATGTACCCAGATTTGGTCCACACGCTAATGATTCGCATATTTCAAGCTGTAGTCCTGTCTTCCCTCCCAACTCCAGATTCCTATATCCAACAGCCTCCACTTATATTTGGTGCCCCAAACTTAACTTGTTCACAACTAAACTCTTGCTGTCCCCCACAGACATGTTCTTCTTCCCCGTTCCTCATAGCACTGATGGCACCATCCAATTCATCATTTTAGCACAAATTTTGATTTTATGGAAATCATTTGGTGCAGGCATACTATGATTAGGATCAAAGAAGAGTGGAGCTGTTTGGGACCTCATTTGGGAGATGAGGAGAGCATGACCCAGAAGTTTTTAAGATGTGCCTAAATCTACACATTTAATTTGATGGTAGAGCAGAATGAGAAGTACGGTCTCCCACAGCTTCTGTCCCATAAGCTTTCCCATGGCTGACTTGGCTTCCTTAGGTAAAATATATAGCTCAGTTACTTTCACTTCACTATTTTCATAAGTTGTTAGACAGGCAGTTTTGTACAGTGCAGAGACCAGCAAACTATAGCCTGTGGCCAAACCTAGGCTTCCACCTATTTTTATATGGTCTGTAAGCAGAATGATTTTACCATTTTTATGTAGTTGGAAAAAAAAAAACAAAGAACAATAATTCATGCTGTGAAAATTATATTGAATTCAGATTTTAATGTCTGTAAATAAAGCTTTATTGGAATATAGCCATGTTCACCTATTTACATATTGTCTATGGCTGCCTTTGTTCTATAATAGCAGAGTGGAGTAGCTGCAACATACACTGTATGGCTGCCAAAGCTGAAAATATCTACTATCTGGCCTTTTACAGAAAAAGTTGCTGACCCCAGTATAGTGACCAGACCTCAAGTTTCAGAGTTCAAAAATCAAAAGAAAAAAGCATAGATTTCAGTTTTGTCTCAGTTGGCAATGTGATCTTTGAGTATGATTCAATGTCTGTGAGCCTCATGTTAAATGAGAATAATGATACTTTCCTTGAAGAATTGTTAGAAGTGTTAGAATCAATGCCTGTAAAGGTTTGGATTATAGCAGGAACTCAACAAATATTAGAAATAAATAATAATAATAATTATTAATATTATCTGCATAAACTTATCCCTCAAAATTTCCCCTTTGGTATGATTTGAGAGTACTTGTGTCAAATGCCTTTTTCCAAAATCCAAGCAAATACATAACTTAAAATGAACGCCTTAGTCTCTTTCAGCCATTAGTTGGGTGATGACAGAACAGGTTTCCATCACATCATGGGTTGACAGCAAATTGGAGGGAGGTTAATATCTTTATAATTCACATGTCATTCCACCCAATCATGAATTCCCTCAGTAATTAGTTTCCTGGAAAATTGTCTCCTGAGTGATAAAGGTGACAATATCTGAAATAGGAAATAGTCATGACCTACCCCGTCTCCTTTTCAACTTTCTTATCCCAAGAATGTCAGAAAATAAGTTCCGTTAATAGAAAATGAGGGGAGCCAACATTAAATTCATAGATGGCACATAGAAACAGATAGCCCCAAGCTACCAGACCCCACTCTTTGGGATTTCCTGGAGGGCACTTAGTGTCCACAGAGGCAGAGATTGGCCTTGATTTTTCACTGGCCTCCCCACAAGCATCCAGGGAATAGAGAAGAGGGCATGCCTGACACTCACCTCACCTGTGGCCTCTGTGGGGACCTTGACCTTAGTCCTGGCCACCACGTCCAATCCTTCAGGAGATTCTGCCATCCCTGGTGGAGTCTCAGCCTCAGGCTTGCCTTCTGGCTTACATCTCATTCCCAGAGTGGAAAAGAGGTCAACTCTAGCTCTTTTTCTTTGTGTGACCCCATCCTTTCCCTGGCTTGCAAACTGCCATTTTCTCCTGCTCTCTAAGGCAGTTTTTGCTGAGCAAAGAGTCACTTCCAGTCTCCTTAGACTTCCTCCTCCTGCTGAACTCTCCTTTCTATGGCACTTTCTGGGATGAGCCACATCTCTCACGAGTGACAAGGCACAGGGCGTCATCTTGCTAATTAACATATGGCCTAATTATGGCTGTGTTACACTTTAGAAGACAGAATTAAGTCTAAAGTGACCTAAGTAATTAGGAGGGGTGCATGGAAGCAAATGAAAGCAGCAGCAATGAGGTTGGGGTGGGCAATGATGTGACCATGTCCTGTGACGCTGGAAAGGTCTAGAGGCCAGTGAAAAACAACTGGCCATGACTCAGGTCAGGATCAGCTACAAGCTTTACAAGCTGTTTTAAAAAGGGAGCATCAAATGTAGGACAAGATGGGATTTTCTTTCCTCCTCCCCGTCTTTGTGCTCCACCATCCCTAGTGCTGAGATGGCGCTTGGTAAGATAGAAGAAACAAATCAGAAAAATTCATGCATACAAAGTTGAATTTTCACACAGTGCTGCAGAAGAGACAGGGTCGGGGGTGGAAGGCCTGGTAGCTTAACTGATATGCTGAAGCTGACACATTCTAGTGCCACTTCTACTGAGTGATAGGAGCAGGACTAGGACAGACAAGGACATAAGGTGTGTATGAATTGCCATCTTAGTCTGTTTTGTGCTGCTACAACAGAATACCTGAGACTGGGTAATGTGTAATGAACAGAAATTTATTCTCACAGATCTAGAGTCTGCAAAGGCAAGATTGAAGGGCTGGCATTTAGCAAGGGCCTTCATGATGCATCATCACATAGCAGACGGGCAAAGAGAGAGCAAAAGGGAGTGAAACTCACCCATGATAAGGAACCCACTCCTGCCATAACAACATTACTCCATTCATGAAGGTGGTGCCCCCTGTGACCCAAACACCACCTACTAGGGCTTACCTCCCAACACCTCTCCCAACACCTTGGTCCCCACCTCTGGGGACCAAGTTTCCAACACATGAACTTTGGAAGACACGTTCAAACCATGGCAGTTGGGTACCCCTAGAAGTTGAACTTGGGTCAAGGATGGAAGTACAGATAGTTTATTTAGGAAAAGATCTAAGAAACAATGGCAAGGAGTGATAAAATGAGACAAGGAAGGGAAGGAAAGCAATAGAAGGTATGTTATCATGCAATTTAACACTGAGGGCAACTGGAGCTCAATCCAGCTGGGGAATTAAGAAAGACAAAATGGAATGGGGGTTGGCAAACTTTTTCTGGAAAGGGTTACATAGTAAATATTTTAGGCCTTGCAGGCTGTGAAGTTTCTGTCACAATGACTCACTTCTACCCTTGCGGAGAAAAAGCAGCCATAGATTCAATCATTCCTCAGTATCCGTAGGAGATTGGTTCCAGGACCCCCGTGGATATCAAAATCCATGGATGCTTAAGTCCTTGTTATAAAATGGCACAGTATTTGCATATAACCTATGTACATCCTCTCCTATACTTTAAATCATCTCTAGATTAGACTACTCATTACAATGTAAATGTTGAATAGTTGCTATACTGTATTGTTTTTCATGTGTGTTATCTTTTATTGTTATATTATTATCTTTTTTCAAATATTTTGATTCCTGGTTGGTTGAATCTGAAGATGTGGAGGGCAGGCAGTAACACATAAATGAATGGGTATAGCTGTGCTCCAATTAAACATTTATAAAACCAGGCAGCCAGCAAGGGCTATAGGTTGTCAACCCCTTGCTGCAGAATAGTGTTTTTCAAACTCCTGTGGTGAAGCACCGATTTTTTAAAATGTCTAATTCACTGTAAAACAAGACTATTGTAAATATAAGAAAAATAATATTTAAAAAATGGACATACAAAACATAAGCCCTTTTTATTATTAGATTCAAAAAACACAAAATGACTCTTTCCAATTGCCAGATTCTTTGTATACATTAGCTATAATCCAGTTGACAATCCTGCAAGGAAGACACTGTTGACCTCATTTTAAGGAGGAAACTGACCCTCGAGGAGGATGAGTGACTCATTCAAGGTCACACACCTAGTGAGAAACAGAGTTGGGATTCCAACCCAGGGCTATCTGATTTCAACATTCACACTCTACATGTATGCGGCTGAGGAAAAGTCTGTGAGACAGATCACTAAGATCTGGGCTGGGAAAAGAATAAGCAAAGATTGATAAAAAAAAAAAGAAAGAAAATGATGCATAGGAAGACAACAAAGAAATGCCCTTACTATAATTGAAGTTTTTGAAAAAATGGAAATGGGAAAAGTACAGTCACATGTTGAGGGCTTTAACAAGCCAGGCTACGGGTTTTCAAGGTGTTTGCCAAGGCAGTGGATACCAGGCATGCTCACTGGGATTTTTCCAGGAGCTGAAAACAATCATTTAAGAGTCACATGCACAAATCAACTTACAAAATTAAATGAAAATGCAATGAGGGTGCTATAGTTTGAATGTGTCTCCCCAAATTTCATGTGTTAGAAACCTGGTCCCCAATGCAGCAGTGTTGAGAGGTAGGACCTTTGGGAGGTGATTGGGTCATGAGTGCTCTACTCTCATAAATAGATTAATCTATTCACAGATTAACAGAGTAATGCGTTATTGAGGAAGCTGGTTAATTATCACAAGAGTGGGTCTGTTATAAAAGTCAGTTCGGCTGTCTCCTGAGCCCCCTTGCCATGTGATGTCCTGCAGCACCTTGGGACTCTGCAGAGAGTCCCCACCAGCAAGAAGGCCCTCCCCAGATGCAGCCTCTTAAACTTGGGCTTTCCAGCCTCCAGAACTGTAAGAAATAAATTTCTTTTCTTTAGAAAGTTCCCAGTCTCAGGTACTCTATTATACAGAAAACAGACTAAGATAGAGGGAGAAGACTAGTCCTCACAGGACTTTATATGCTTTATAAAGCAATAAGATTTTAAACAGTGCAATACTGGCTCAAGAACAAACAGAAATCAATTACTAGAAGAGAATCAGTAGCCCATAAAATGAGCTTCTTTTTGTATAAAATTGAATATTTAATGAAGAAAGCATTATAAAGCAACATAAAAGAAAAAATCATTTAGCACATGCAGTTTAAAAAAACAGATTAGGAAAAAAGTACATCCTTCTCTTATGTCATGTATCAAGTTAAATTCCAAGTGGATTTAAGAGATTATTTTTAAAAGTTAAATATAGAAAAAAATGGAAGAAACGGAAGGCTTCAATTTAATTTCTGGTAAAATATCTTTAGGAAATAATCAAACATATGAAAAAAGGAAAATGCATAAAGATATTTACACATCTAGTGTTCATTTAAAGGGTGTGATTAAGGAAACGCCAGCATTTTGGCTCCATGGACTAATATGTGGCCATTCAAATAATTATAAAAACTACAGTAACATAAAAAATGTTTAGGCATGATGAAATTTATAAAAACACGTAGTTTTTGTTTTCTATTGCTGCTGTAACAAATTACCACAATTTAGCTGCTTAAAGCAATGCAAACTTATTATCTTATCATTCTAGGGGTTAGAAGTCCAACACAGGTCTCACTGGGCTAAAATCAAGGTGTTAGCAGGGCTGCATTCCTTTCTGGAAGCTCTAGAGGTAGATCTATTCCCTTGACTTTTTCAACCTCTAGGGTGCCTGCATTCTTTGGCTGGTGACCATTTCCTCCATCTTCAAAGCCAGCAGAGGCCAGTAGAGTCCTCACATGGCATCACTCTGACCTCCTTTCATAGTCACATTTCCCTCTGGGCCTTCTTCCGCTTTGCTCTTCTTCTTTTAAGGACCTTTATGATTGCATTGGGCCCGCCCAGATAATCTAGGACAATCTCCCTATTTGAGCTCAGCTGATAAGCAACCTTTAGTCTATCTGCAACCTTAATTTCCAATTTTTCATGTCACCTAACATATTCCCAGGTTCTGGGGGTAAGGACAAGAGTATCTTTGAGGGGCCATTATCCTGCCTATCATATGGTTTTCAACAGACGGAGAAAATACATAAAAATGTGACTACTATATATTAGGGTAGTAGGATAGTGAGTGAATATTATCTATTTTCCAAATGTTTTGTTTTGACATACTATTTCTATAATTTTTTTCAGACAAGAGTAGTGGCTAATGGAGGCAAATAAGAGAAATATACGCTACATTTCAGTGAAATAATTGTTGGGCTAACACATTAATGTCTATTGCATTGTTGCCATCCTTGCTTTTCTTTCTGCACATTTTTAGATTCTCCTCAGTCATGAATGCCTTGGTGCAGTCCTGACCCATCAGTGTGGTCAGCATTGCTTATCAAATACAAGTGATGGTGGCTGACTCCCTTGCTATAGCAAGCTCTGCATAAATAGCCTTTGCTTTTTTCATTTGGTTGGTCTTTGTTTATTTCCACAGGAAATGTAACTATTTCCTTAAGCATTGACCAGCTTATTATTTCCATTCCAGCAGTTATGGTATCCTCAAGAACGTTGGGTTATCTCCCCAGGTGATGTTTAGACTTTCTCAGAATTCTATGGAAAGAGGCCCAGGCCTCAGACCATATGAAATACTTGTGCACACACAGGAGGGACACACTCAGCTCTCTTTATAGTCACTACCACATTAATCTCTCCAAACAGGGAGGTCTCATAGACAACCTACCACAAGCACCTCTCATTGAAATCACAGATTTCTTTTTTTTTTT
>VBSM01003185.1:12115724-12135025 GCA_008086735.1 Cheirogaleus medius
ACATTGTATAACTTTGCCTCTCCCTAAGAAGGGTTAGAGGTATGCCCTTCCCACACACAATGCTCTCCACATGTCTATGATGTGGGTCTTGCCCCCCCTCCCGAAACCCTGGTGTACACTACCACCATTTGAGCACCATAGTTTTAAACAGTCAGTACCAACTTGCAATAGACATTTTGTAAAGCAACCACAGAATTGTTTCCATTCTTACTTCGAGAAATGGAAGCACAACAACTATTTCTCCATTGTCCATTTACCAAGGAATTCCTCCATTGTACCATTTACTAAGGAATACAAATAAAAGATGTTATGTACTTCATTTGTTACCATGGTGCAGCATCAAGACAATAAGGTCATTAGGTGGGGCAGCCATGGAAAAAAATCATAGTCTAGCTTCAGAAAAACTGAGTGAGTTGTCTGTATGTCCAAGGTTATGGACAATCCATGAAATCTTCTGTCAGAAGATCTATTCCACTCAGTTGTTCTGTAATCTTCCCTGAGTTCCCAACTTTACTAAAACCTCAAAAGTGTTCTAATATTAACCCCTTCTAGTTCCAACCCTTTTATTTATTGAATAACTTTAGATAGTTCATGAATAATGCTATGTAATGTCCAGAGTCAACAGTGCAATTTGAGAATTTTTTCTTCCTATGACTGTAAAATATTTTAATATAGTGGACTGTGCCAACCAAAATCACAGGTATTCGAAATAAGCACAGAGCTGGAAAGGATCTTAGTAATCATCTATTTACTAGTTCTCCATCTTGACTGCACATTTAGAGTCATCAGAGTGGTATGGGGGGGCTTTAAAAAAATTCTGATGCCCAGGACATACCCCAAAACAGTTTCATTAGAAAATCTGGGGGTGGGATTCAGGTATCAGTGTTTTTAAGGCTCCCCAGTATCACAGCCAAGGTTTAAAACCACTTGGTCTAGCCTAGAAAATTGATGTCCCAAGAGATGAAGTGACTTTACTAAGATGACATAGCTAAACAGCTGCAGGACTATCAGCATTGTGTTTTCTTTAGAGCTGGTGCTAAAGGATTGAATTCTACTCAGGGTGTGATCCCAAAGCAGCAGTCCTAATCTTGGCTAAGAGAGGCACATGGAGGCTTTTTAAAATACAGTATACATATTTCTGCCCCCACCCCAATAGAGATTCTGTTTTTGTTTGTTTTGTTTTGTTTTATTTTGTTTTGTTGATGAAGCTCCCCAGATAATTCTTATGCATAGCCAGGGTTGAGAACTACTGATCTAAATTTTAGCATATAGCATATAACCTATCTGCTCATCTTTCTTAACCACAAACCGCAAAGTAGGAGGATGTGTCTCCTTCATGTCCAAGGGGATTTATCAGAATGAAGTCATGTCTGTAAGCTCTTAATGTCTAGAAGAGAATGTGGAATAGACAAATACAGTAATATTGCCCCCAAATTACTGGAATTCCTCTCTGAAGAATGAAGAATATTTCCAACAACATGCTTCATCATTTAAAGCTTTAATGTCAGAAGGAAATCTAATGTTGATGATGTAAGAATCGAAGGCATAACATAAGGGAGTTTGTGGTACAAACATTATCTTCAATATGAGATGTTCAAAGGTGATGAGGAAACGCAAATATGTTTTTAGGAGCCTTGCGTGAGTTGGTATTAGGAGGAATTATTTAGGAGAGTATGTGAGGATGTAGAGATGCCCAGGTTAGAGTTCAACCAAGAAAGGTATATTAGGTTATCCATTGCTAAATAACAAATTACCTTGAAATTTAGCAGCTTAAAACAGTAAACATTTATTACCTTACTGTTTCTATGGGTAAGGAACTTGGGAGCAACTGAGCTGAGTGGTTCTGGCTCAGAGTCTCATGAGATTTCAGTCATGGTATTTTGGGGGCTACAGTCATCTGAAGGCTTGACTGGGGCTCAAGGATCTGTTTCCAAGATGGATCACATGGTAGACAAGTTGGTGCTGGCTACTAACAGAAGGCCTCAGTTCCTTGCCACATGGACCTCTTTATAGTCCTGCCCTTATGACATGGAGGCTGGCCTCCGCCAGAGTGAGTGATCCAGGAGTGAGCAAGGAGGCAGCCATAATGCCTTTTAGAATGTAGTCTCAGAAGTCATATATTATCACTTCTACCTTATTTTATTTATTAGAAGTGAGCCACTAAGTCAAATACACACTCAAGGGGAGAGGAGCTAGGCTCTACTTTTTAAATAATGTGTCAAAGAATTACTAGACATAATATGTTTTAAACCCTCACATAAGGCAAGAGAGAATAGGCAAAGACAACAATGTACTTGCTGATAGACCTAAGGCAAATTCCATTTCCTATTTAAAAAAATAAACTGATGGCAAGCAGCACAAGCCCTTCCCCCTTGACAATTGCCAAGAGGTCCAGGAATGGGCCTTTGGAACTGGCTAGAATAGCCTCAGGAAAGAAACAAGTGTTTGTCTTTGATTTTAGGAATACTTTTGCTCCACAAATGTCTATCTACCTGCTTCCCAAAGGCTAGAACTATTTTAAAATTCAGGCAAAAGCCACAACTAGAGATAAGAGGCAACAAATGAAAATGGTAATTGAAATAAACACTGATATAGCGGAAAATGGAATAGTTTACTGACCAATAGGCAGGGAGAGTCAGATCAAAGACTTAATATTCTCATGTAGGGGAAGGAAGAATGGAAAAAAATTAGGAGAAAGGGAACAGAAAGGTTAGGCTGAGTGCTAGGAGGACTGGACTTCAAAGACCCAACAAGTCTGCCCAGGTGGAGTTTCTAAGTGTCTAGTAATTAATCAGCTACTTCTGTATTTTTGCTTCCTACTTTATATAGTGAGAAATCTTTAGTCAGACAGTTAAGATATCATACTCTGGAGCTCCAGGGGTGAATTCAGTAGTATTCTTTGCTTGCTGTGTACTTTAGCAAGTCCTGTAAACATCCTGCATTTTTCCTTCCTCATCTGGACAACAGAGAAACTAATAGTGCCTACTTCATAGGTTACTGGGTGGATTAAACAAGTCATTATTTTCTCATCATGTAAAAAAACCCTTCTTGATAGCATGGTAAGACACCCCAAGACTCAAGTTCAGTATCTCTGAACATTTGCTGATTAGAAGCAGTAACCAGACTTATATAAATCTGCTTCCTCAATTGCTATAGGTATCTGTCCTTCCAACTGACTCTGATGTGTGAAAGGCCATTTTAGTGAGCCTTCTTGTTCACTTATGTATTCTAAGAGCTGAATCGCAATCCTTGGGTAGCTCCTGACTACTCAAAAATAGTAAGATTAAATATTAAATATCGATCAGTGGTTTTTGCTTTTTCTCATATCAGTTTTTCCACACAAAAAATAAACTTTAAAATTACCTTTGATATTAAAAAATAACATCAAAATTTCCAACTCAAAATCTAATTCTTCTCAGGCTTTTCAATTCAACTCACTAATCATATTATTGTACTTAAAATCTACCAAATTTTAATAATCACTCTTGAGGGATCTTTAATTAATGTTTGCTTCCATTGCCAATGAAGTTGATTAGACTCTCTCTAGTATGTTAAACAACATTTAAAATTTTAATATATTCTATTCCTTTTTTACGTGCTTCAATTATGTGAGTAACCTTCCCAAGTACTTATGCACTGTTTATAAATCTAATAGATTAAATTTGTAAATATGTTGATAAACAAGTTTTCCTTAATTTTCTAATATTGCTGATAAACTTTATAAGATTTCAAGCTAAAATCACTAGTTTAAATCAATAAGTCAAATAGACATTTTGGAATTGGTATCACAAAGCTGATTGGTTATTTTAATAGTCCAAATTCTCTTAAATATAGTAAATACTTAAATACCAAACATGTATAGATCATTCTTTTTTTTCAGCATATTATGGGGGTACAAATTTTAAGGTTACATATAATGCCCTTGCCTCCTCCTCCCCCCTCAAGTCTGAGCTTCAAGTGTGACCATCCCCCAGATGGTGCACATCTCACTCATTATGTATGTATATACCCGTCTCCTCCTCTCCCCTCCCACCTGTCCAATACCCGATAAGTATAATTCCTATGTGTCCACTTAGGTGCTGATCAATTAATACCAATTTGCTGGTGAGTATATGTGGTGCTTGTTTTTCCATTCTTGGGATACTTCACTTAGCAGTATGGGTTCCAGCTCTATCCAGGAAAATACAACATGTGCTATATCACCATTGTTTCTTAGAGGTGAATAGTACTCCACAGTATACATATACCACATTTTATTATTCCACTCATGTATTGATGGGCACTTGAGTTGTTTCCAGAGCTTTGCAATTGTGAATTGTGCTGCTATAAACATTCAAGTGCAGGTGTTTTTATTGTAGATTGTCCTTTGTTCTTTTGGGTAGATGCCCAGTAGTGGGATTGCTGGATCAAATGGTATAGATCATTCTTAAACATAAAAATATTAATGCTATAATTTTTATTCTTTTAATATTTTTTCAAATTATAATTTTTCTTTAGATTAAAAGATGATTATCTATTAAGGAAACACAACTATTTAGTTAAGCATTGAGCATCTTAATGATTTCATTCAAGCAGTTATGGTATCCCCCAGGAATGTTGGGTTACCTACCCAGGTGATGTGTGGGTCTGTATTCTAATTTCCTGAAAAGAGGCCCATGCTTCAGCCTCTATGAGATTCTTGTACACAGCCCTGCAGGAAACGCTAAAGTCTATTGATAGCCCACACATTAATATTCTCCGAATGACATGGTCTCACTGCTCAACTTCACGTAATCTGATTCTTGAGTCTGCTAATGAACCCCTGGAACCCCTCCCCAAATCTAAATGATTAGATGTTGAATTTACTTGGTTCTAAAGATATTGACCACCTTTCTCCTCTAGCTCGAGAGACTTGAATAGACCCTTTTCCTTGACTTACTGTCTAGGAAAGGCATTGTCCTATAGATATTAAAATAACAGACAACTGGAATGGCTTGTGGGGCAAAAACAGAAGAAGGAGAAAGAGTTAGGAAAGTACTCAGTGGTCCAGGTTACATATGATAGTGGCAGGGACCAGGGTTAGCTTAGTGGAGATGAAGTGTGGACACTTCAGGATATGTTCTAGAGGTAAGGCTGACAGGACTTGGTGATGGCTATAACTGTTGGGAGGGAAGAAAAGAATCAGGGATGATGCCCAGATGTTTGCCTGAGCAACTAGGTGGTTGGTGGTACTGATTACCAAGCTAAGGGAAACTTGAATGGAAGGAAGCTTAAAGAGAAACTTTAATATTTTTCTTTCGGGTATCTTAAGGTTGAGATGCTTTTTAGACAACCAAACAGCAATATCATATCATAAATTGGAGTGTGGCTAGAGAATGAGCTCTAGAGAAGGCAGAAGTCTGCTTCTTCATCAGACAGTCCAACACTTCAGCTTTATTTCTAGAAGAAAAGACAAGGCTTGAATTAGCCACCGCTGGGCATATTTGCTGCCTGGATCTGAGGGAAAGAAGCCCACGCCCCCTTTATCATTTCTATAGAAACTAAGAACAATTTTATGCCTACTGGAGACATTGTTTATCTTCAAGTAAGTGGGAATAAATATTTTCATTATACAAAGCTTTAAATGCATGCAGTCCTCTATAAGATTTGTGATCATTTGGATTCCTTTTGAAAAACTGGATTTTATTATAAAAGATTTCACTTCCAAATGACCTAATAGTCAAGGATCCCCTATACATTATTGTGACGGTTAAAATTTATGTGTCAACTTGTCTAGGCTATGGTTGCTTGTTGGGCCAAACACTAGTCGAGGTGTTGCTGTGAAGGTATTTTGTAGATATAATTAACATCTACCATCAGTTGTCTTTAAGTAAGAGAGACTACTCTCCATAATGAGAATGGAACTCATCCAATCCATTAAAGGACTTAAGAGCAAAAACTGAGGTTTCCTAGAGAAGAAGAAAGTCTTCAAGACTGTAATGCAGAAATCCTGCCTGAGTTTCCAGCTTGCCAGCTTGTCCTACAGATTTCAAACTTGTCAGGCCCCACAATCACATGAGCCAATTCCTTAAAATAAATCTCTCTCTCCATACACACACACGGATATATATATATATATATATGCATATGTGTATATATATATATATATATATATATCCTATTGATTCTGTTTCTCTGGACAACCCTGACTGATATAGTTATTTATTCATGTATTTCATATAGGTAAAAATTAATAAGAAAATTACATGTAATGATCAAGAAGTATCCTTGGCCTCCTCTAATTTTGTGTACTATCCCAGGGACATCAGAGGTGCTTCATGAATATTTGATGACAGGAGGAGGGAGGAAGGAAGAGAAAAATTTCCATCTGTAAACTGAACATTTCTGGAGTTCCTGCTTGGATATAGAGAGGGAGGTCGTAACAACTGGCCTTGCTGCTGCTGAAGACCACCCTCAGCACTCCTTGGAGGGACCTCTATGTGCCACTCATAAAAGAAAAGGCCTGATGAAAGCTGTTCTGCATAGAAGCTGAGGAAAGAGATTTCCAAAACCGTAACTATTTCTGGAGACAATATGCCATTGATAAGAAATTATTTCAAATTGCGAAATGCATCTGTGTAAAAGAAATGCATGTGAAAACCTGCACATTCTTTTGTTAGCAAAACTGAATTTGGCTAGATTATCTTTCCCATATTATTACAAAGTGAGTTTTACATTAATTAGCAAGCTCTCCCAACAGAATGAATGAAAGGCAGCTGATTTTCTAAATCACTTGCTTACTAATACATGATTGCAATTTAATGGGCCACTATGAATAACTTATTTTTAGGACGTATGTTTTGCATGCCATTATTTTCACAAAGAGCTCTTTTATTATATAAAGTGTTTTTCCTGTCTTGACAAATTTGTATATAAATAGTAAATAAGTACCTTCATAGGATCAGAGGCCTAAAGGTAAAGGCAAAAACTATAAAATTTATTGAGGAAATCATAGAAAAATATCCTCTTGACCTTGTAGTAGGCAAAGCTTTCTTTATACAGGATCCAAAAATTATTAACCATAAAATAAAAAGTGATAAATTGGACTTCATCAAAATTAAAGACTTCTGTTCACCAAAAGACACCATTAAGAAAATGAAAAGGCAAGCCACAAACTTGATCATATTTACAATACATAATCCATGACAAAGTACATGAATCTAAATGAGAAATAATACTACTACAAATCAATAATAAAAAGACAAATGACTTAATTTTAAAAATGGGACTTGAATGAAAAGATACTCAGCATCATTAGTCATCAGAAAATGCAAATTACAACCACAAAAGATACTACTATAAACCCAATAAAATGGTTAAAATGAAAAGATTAGCATTAACAAGTGTTATCTATGGTGTGGAGCAACTGAAATTCTCATACATTCCTGGGGGGGATGTAAAATGGTGTGACATATTTGGAAAACAGTGTGATACTTTCTTACTAAGTTTCCATATTTTCCATATACTTACTCCTAAGTATTCCACTCCTAGGTATTTACCCAGTGAAAATGAAAACATGTCTACAAAAAGACTTGTATGCAAATGTTCATAGGAACTTCATTCATGGTAGCCAAAAACTGGAAACAGCCAAATTTCCATCAATGAGTGAGTAGATAATCAAACTGGAGAATATTCATACAATGTTCTATCACTGAGCAACAAATAGGAACAAACTACTGATAGATGCAACATGAATGAATCTCAAAATCAGCATGTTCAGTGAATGAAGCCAGATGTGAATAAGCACATATTATATGGCTCTATTTATATGAATTTCTAGAACAAACAAAGCTTCTATAGTGAAGAAATCAAATTGGTGGTAGTCTGGAGTTGGGTGGAGGACTGGAGGGTAAGATTTAATTGGAAAGGGACAAGAGGAAACTTTCTGGGGAGACAGAAATGTCCTATATCTTGATTGAGGCCATGGGTACATGGCTGTGTACCTTTGTCAAAACTCACTGAACTTAAAATCTTTACATTTTGTTGCCTATAAATTATGCTTCAATAGAAATTTCTTCTTTGTAGGTATTAATAACACACATCGTTGCCTCCATGTTTTCCCCATTCATAAGAAATTTTCCAGAATCTTCATAGGATGGTCAAGATTTTAGAATAAGTTAGATTTTTTCCCAAAGGTTCCAAATAAAGCAATACCTTAAGAAATTATGGCAACTGTTCTAACACTGTTTTACTAATACTTAATTTCTATAAAAGAGGGAAATATAATAAGTTAATATTTCACACCATGTTTCTGTGAGCTCTAATAGCATGGAAAAAATACAGGTGCGAGGTCACATGAGGAAAAGCAAACAGTATTCTTTACCACTTCCCTATCTGTTTCAGGAACCCTTATACTCATCAGTGTAATTTCACTGACACCCCTCCCCCCATGGCATCGCGCACCTGTGTCCTATCACCACAGCTGTGCAGCTCTCAACAGTCAGCAGTCAGGCTCTGTGTTCAGGTGGCTGGGTCCCCCTTTGCAAATGCTGTTGGCTCTGTGGCCCCCTAGGCCTCTGCAGTGACCCCCTCAGGCAATCTTAATCAGCCTTTCTGCAGTGCTGAGGGCTTTCAGTATATTTTCAGTTTCTTCTCTCTAGAACTGTGGCACATGTGCATAAACTAGAATTGGAGGATAATTCGAGAACATGCATTCTTCCAGTGGGTCCTCCATTCTGCCTTGTCCCAAACCTCCAATCTGATCCTTACTGGGCTCTGAACTGTGAAGTCCTGAACCCTTTGCCCTGCTGTTTGAAAGGAAACATCAAGGTATCTGAAGCCTTAATAGACCACCTGACTCTCAGCATCCTGTGTCTTACCCTACAGCTTCCAGTCCCCGATCCAGGCACTGGGCTGTCACCCATAAAGGCAAGCCTTCTCCCACCACCAGTTATTATTGTGGATGTGCTCGTTCCTGATGGAGAAACCACACTTACTAACTAGTGATACGCTGATGAGAAAACTAAACATTTGAGAACAGTTTAAAGAACTCAAAGATTAGCATGTTTACCTCATCCTAAATTTAAAAATCAGTTCTTCATGTTCTGTAAATGTAGTTTTAAAAAAAAACTACCTCACATAAAACTTTGGGCAGGAAGGTCACACTAAAATTTCAATACGCTGAAATATTTTTTTCTCAACTTGGTGTTTTGAGGTATATATCTGAATGGAAAGTTTCTTAAAAATGCTATAATTCCACATACACATCCTCAAACTTAGGGGATAATAATAGATTTTCATAAATAAAGGACTGAATTAGGAAAATGACAAGCTTTCCTATTATCTGAGAAAAGCATTTTTTTTTCAGATATATTCACTGACATTGAGCTAACTTATTCTCTAAAAACAAAGAGGCCTTGTTTTGGTCTCTTACCCATCTGAGTGTAGGAACCAAACTTAGTTTATAGTCAAATCCACATAGCACATCTTTATAGACTGCATTTTTTTAAAAAAGATAGTCTCTGCAAAATTAAGTATGCATCACACTTGAAGACACTGATATCAAAGAGAAACTAGACACCCTAAGGAAACTCTTTTGTCCCAAGCTGAAACGCAATAGACTGAAGATCAATTTAGAAGGCTGGAACTATAATCTATTATTTTTCACCCTAGCCACTGCACTGTTAAAATGGAAAATGTGGCTAATCAATTATAGCAGCTGAGGTGGAATATTGCATAGCTTGTAATCTCTGAAGCTTAAAAGAAAATCTGTTTACAAAAATTCAGAGATACATCAAACTGACAAGGGGAATGAAAGTTCCTTCATTTTCAATTAACACCAGCCAGAGTTTTAGAAAGCTGTAACATCCTTATTCCCTCCTTCCTTACCTCTTCTGAAGTCTTCCAGTTTGAGCATAAACATGCCATGGAAACAAAATTGATGGGATGCTTACAAAACAGATGTTTTCAAGTGATGCTAATAATATATTTAAACCCAAGACCTACCTTTCCAAAGGGATATAAATTACAAGTGACAGATACAAGGTACACAAGAATGCATTAAAATATATACCATTGAGCAGACAAAATCAAGGGAGATGTTGTCTAATCTGTATTTACTAAATACTCACTATACGATCGAATGTTCTGAGATTTCTCCTGAAGAATATTCTTTTACTCTCAAATTATGTACAACTATCCCTTTAGAAAATGACTCAGAAAGAAAAGTATATTTCACCCTACCCAGAATCAATAGGGGAAGAAACAAAAATGTCCAGGATATTTTTCTTATGAATGAATAAACAACAGAAGGAATATATATATATATGCATATGTACACACATCTTAATAATGATGAAGTGGTTTTTCTCAACTTCTTTACAAATGAAGTATTCAAGGTGCCCCTGATAGGGAATTCTGGTTTGCTAGTGGGACAGAGGTCTGATTGTTGTTGGTTCTTCTGTCTTTCCTTGCTTCTCTGTGTGGACATACCTTTGTCATACTAAATACAGGTTTTTGAGATATAACTGTTCATCCAGCACACAGGAGAAAGACTATTCTTCTGTTAGCTCATCCTCAGCTTTGCTATGGCCACTCTCTAACTCAGTGGTTCTTAATTGTGGGTTACTCTGCATCCCTAGGGACATCTGGCAATGTCTAGAGATATTTTAGATCGACATAACTGGGGAAGGAATGCTACTGGCATCTAGTTAGAGGCCAGAGATTCCGCTAAATATTCTACTATGCACAGGTGAGGCCCTCATGACAAACAATGATCCAGTACAAAGTGTCAACACTGCTGAGATTGAGAAACCCTACTCTGGAGCTAGGTATAAATGGTTAGATATAACTTGGTCTACTGTGTGATTGGCGCACTGCTAAGCAATTGTACTTTTGGAGCTAAGATGCAGAGGGCTGAATTAATGAAACTCCCTAGTTTATGACACATTTTCATCACTGGACTCTACAGGGCCTTATTTATTACTTTTCTATTTCCATTCCCCCACTCCACCATTCTAATGTATTTGATGTGTATCCTTTTATTTGTATGTGTCCTTCTGTAGCTTTTAGGGATGCATTTGTGTGCACACATTTTATGTTATACACATGGCACTGGGATCTAGACTCATCCCATTCTGTTTGAGTTGTTTTGGAGATCTTCCCATGTTGCTGTGTGCAATTCTAGTATGTGCCTTCTAATTGCTAAGAGACAGTCCAGAGTACGCTTTCACTGTGATTTCCTAATACCCCACCACCCCACCCCCATCCCCATCCCCACCAGTGGTGGTGTTTCCAACATTCTCCTACTGTCAACATCATGATGAACAGCCTTCAAAATGTTCCTTATGTGACTGTGTGAGAACTTCCCTGAGACATATGACCAGGAGAGAGAGTAGTCAGTGCTTTTTCAGATATTATTACACTTGACCTTCAAACAATGTGAGACAGGTATCATTGTTTCCTGTGATGGAGAAACTGAAGCTTAGCAGGATTACATAGGTTGCTCAAGGTCACCCAGCAGAGCTAGGATTGACCAGCTTTATTTTCTGAAGCTCATATCTCACTTTCTCCTTGGAAACCCATGATGCAGAAGAGAATGAAGCCCACAGCAGAATTGGCACTGATAGGAGAGAGATATGGAGGGATCTGTGTAAGTCCATACTCACAATCTAGAGTCTTTTGCCCTTCCCCAGATGAAATATTTTCTCCTCTAGCCTTTTATCATCCTCAGGAAAAAAATCTCACAGGGACAGCTTAACCCATCAGAGAGAGAATAAGGAGGATCTGCTGGCCTAAGCCTCAAGCCCAAAGGAGACCTCATAGAGAAACCCAAAACATCCCCTCGTGTGTGAATATCTTCACCATTCATTCTTTCATCCATTTTCAGTATTAATTAATCAGCTACTATGTGTAGCACACTCATCAAGCAAAACCTATCATTCAGGGGACCATGCTCCACATTACAGCTAGCTAGTGCCCTTGATGGACTGTATCTGAGCCATCACATATGTGGTCCTCAGGGAAACCAGCCAGTTGACCATGGTCCTAAAGGCCAGAAGAGTTGGCAGTGAGCTGGGATGAGCTTCCTCCTTATGTCCAGGAGACCCCATGCATAGGATGTGCTGGAGATCTCTTGTACCTCAGATAGTCAGACCTTGGGTAATACTTAACCCTACCAGCACCCTCCACACAGCAGGGACATCATTCATGGTGGCTGGGATTCCTACACTTGATTGAACACAGCTGCCTGGTCCCAAACCAACACACTAAGGGGACAGGGAACTAAAGGTTAAAAAGTCATCTGGAGATGAGGGGAAAGTTGCTAATCTATCGTAGTTTCACATATCTCTAAGTTCAATCATGTTTAGAGGTGTCAAACCTGAATGTGGCTGTGTCACTTTGGACCCAGGAAGGCATAAAGGGAGGAGCCGGCCCAGAGGTCCAGATGCCTAAGCCTGGTCTTAGCATTATTACTGATCTGCTGAGCAACTAGGAGCAGCTTTTCTGGGTCTCACTGAATTCCCCCGGGAAAGAGGTGAGGTGTCAGATCATTCTCAGTGAGCCTTAAGGGTCAGTGAAGGTCCCTCAGGGATGACTCCGGATGAGAGCTGGATGGGGGAGGAGGATGACGGTGTTGGGAATGGACACTCCAGCATCCACCTACTTTGACCATTTTGACCAATTTTATATGTTAACATTGCATGTAAGAATTCATCTGTTTACAATGAGTCCCAACACTGAAGAAAGATTTTTTAAATGACCGATCACAATGATCTTAAAGCTCTGCGTGGTGCTAGACAAACACTCTGCTCCTATGGCTCATTCTCTGTCTTTTGACCCCAAAGCTCTGGCTTTCCTTAACTTTCCCTTCTCCCGTGGGAAAAAACAAAAGAAAGAAATTGAAGGAGGAATCATGTTAGAGTGGACAATAGGCCTGGACAATAAGTCCCGGGGCCAGGCCCACAATGTGTTTAGATGCCACATTAATTTAATCTTCTTAAATAAAAAAAAAGAAATAATAATAATAATAATGTGTACATAATAATGAATCCAGCTCGGATTGCAATTGTCTTTATGCCAAAACAGCCATAAAGTATAATTTTTAGTATTTTTTTGTGGAGGATGGAACCCATGAAGGCAAAAGTGTCCCCAGCCCATGAAGGCATCACAGGCTTTGGAGACACACAGATCTGGGTTCAGGTTCCTGCTTTTAACATAGCTGCAGGGTATTTATCTTTGTGTCTCAGTCTCCTCCTCAGCTAAGCAGGGACAGAGATTCCTCTAGGACTTGGTGGGAGGCTTAAATGAGCACACATATGAAGCTCTGGCCCAGCAGGTGCTAAACTCATGGAGCTTCTCCTCCTCCCTCCTCCTCTTCACACAAATCCCCAGGCAGGTGGCATGGGCAAACATCTTAGGGGGCACTTTGCCAAGATTTGCTCCCAGACCTTTCCTCTAAGCTTCTAAAACCTCCCGCCAAATAATTCGGCCCTGTGTTGTACTATCCATACTAAGGGTTAAACAGAAATCATATGATGGTTTATATCATAACTACTTCCTGCTTCTCTGTGAAAAATCCCAGTTTTGACTGAAATAAACTGAGGTAAATGAAGGAACCACAGCCTGGACCTCATCCTTTCTCCTTTGTATCCCCATGAGCTGATAAGTAGCAAGACCTAACAACAGAAAAAGTGTTGACAGAACTTATAGTTTGGTTAACATAAAAGACTGTCCTGGGAAAGGTGCAAATAAATCCAGTTTTCATAAACTGGGTGGTGTTTACCTTTCAAAAACATACAAAAACACATTTAAATATGATTATTTGGGCACTTAGTTGCTTCCATATCCTGGCTATTGTGAACAAGGCTGCAGTGGACATGGGAGTGCAGATTCTCTCTGACATATGGATTTAATTCCCTTTGGATATATACCCAGAAGTGAGATTACTGGATCATATTAGTTCTATTTTTAGTTTTTTGAGGAACCTCCATACTGTTCTCCATAATGAAAAAAAGAAGGAAACCATGTTATTTGTGACAACATGGGTGAACCTGGAGGATATTATGCTAAGTGAAATAAGCCAGGCACAGAAAGACAAATACCACATGATCTCACTTACATGTAGAATCTAAATAAGTCAAACTCCCAGAAGCAGAGAATAGAATGATGGTTTCCAGGGGCTGGGATGGAGGAGGTAGGGAAAGAGGAGATGTTGATCAAAGTGTACAAAATGTCAGTGAGACAGGAGGAATAAGTTTTAATAATCTACTGCACAGCATGGTGACTATAGTTAAAAAATAATGTATATTTTAAAATTGCCAAAAGAGTAGATTTTAAAAGTTCTCACCACAAATAAATATGTGAGGTGATGGATATGTTAGCTCGACTGACTCATTCTAAAATGTATATAAATAACATCACATTTTATATATATAATTAGTACTTGTCAATTAAAAATAAAAAATAAATTAATATTTGTTATTTTGATTAAAAAATAAGAGTATAACATTAGTAAAATCACTCCACATTAAGCACATACTAAAAATAAAGCAGAATTGATAGGATGCTTTAAAGGTATAGAGGTACCATGAAGAACTTTGTGTCTGAAAGTAAACTAGAATTCACTTTAGAAACTGTGGGGAATTTGTGGGTGTGTATTTGTGTGTGGACAGACAGAAATGCATTTATATATGTATATAATATACATAAAATCAGAAGAAATAAAGAATAAAATAATGTATATACAGTGTGTGTGTGTGTGTGTATAAACAGATGTAACCAACTGAAATGAAATTATGGTACAAAAGTGATCCCAGGAGCCCACCCCTAGCTGGGTCACCTGGACTAACACCCGGCTGGGATCATGGTTTATGTAAGGAGGAAACTTCCACCCCTTCTCCTCCCAGTGAGAGAGGCCTCATATGAACTCAGCTTTCCACAGGCCCCTTGGCTTACTTCCTGAGATAGAAGAGGCTGTGGGCTACCATGGAGTCTGAAGTCCCCTGGTCCTGGGTAGTCAACATTTCCAGGCAAGTTATGTGCAGGCGAACAGCCAACACCCAAACCTAGACTTACAGTGCCAATATTCCGATTATCTCACCCTGGACTCAGTTGCTCTCAAGCTGTCCCATGAGAATGAAAACTCAAGAGGTGCAAGGTGACCCCACTAGAACAGGAACCTCCAGTGCATATGCAGCTTTTTGCCTTGATTTTATTATTCCCTTATGTGGAATTTGGTAATGATGGGTGCCCATGCTTCTCAACTCAAGTTGATACTGGTCTCATAAGTCTACCCCTTCCCTATAGTACCTAGTCCCTACTCCATACTATGTAGCATACAATTTATCCCCATTACTGATAGATGATGCAGAGACAGCCAAAGGAACCACCTGTATGACAACCATGTGCTATATATTGGTAGTGGTTGTATCTGGGTGGTGGAACTGTAGACAATGTCTATTTTCTTTTCTTTTTTTCATTTCAGGATATTATGGGTGTACAAACATTTTGATTACATGTAATGCCTTTGCCTCATCCAAGCCAGGGCTACAAGTGTGCACTTCCCCCATACAGTGCACTCTGCCCCCATTAGTTGTGAGTTTACCCCTCCACCCCCCCACCTGAGCAGCACCCAGTGAATATTACTACCATGTGAGCACCTTAGTGTTGATCAGTTAGTACCAATTTGATAACGAGTACATGTGGTGCATGTTTTTCCATTCTTGTGCTACCTTATTCCAAAGGATGGGCTCAAGCTCTATCCAGGATAATATAAGAGTTGCTAGTTCACCATTGCTTTTTGCAGTTGAGTAGAACTCCATGGTATACATATACCACATTTTAATAATCCACTCATGTATTGATGGGCACTTATGTTGTTTCCACATCTTTGCAATTGTGAATTGTGCTGCCATAAACATTCAAGTGCAGATGTCTTTATTATAGAATATCTTTTTTTCCTTTGGGTAGATGTCTGGTAGTGAGATTGCTGGATCAAATGGTATTTTCTATTTTTAGCTCTTTGAGGTTATCTCCAAAGTACTTTCCACAGGGGTTGTACTAATTGGCAGTCCCACCAGCAGTGTAAGAGTGTTCCAATCTCTCCACATCCATGCCAGTATTTGTTGTTTGGGGACTTTTTGATAAAGACCATTCTCACTGGAGTTAGGTGATAGCTCATTGTGGTTTTGATTTGCATTTCCCTAATGATTAGAGATGTTGAGCACTTTTTTATATGTTTGCTGGCCATTATTCTGTCTTCTTTTGAAAAGTTTCTGTTCATGTCCTTTGCCCATTTATTGATGGGGTTGTTTGATTTTTTCTTTGTTGATTTTCTTAAGTTCTATATAGATTCTTGTTATCAGCCCTTTATCGGATGTGTAGAAAGCAAATATTTTCTCCCATTATGTAGGTTGTCTATTTGCTCTAATGATAGTTTCCTTGGCTGCGCAGAAGCTTTTTAATTTGATCAGGTCCCAACAATGGCTATTTTCTTCTTTCTACTTTTCTGACTTTCCAAATTTTCTACCTTACTCTTATAATGGGAGGGAGGTAGTTATCTAAAATAAACTTGAAACCACCCAAATAGTAGCCCTTCAAAAGAAACTAATCTACTTGGTGATTTGGTCTGGAATAAACCACTGGTTCCTTCAGAGATGGAATCTACGAGACACCGATTGTAAAGGAAATCTAATCTCTGCTCTCAATTTATCATCCTAAAAGTTACTAAAACAGAAACTAGTCCATGTCTCTTTAGTTTAGCAGATGACAGTTTCTGCTACAAAAGATTATTTCTTAGAAAACATCTCGTTGCATCTTTATAAGGTTCCTTTCCCTTCAGGACTTTCAGGAAAAGCTATTCTTGTGAGAAATAATAAATCAAGCTAAATAAAATATGGCCTAAAAAGGGATTTACACATCTATTTATGAGAATGAGTAGTGGCAGTAGATGGATCAAAGTCACCTCATTTAAAGTATGGTCCTAACAAGGGTGGTTATCCAGCTTCTAGCCTATAGGAAATAAAAGATGTGAAATAGGCGAGGGATGGGAAGAGGAGGTTAAGAGTAGACTGCAAGGCTGGCGGCAGTGAACAGACACAGATAAATGTCTGCCTGACTCAGAGGGTAATACACTTGATGATGCCTCAAGAGATACTTGTAATGTAGATATAAACAATTACAAGCAAATCTGTGAGGCACTATTGAACCAGACAAATAAAGAAAGTTGAGTTTTCTGATTTTGTTTTATGAACAGTCCCTGGCACAGTTGGTACTTTACAAATATTTCTTGAATGAGTATTGAATGGATAAATAACACAGAGCCCTGACAAGCGATAAAGTGAAATGGCCATACAGACATTGATGGTTCTGGTAAAAATTATATTTTTCTTTTTGGAAAGTAATTTAGAAAAATGTATCAGGACTTAAAAATGCTCACAACTTTGGATTCAGTAATTGTCAGGAATCTGATCTAAGGAAATAAACTTAAAGTCAAAAAAAAAAAAAAAACCCTTAGCAAAAATATTTTCAATTGATAGGCTATTAGTACTAACATTGGAAACAAGTCAAATTTCCAACAAAGAGGAATGGCTAAATAAGCTGAGTGGAATATCACATAACAGGGAACCTATGATGTGCAGGACAACCTATGAAAATATAAGAAAACACTTTAAATTTATCCATCTATAATCTACCTGCACACACACATGTATATATATGAGTATGCATGTATATATGCATACAAAAGCACATATATAGTATGATTATAATTTTGCATTGAAAGAATGAGTATTATTTTCTACACCAACTGTACTACAGAGTAATCAAATAATTGTTAAAGGAAAGTTTCTCTTTATAGAAGCATTCCAGCTAATAGACAAAGATAGAATGAAAGAATAACATGGAATTAGTTATCTTTGCTGAGTAACAAATTACCTCAGAACATAGAAGCTTAAAATGTCACAGTTTCTGTGGGTCAAGATGCTTTATTTTTGGTATGTGTTCCAATATGAAACTATCACTAAAGGAAAGAATAGCAAAAATTCTGTGGTTAAATGTTCTTGGTTTATGACATTTAATAATTTCATAATTACATTTACTGCCACAATGTTATTTGTTAGATTACTTATAAGGTGGCTATCTAAGAAACAAGGCCACCAAAATAGTAAAGACATAATAGAAAACTGTCTAAGATACTTCCCATACAGGCACAAAAACAGAAAGAAAGGATCCTAGTATAGGACTTACACTTTAAGTGACTTAGACTACTACTATTTGTCCCTAAGATTATCATAAATATAATAGATATCAGTATATTTTTTAAAGGTAAGAACTTTAATCTTTGCATTGCATTTTAGCAATGTCTTTAGGTATTTGGGTTTTTTGTTTACTATAATTTTTAAAAATTATTATGGGTACATAATAGTTGTATATCTTTTATAGGGTACATGGGATGTCTTGATACAGGCAGACAGTGTGGATTAATCAAATCAGAGTAATTGAGGTATCCATCACCTCAGGCATTTATCATTTCTTTGTGTTAGGAACATCCCAATTCCACTCTTTTAGTTATCTTTAAGTATACCCTAACTCAGGGATGGGGAACCTTTTCATGTTGGAAAGCCGCATTAATTTAGCTATAATCAAATAAGGCTGCATGCAACAAACTTCAATTAGATACATTTAAAAATGTACATTATTTTGTAAAAATCTAACTGCCATGTACTTAATAATTTCAAAAAATGAAAACTGTGTTAATTTTAAAGTTAACTAACCTTTTAATGACTTTGTTGTATCTGCTTTTTTTTGGAAAGCATTTGAATATTTGGTTGTAGCATGTAGGTCTGCAGTTTCAGTTAATCCTCTAGATGGGTATCAGTCATTTATGACCTTAAGGGCATCTTGATTTGAGTTAGGTAGGAGAATGTAGATTTTCAGCAATAAGTGGTTGAAAAGCAAGAAAACATTTTTTAGGCATGTGGCCAAAGATGTAGGTATTCTACTGCAGTTTTCCATATTTTTATTAGAACTTTCTTAGCAAACAATGACTTTAAAATGTCACCCGAGAGCTCAATCAATTCCACCTGTAGTTCTTTAGGTGCCTTAGTGATATCAACTAGGTGAGGCTGAAATGCTAATTTGAGGGTTATGTCATAATTCTCAAAGTCGGTCATCCTTTCATTGTATTCTCCTATTAATAGGTATAACAGCCACATATTCTTAAAATGATTCACATATACCATCCTGCTCATCAATGACCTTTGTTAACTGGGGAAAATGTTCATCAAAATTTAGGAACACTCCTACACTGCTGGTGGGACTGCAAACTAGTTCAGCCTCTGTGG
>VBSM01003185.1:12135125-12145133 GCA_008086735.1 Cheirogaleus medius
ATGGGCAATATACGTAACCGTAATATTTGTACCCTCATAATATGCTGAAATAAAGAAAAAAACTTTTAAAAAAAGAAAGTAAAATACGAAGCACCATGCAGAAAAAAAAAATTTCCTTTTGAAGAAGTGTTTTGAACAAAGATAGCTTTTTTTTGAAATGCTTGGATTTTTTGCCACATATCATAGACTTAGTTTTTTACTTTACAAAGAAATATTCAAGTCGTTTTGATGTGACATGATATCACACAGAAATGCTGCATTCCTATAGAAATCTTCCCATAATTCACATTGCTGATTCTTTTCTTCATACAACTATCTGTTCTTGCAGAGATAATATTTTGGCTAACACCTGTCCTTGCGATAGCTAATGCACTTTAGAAAGATATGGCAAATCCATACTGAATATCATCATTCAACTTTAGCATGTTACGAAATTTACGATGCCATGTCGCATTTGCATGAATACAGTTAATAATACTTATAACTTGTTGCAAAGTATCACTTAAAATAGTAGCTTTAGCACAGATATTTTGCTGATGCAAGATACAATGAAAAGAAATGAGACCATCTGGATCTGTTAATACTTTTTTAATCTGTGCAATAAACCCTTCACATTTTCCTGTCATGGAAGGTGCACCATCTATGCATACACTCACTAAATTCATCAAATTCAGTCCAACTTCATGACATTTATCTTCAAAGTTATTGAAGATATTGATTCCCCATGTTCTGTTCGGAAGAGTTCCCAAAGCGAGTAACTCTTCACAGCAAAGAAAATCTTCTGTTATGACCTGAATGAAGTATAAAACCTGTGCTGAGTCAGTAGTATCAGTTAATTCATCCAAAGTGATTGAATAATATATATTTTTCTTTTGAAGTATTGCATGAAGTTGTCCTGCTAAGTTGAAGGCTAATTCATGCTGCTGATCAGTTATGGTTCTCCTTGAAAGAGGCAGTTGTTTGTACTTTGAAACGTTATCGGGTTCTAAGCATTCTACAACTTTGACAATGCATTCTTTCACAATTTCTACATCATTGAATGGTTTCCCTTTTTTCCCCGAGTATATAAACTACTTTATAGGTTGCTTCAGTGGCATTATTTTCAGGTCTTATTGCTGCTTGAAAGAACTGTCTTTGCCTTTCATCTTTTAGTTTCTGCAATACAACCTTTCACACTTTTCCCTCTAATTTAAAATATTTGTGGTCCTTATGAGTGTTGTAATGCTGATCAACATTGAATTTCTTTAATGTTGATATTGCCAGCATCACAAAGCAAGCAAATCATCTCATCTTGCGCAGAAACAAGATAATATTGCAATTCCCAATCTTCATTAAAAAATCTGTTTTCTTCCTTCAGTGTTCTCTTGGTCTTCTCTGACATGATGGGCTATTAAGCAGACAGAATTAAAAAATACTGTCGAGCTGTGCAACTATTCAAAAATTCCACTTCAAACAGAAACACAGTGCACCACTTCAAAAGCTGGTAACAGGCTGGCATACTCCACCCCCATAAACTCTCACTAACCGGCCTCATGCAGTAGTGGGGTCAGCCAGGCAGGGGAAGTTAGAACTAAATCATGAGTGTAGCAGCCGTCAATTTAGTCCTTATGGCTTACTAATGCTTTAATTGTGCCAGTCAATCTGGGAGGATTATTTTGTTGAAACTTATTTTATTCTTTGGTATTTTAAAAATAAAAATATAAAAGATGAACAAAAATATATTAATAAAAATAAAAGGATTTGTTCTGTAAAATTTGGATGCCGTCAAAAGGCCGCACTTAAGGACCCAGAAGGCCACATGTGGCCTTAAGGTCACAGGTTCCCCACCCCTGCCCTAACTTATTATTGATTATAGCCACTTTGTTGCACTATCAAATATTGTTCATTCTATCTAACTATATTTTTGCACCCATTAACCATCCCCACTTTATCCCTTCCTCTCTGCTATCCTTCCCAGCCTCTGCTAACCACCATACTACTCTCTGTCTCCATGAGATCAATTGTTTCAATATTTAGCTCCCACATATGAGTGAGAACATGCAAGCTTTGTCCTTCTGTGCTTGGCTTATTTCACTTAAAATAACGTTCTGCAGTTCTATCCACGTTGTTGCAAATGGCAGGATTTCATTCTTTTTGTGGCTATATTCCATTGTGTATATGCACCACAATTTCTTCATCCATTCATCCATTGATGGATCCTTAGGTTGATTCCAAATCTTGGCTATTGTGAATAGTGCTACAATAAACATGGAAGTGCAGATACTTTCTTGACATACTGAATTTCCCTCCTTTGGATATATACCTAGGAGTGGGATTGCTGGGTCATATGGCAGTTCTATTTTTAGTTTTTTCAGGAACCTTCATACTGTTCTCCATAGTGGTTGCACTAATTTATATGCCCCCAACAGCGTGCAAAGGTTCCTCTTTCTCCACATCCTTGCCAGCATTCGTTATTGCCTGTCATTTTGACAAAAACCATTTTAACCAGGGTGAGATGATATCTCATTGTAGTTTTGATTTGCATTTCTCTGATGATTAATGATGTTGATCTATACACCCAATATCTTTAAAAAATTATCGTATGAACATTCATTTATCCACAGTTAACAGATGTTTATTGAGAACCCAATGGGATTAAGGCATATTGTAATTATCCCAGTCGATACAGAAAAGGTTATATTATGTTTCATACCCGGTGCTTAAAAAGCAGCTAAGTACAAGCTGCATTTTTGAAGATTGGTATAAAAATGATAGAGCCTCAATAATATGAAATTTGACTTGGAAAGAAGATATCAAATAAATTTTCATAACTCCCTTGTATTGTTTAATTTTATAGCAGACATTTTAAAAACATTTCACCTTTTTAAAGGTGAAGATGCCTGCCCCAACCTCTCAAGCTTTTAGTGGCAAAGTAGGTCTATCTACTTACCTTTGGTGTGATTAGATATTCTTATTTCCATGGCAACTTTTTTTGAGATACGATTCATATATTATAAAATTATCCCCATGAACATGTACAATTCAACAGTTTTTAGCATATTCAAAAAGTTGTGCAACCATCACCACTAATTCTAGAGCAATTTCATCACACCCAAAAGAAACCTCATACCCATTAGCAGTCTCTCTCCAGACTTCCCCTAGCCTCTACCTGTGCCCCCTTCTCACCCTAGGCAACCAGTAATCTACTTTCTCTCTATGGAGTTGCCTATTCTGTATATTTCATATAAATGGTATCACATAATATTTACGATCCTTTGTGACTGACTCCTTTTACATAGCATAATGTTTTCCAGGTACATCCATGTTGTAGCATGTGTCAGTACTTCATTCCTTTATATGACCAAACACTATTCCATTATATGGACAGACCACATTTGTTCATTCATTCATTCAGTTGATGAATATTCATATCATTTCCACTATTTG
The DNA here is from genome assembly GCA_008086735.1 of Cheirogaleus medius. Lineage (NCBI taxonomy): Eukaryota > Metazoa > Chordata > Mammalia > Primates > Cheirogaleidae > Cheirogaleus > Cheirogaleus medius. The sequence goes on from VBSM01003185.1 coordinate 12,138,552, forward strand.
GTTATTATGAAAAACATTGTTTTAACATTTGTGCACAAATGTTTGTGCGGACATATGTTTTTAATTCTCTTAGATATATACCTAAGAGTAGAATTGCTGGGTCATATGGTAACTCTAGGTTGAATTTTTTGAGTAACTGTCCCATGCTTTTAGCCTTACATTTATTTATTTACAAAATAAATACGATTGAACAATTAAAACATTTCTATTTGGCTCTTAATTTATACCTAATTCATTATTTTGTAAAAGTTTGGTTTTATTCTATAAGGTTGACAGCCCTTAAATGCCAGCCCTTACTCCATTTTCTTGAATTATGTTGGCATCATAGCTGCTGTTACCTAATATTTTATTTATACTTCATTTTGTCCAAGTTTTAAAAAATGCTTTTATTTGCAAAGGCACTTTTACATGTGATGATATCTGGAATTTACTTCAAAATAATATAAGAGCAAGATGAGAGGTGGGTAAAAGCATAGAAAAATCAGGATGAAACAAGTTTGACTATGAGTCAATAATGATTAAAGCTGGTGATTGTACCTGGTGGCTCAATATTTCACTGGGTCACCTTTTGCATACGTTCAGCATTTCCCATAATAAAACATTTTTAAATAAACATTTTTATATTATTTTCATAGATTTAAGCCAAATTTTTTTAAAACACTTAAGTTATATTTTTAATTTTAGCTGAAAACTCACTATACCATCTTTTCTGTTATTAAACATAAAATATATTTCATTGGACAAATTTTCTCTTCTTTGTTCCAGAGGTACTTGAATGTATAATTTTTGTTTGTTTCACATTGTGGGTTTGTAGTCCATGTAGAGAGAATCTCCTTGTTCTACCAATGCTAAATTAATATTACAGAGTCATGTAGCAATGTCAAAGTATAATCACTTAATTTAATGCAACTTACAGCAGAGTCCATCTTGACAAATTGGCTACAGAATAGTCAACTATGGAAAATGGTGCTGCAGTTAGAGGGGACCAGGCATGGATCATTTGTCAACCTGGCCATTTTGAAACCCATTAGGAGCAATGCACGACATCTGAAAACACATACTCAAGCTTACCAGAGGCCAAGCCACGATTCTAGCAAGTCTCCAGCAAAAAAGAATGCAATAACTACTAATTACCAGGTATTATTTGTATAATGCTGTCATAAATAATTTCATATTTTAAGGTGACTAAAATATGCTCAGATGCTCTCTGCTTGACTCGATCAAAATATACAACTCAGTCATCAACACTGACAATGTAGTTTGCATACATCATTCTATTTGTATATCCTGACAGCAAGCCAATTTTGCAGTACATCACAGGAATAGATATTAGATTTGGTTCACACAGATATAGAAAATCTGGGAAACAGGAAAGTATCCTCCGGAAAAGAGTATCCTTCTTAAGATGATCATTTACAATAAGATATTAAAGATAAAATAATCAGCTTAGAAGCATGAACCGTCTACTGGAAGAATTAATTTTTCAAAAATCTATACTGTGAAGTGTCTAGGGAAAGCATATAGATATTTCAATGATGGCAAATAGGTTAAAAAGTGAATGGCATGTTATAAACTGCTCATTTTCCACCTGCCAAGACCTGGACCCTTATGAGCTGGCAATTTACACAGTAATCTAGGAAATCGAAATGAAATGACTCTCATTTCTAAGTCTTCAACAAACTTATTACTGGCACTTTGAAACTACTTTGTGCCTTTTAGAAAATATAGGAAAAGGCATATTCTGCTTTACAGCTGATCCTTGGCTGTCCTCTCAAGCCTGAATCACCAACATTAGCCATCAGCCACACAAGCATATTTAGTGTCTCAATTTTGGTATCTGTAAAGAAGATGTTTCAACAGATGGCAGAAATGGAAATAGGACAAGAATCAAAAGAGATGGTTCTGAAAGAAAGCTTAGAGAAACGAAGCCAATGCATGGTAATTACATATGTGTAAAAAAGTGCCAGTCATCTGGCTGGTCAATGAAACAGAATGAAGTCTGTGCTTCACTGTGGACTGATTTTCCTCAAGGAAGCACAAAAGAAAAATGGCCCTTTCTAGAGAGCCAGGCTCCCGGCTGGCTTCTAGAAGCCTGGTCACATCAAGTTGGAGAGGAGGATCCAGCCCTCTGGCTGAGTGCTCAGGGTTGGAGGGAAAAATCGGAAAATGAAAGGATAATACAAAGGAAGCCCCCATTTGAAAGGGCCCAAGAGGAAAGCAAAACCCACTTCCAAAGTTGTTAGGGATGGATTCTATTTATTTTTATTTTATTTTTGAGCCAGTTCCTGGAGAGACTTGTAGGAGCAAAGGGAAAATTTCCCCTTCGTCCTCTGAAGATTCACCGAAAATTAGCTGACAGAAGGCAGATTAGTAAGAGAAAAGTCATACAAAATTTTATTTTAACATGCATAGCATGGGGGGATGGCAGGAGAGTGATTATGCACTAACCCAGGACAGTACAGAAGCTTGGATAGGGGAGAGGAGAGAAGTGGAGTGTAGACAACTCATTTGAGAGGCAGTAAATCATTAGGGAGGATGAATGGACCTGGGAGGTGGGAGGCAGATAGTACAGGAAGGTGAGAGGTGGGCTGCACAGAAACCAAGGTTGTCTTATCAGGAAGCTAAAGTCTTTCAGGTATTATCTGGGAACTTCCCTCAGAAGAACAGATGAAAAGTCTGTCTGGGCAAGGTGATGACTCCAGTCTCTTCGCGGATGGTTGATCTTTCCTGGACATTTGATGAGATCCCTAGGGAGGGGGTTTAAGACAATTGCATTTCTTTTGGAAAGAAGCTTTCTTGGCCAGGTAAGAAAATTCCAGAGAGGGTCCCTCCCAGAGCTTGGTGGGAATAAGACAAGGTTAGAAGGGCCTTGATTCTGAGGCAGCTTCAGAGTCCTCTCAGCATGTCCAAGCACCAGGCTTAGGGGTGGTGCTTTCTCAGCCCTACAGACTTGTGGCAGGTACAGAAGCTGAAATAACTTTCTGTGGCAAGAGTAGGAGGAGCTCAGACAACAATTGCTATTCTAGCGATGTATACATTTTCAATCTAAAGCAGCTCACATATTGTCTGTCTGAATCCACTGAATGCCCAATGCTGCTTTAATCAAACACGAACTATGTGGACCAGGATACACAAGAAATCTAATCAAATCCCTTCACACTGACAAAAGAGGCACTTCGTAAAAGCAACTCTCCAGGGAGGCTTGGGTTTTCTCTTAATCCCCTCTGGGCACATCCTGGGCCACACACCTCTCTCCCAACCTTGCCTGCACCATCTCAGCCGTTAGAGGCCTGGAACTGTTCCTGAAGCCCCCTCCCCCTGCAGGCGGGTGGTGACAGCCTGGCCCACATGGCAGGCTGGAAAATACAACCACACAACCACAAAAGGCAGCGTTTTCACATTAGCTCTCACACACTCTTAGGACCTATCATTCAACATCTGAGAAAAACGAAGCCCAGGGGACAAAAAAATGAAAGAGTGTTTCTATTCTAGTGTCTTATTTGCAAGGAAAAAATAAAATATGATTTCATAAAACACTAAGGCACTATGGATGAGGTGAAATGTTAAGAATTTACTGGAAAGTGCAGAGGTCAAAATAAATCATTAACTACTAAAAAGTGGTCAAGATGGTTTTGAAATCACAACTTTCCTTTTGATTCATTATTTAGACCTAAGAATTCAAATATCTGGAGTCAAGGGAACAGAAAGCTAGTAAATGTATTTTGCAAATAGCAACTATCCCACTGTTTGCCTTTTGCCTACCAAATAGGATTTCACATTATCAAATATCCTTTCTCCCAGGACATTAAGTGATTTTAGAGAATCTAAAAGGCAATGGTAATCAAGTAAGGAAAAAGGCTGTGCCTCCATGCATCACTCCCAAGTAATAAACAGATTCAATACATCATGCTTAATGCTATTAGTAGGGGATGCTGTTGATGATACAAAAATAACAAATACAAGCTCACTATGCAATCGTTTTTGTATTAATTTTAGTTTGTTTCAGATAGTTTTTGTGGGTATTATTAGAATCTGAGATCTCATTCCTACATAATTAATTTAAAATCTATTTAGAATGCATGAAAAACACTATTTCTCTAGACCAGAGGTCAGCAAAATATAGCCCACAGGACAAATCCTGCCCACCACCTGTTTCTTATAAACAAAGTTTTATTAGAACATGGCCATGCCCATTCATTTATATATTGTCTATGGCTGCTATCACACTACAGTGGCAGAGGTTGAGTGGTTGTGAGAGACTGTGTGGCCCACAAAGCCTAACATATTTACTACCTGGCCCTTTACAGAAAGTGTTTGCTGATTAATGCAACAGACATTTCGTTATTTACCTTCATAGTGATACCTCGCATCACTATGGAACAATAATAGATATGTAAAATCTCAATATCTATTATTTTCCTGAATGAAATTAAAGGGGTCTGTATTAAGTTTTGGCACATTTCCTGCAAATGTGGCTGCCAAGTAGTCTGCTCTGGCCATCAAGACATAGAGTTTATTTTCCCTCCCTCCTCTTGAATCTAGGGTGGTCCTGTGACTTGCTTTGAAAACAGAATATGGTGGAAGAGGCCTGACAGCTTCTGCAATTTGCTCTTGGAGCCCTGAGTCACCACATGGAGAGTTTGTCTCCCCTGCTAGAGAAGAGGCCCAGCTAGTCCCAGACACACCAGCTGCAGTGCCAGTCTTCGAGTGAAGCCATCTTGGAGGTCCCAGCCCCAGATGAGCTCCCAGCTGAATGTAGCCCAGGAGTGGCCACAGCCAACAGTGAGTGGAGCAGAACTGCCTAGCTCAGTCTAGGCAACCAACAGGGAGGGGAGAATAAATCATTGTTGTTTTAAACCACCAAGCTTTGTCATTATGCAGCAATGAATGAACTCATCTCAAGGTTTTTATGTTCTCTTTAGTATTTCAAAACTTTCTTTAGGACATTTAAAAGTAGTACTAAAACAAGACAACTCCATCATCATCTTTTATATCTTAAAAGAAGCATCATTCTGTTCAGATGGCAATGTAAGCCCATTGGATGAAAAATGTCTATAGTAAACTACATGTAAGACATGGAGAATCATCTAAGAAAGAGCAAAATCATCTGGCAATAGCAACAAGATACAAAATATAATCTAAATACTAGGGGGGGATTTGTTTCAATCTACCATATCTCAGTGGTCAGGGATTTCAGAAATTCATTTTTGAAGAATGCATTTTTTCCCTCAGTCTACTTGTCTTATTAAATAATAACAAACAGGTAAAGAGAAAGAAAGACTCGATGGAAACAAAAAATATTATTGAATTTAAGGTGGCAGATGACAGGTGACTTATCACTGACTGGTAATATAAGAATCAAAGTTGATAAATACACCCAGAAAAAAATGGTTAAGGAGAGGGAAAAAATGAGAGAAGAAATTGATTGCAAACATTAGAATAAAAGTCCCCTTGGAGTCAGAGACACTTGGAACAGGGGATTGGATTTCCTATGGGGTTATCAAAAAGGGGGCTCAGGAAAATTTATTTAAATTTTATTTGAAGAAAAGAATGACTTCAACAACTAACCACTGAAACACATGTGCCTCAAAAAGGAGACTAAATTGGTACAGCTAACAGGGGAAACAGTACAGAGATTCCTCAAAAAATGAAAACGGGATTGTCATATAACCCAGCAATCCCACTTTGGGGTAAATTCCTCTTTGCCCTCTGAAATTTTGCTGAAAAATCAACTTGCAAAAGGCAGATTAATTGGAGAAAAGGCATACAAATTTATTTAATGTATATACACAGGAGCCTTGAGAATGAAGACCCAAAGATACGGAGGAAATTGCCCATTTTTATGCATAGGTACAACAAAATATGGACAACCATATATTATAGAAATATGATTGGACAAAAATAGTATGATCTAATACTAATAGATGGAGTGGGGAAACCCAGCAAGGCCTGTCTGTCTAGATTCTTCTTGGCCTTTGAGCATGCATTCCTTCGTTCGAGGTATGGGGCAGGACCCTCTCTGGAATGGGGGTCTTATGACCTACAGTCAAACAAGATAGGTCAGATAATTTCTTCATGACCAGTTTTTACACAGAAAGGCAGAGGGACAGTTGGAGTAATATTTACAGGTTTTATGGTTGGTTTTAGAGAAAAGGTGTTCTGGTTTCTGTGATCTGCCTTGGGGAAGAGGGATTCTACTTTCTATGGCTAGCTTCAGGGGAGAATGGGACTGAGAGACAGGAAAGCAGGAGAAAGTCACAGAAAAACTTTTGCTTCTGAGGCCTTCATTATGGGGTATTGTTTTCTGAGTCCCAACAATATCCAAAAAGATTGAAAGCAGGATCTCAAAGAGATATTTGCACATACATGCTCATAGTAGCATTATTCACAATAGCCAAGAGATGGAAGTAGCCCAAATGTCCATCAACAGAAGAAATGATAAACAAAATGTGGTCTAATGCCATTCAGCCTTAATAAAAAGAATGAAATTCTGACACATGCTACAACCCAGATGAAACTTAAGGACATTAGACACCTGCACTTGAATGTTTATAGCAGCACAGTTCACAATTGCAAAGTTGT
>VBSM01003185.1:12149153-12173524 GCA_008086735.1 Cheirogaleus medius
AAAAAAAAAAACCCAAACCACACTAGCTACAAGATTTCAAAGACATGTTGCTGTCTCTATCCATTTTCTTCCTTGTTACCTGAGCAGTAGCAAAGGCAGGTATATGTTCCCTTGAGTACCTGATGACTTCTGAACATGCCAGAGTTTCAGCAATTTCAGCCAAGGCAATGAAGTTTGAGCTGTTCCACAGACAGGGTGTAAAACATACACACCACAAAAGGCCAAGTAGTTCAAATCTCAGCAAAGTTCCAAGGGAGAGAATGGAAGAAAGTCGCTTCTGCCATATTTTCTTGGCCAAAGCAAGTCACAAGGCCAGATCAAATTCAAGGTAAAGGAAAATAAACCGTACTTCGTTATTAGAGGAACTTCAAACTCACACTTCAAAAGTTAAGGAAGGGGGCGGTGGTGGTGTTAGGCATGTAAAGATTTAGAAAGATTTTTCAATCCATCTACTACACTATGGCTTCTTGTGGATCACCAAATTAACAAAGAGTTTCAATGCTCTAATTGGTTATGCTTTATATGCTATGGAATATAAATGATAAGATGAAATATCACATATCAAAAGAAAATCTTACTAGGTTTTCCCTCTAATAGAGCGTTTTTGGTTTTCAGACTTTGTTTTATGTACTGCCCAAGCACATTTAAACAGCCTTTATCCTCTGACACTAATAGGTATGTTTCTATGCAGCTCACAAATCATCTCACCCAAAATTATTTTCTGGATACTAATGGACAACTAATAGAGGCTGGCAATCTGAAATTGTCTCCAAAGTCACCTTTACAATAGGAAAGACTGAGCAGTAAAATAGAGCCCGCAGGCTGGTGTAATTTACCTGTGCCAAACCATATCTCCAAAATGGCTTATTAAATCATTCTACTGAACGTTGTAAATCTAAATGGAAAAAGTACAAATCATAGAAAAACACAGTCAAGCACTTTACTACCTATGATTTTCATGACCCTCTGGAAGGATGAAGATTGATGTTACAAAGAAATTCCAAAACATGAAGACTTGTAAAGATTAACTGGCTCTAGTTTGCATTATTCTTAGCAATTCATTTTATTTTTGTTGTCACTAACCTCTCTGCTTATTAACCTTTTTTTTTGCTTAAATCATAGTATCAGTATATACTTATTCCTTGTGTCCTGTCTTGCTATGCAGAAGAATTTGGAAGCCAAAGAAGTTTGAAGATCTGTCAACCCCTATTTGCTTACAAAGGAAATTGCATAAAGGTGCAGCACTGGGTTTTCTGACTTTCAGAAGTATGAACTCAGAGGAGCACCAAGAGGAACCTTGGCCTATCTTAAGCATGAAAGAAGTATTGGAGTATGGGGCTGAGTAGACTTTCAGCTCTGGAAAAATGGGTCTTTATGGTGTGTTTTCCTTGGGTTTTAGGCATAGCCAATTTCTAGTGCCCCCTTTTTAAAAAATTGAGATATAATTCACACACCATAAAATTCACTCTTTGAAAGCATACAATTCAGTGGTTTTTAGTATATTCACAGAGTGGTGCAATGATCATTACTATCTAATTCCAGAAATTTCCATCATCCTAAAAAGAAATCTCAAAAGTAGAAATCCAGCTCCTCAAGCATTAAGTGAATGGCTGACGTTTGGGCAGAGATGAAGGGGAGGTTTACAGAACATGTCACCCAACAACAATGTCCCCATACCCCTTTGAATCTTTCTTTTTTTCTGAAACATATCCTTCATTGCTTTTCTTTTCCTTTCCTCCTCAGAAATCTCTACCACCCCCTTGAGCCACAGCTCAACCTCCTCCCCAGAGGCTTCTTCAAACCCTTCCTTTGAGTGCCTCACTTGACAAAAGTAGGCACAGGCCTGTTGTGGGCCAGACTATGCCCCACACTGGTCCTCAAGGTCCTCCTGGGAGCCCTCATTTATCTTATCCCACACACATTCCAGAGCAAGAGCTCATTTGGGTTTGTGGGGCCTGAAGTCTCTATAATTGAGGAGGCTCTCTTTAAGAAACAGATTACAAAATTATGCCTACAAAATTGAAGACTTGTAAGAGGGGCACTTAAGCAAGTGAGGAACCCTGAAGTTTCAGCCTCACTAGTTCTAAGGTTATTCTGCTCCTCTTCCAAAGTCAACACCATGCATTGTGGGAGCATCTGAGTAATGCAAATGTCTCCTGGCCTGACCATGCTAGATTCTGTTGTAGGCAGACCAAAGGCCCCCAAAGATGTCCACACCCCAATCCCCAGGACCTGTGAATGTGTTACATGGCAAAAAGAACTTTGCAGATGTGATTAAGGCCCTAGAGATGGGGAGATTATCCGCATGGGACCAGTGTAATCATATGAGTCTTCGTAAGTGGAGACCCTTTCCTGGCTGTGACCAGAGAGCCAGAGAGACAGCAGCAGCATGAGAAGGACTTGGCCCAAAGCTGCTGGCTTTGAAGATGGAGAAAGGGGCTACTAGCCAAAGAATGCAGGAAGCCTCTAGAGGCATGAAATACCAAGGGAACAGATTCTCCCCTAGAGCCTCCAGAGGGAATGCAGCCCTCTGACACCTTGCTCTTAGCCCAGTGATATCTGCATTGGACTTCTGATGTTCAGAACTATAAGTTAATAAATTTGTGTTGCCTTAAGTCACTAAATTTGTGGTAATCTGTTACAGCAGCAGTAGAAAATTAATATAGACTCTAAAATGTGAAAGTGTTATAATTTAGGCCTAAGTGGAAAAGATGCTTATCCCTTTACACGCCTGCCCTAGCAGGAAACCAAACCCCTTTAAAAAGGCCCTTCCAGTTTTTTTCTGTTGAGTCACCACAAACCAGTTGGCTAGCTGTAGTCACCACTCAGTCTGCCAAGTTCTTCCTCTCTAACTGCCTCAGGAACTCAGAGGAGGAAGAGGGGGAGGAGGAGGAGGAGGGGAGGAGGAGGAGGAAAATAGTAGAGGGCTGATTTGGAGTCTCCTGAAGGAGACTCGCCTTCCTCAGAGTGATAATGGGACCGTAGTGAGAGTACTGGACTGTGGGCTGCCTCCAGATGGTCCCAAGCTTGAAACCTCATGGAGCCAGAGAAGTGTGAAACTTGTGTCACCTCTGTCATCTGGGCCCACAGACAACTCTGCTGGAGTCTCCAAACACTCTCGTGAGGTTTCATCAGCTTCTGGCCTCTGCCTTTGCCCACATGCCTGGGAAGTGCCTCAGGAAACATCACTCGGGGCCTCTACTGCTGGGGACTTGAGCCGTCCATGGAGGCAGATAGGGAAGAGATTCCAGGCCACCCTCTACATTTTCCTCCTTCTCCTCCTCTGCACTCACCTCCCCCAATGCCTCTCCTCCCAGAAACCAGCCGGAAACGACCCCCTGTGTTTCAACATGTGAAGACAGAGAGGAAGTGGTTGTTCAGGCCAGCAGCATCTGGGCCCTGCCTGGCCAACCAAAATGCTTTGAGAACCGGGGCAAGGGACAGCAGAGGGAATTAACTATTAATTAAACAATAATGCAAATGTTGACTTTTCTGATTTAAAAATTAAACACAGATAAATAAAAATTAAAGAAAATAAAGGTAAAATTTAATAAAAAAATTAAATAGTTATAGATAAAACCAATGTTCCTGAGTCCCCATCCCAATCCCCACCCCACACCCAGCTGTAACTGCTGTTATAATTTGGTAGCTGTCTGTCCACACACATTGTGTATATATGTATATGTGTATGTGTATAGATACACACATACACACACACACACACATATGGGTCCGTTCCAGATCTACTGCTGTTTGCCTTTTTCTGCACTATATTTTGATGAGTACAACTTTACAATATATTGACATCTGTGGAAGATACCCCTCTGTACTTTCTTTAACAATTATTTTTTTTAGTGGCTCTACCACGTTTATACTCTCATACGAATGAATAGCTCTCTTTGTCTTTATCATGCTTTTTGCTGGGGACAGGTCTGTCTCCTGCTTGCTGGAAACTGAGTAGAAAATTCGTCACAGAGAATCACACAACATCAAGCCCAGAAATGATACTACACCAACTCAGTTCTCAAGGCCTAGTGTTGAGGGCTCAGAAGCCCGGCCATGCTGGCTCCTGTCACACTGGACTCTGCAGCATTGAAGACAGCATGCTGAGAGGCGACCCGAGTTTGAAGGCTATTGTGACTGGCGAGCTCTGAAGCTGGTACTTGGGAAGGTGGCCAGGGCGACAGTGGAGGGGCCCTGAGAGCCTAAAGTGCTGGGAAAGACTCTCACTCTTGATTCAGTTTGTTTGAAGATAAAGTGTAAGTCCAAAGTTGTTTATAATCAGTACTTTAAAGATATTTTTTGGCCCTGTCTTTTGCATTTGGGGTTACTTATTAGAAGTCTGATGTTCTTCTCAGGCCATACGCTCTCTCCCCAGGTGACATCAGCCAACCTCAGCCAATCTCAATTTACCACCTATGTCTGGTGACTTTGCAAATTCTATTTCCCTCACAGTTATTCTTCCTGAGGTATGACTTCCATCTCATGTAAGTCTCAAAATATTCTCCCTGTCCCCATCCCCATAGCAGTACTTTTGTTGAGCCCACTATCTCCCCGCTGGTCTACAGGGTATCCCCAAATTTGCTAAACATAGGGAAAATGGGAGGCCGGGCGCGGTGGCTCACGCCTGTAATCCTAGCACTCTGGGAGGCCGAGGCGGGTGGATAGCTCAAGGTCAGGAGTTCGAAACCAGCCTGACCAAGAGCGAGACCCCGTCTCTAAAAAAAAAAAAAAAAAAAAAAAAACATAGGGAAAATGGGAAATTGTAGCTAAATGTACATTTATTTATAAAATATTCATTACAAAATTTTACAAAATTTTTCCTTTGTATGGACACTTTTCGGACACCCTGTACTTTCTTCTTACCTCTTTCTAATCCATTTCTGCACTGCAGCCCAGTGACATGCAGAAAACACAAACCTAACTGTGCCAAGCATTGCCATTCGAATTTGTTGCCCCCAGGGATAATGTGCAGACCCTTAATGGAGTCTACATGGCCCCCAGCCCTTTGCCTCTCTGACTTCCTAACTCTTCTCCAGCCACACTGGCCTCCTCTTCCTCCAGCAATGTCAAGAACACTTCTGCCTTAGCTGTTCCCTCAGCCTGAACACTCTTCCTCCAGCTACCTGCATGTCACACTCCCTTATACTTCAGGTTTTTGCTTGGATGTCACCTTATCGAGGAGTAAGGCATCTCCATAGAACTATAACCACTTTACCTAAAATATTAATTTTGACCTTGGGAATAAGGTCTATTAACTACTAACTAATAAATGCAGTAGCATTCAGAATAGTTAGATGATAACTGTTAACTTCAGTAAGACTAATAAAAAGGTAAAATAGTTTGAGGATAAAAATATAGGATTCCTCTATAATGTCCATTTAGATAGATCATGCTGGTCCACAGAAATCAGTAACAATGAGCACACCAGTACTTTGAAATTACTTCAAATAAGGAACTTGAGTTACTTCTGCTGGGCTAAAGAGATCTAGTCTCCAGTGCTCTTTGAATGTAGCCATAATTACTCTGGCCATTTAGCACATATTCTATTTTACAGTTCTTATTACACCCTCATGCAACAAAGGATTTGGATGCCAAAACTAAGATATTTTCTTAAATTCTCTGGGAAGCCAAACATCTATAAAACTCTTGAAAATGTGTTTGGTAAAAGGTGTTGTAATTGAATCCTGGATGAACTTAACTAACTTAACTTTCTTCTTTTGCAATCAGCCCTCAAATTTCAGAATTACAAAAAAATAAACCCAGCTTAGATCCAGCTATGAAAACAAGCCTTCAACTAAGAACTGCCTATTCCTTTAATACCAGAATCAAGCAAATGGCCAAGCAGATGGTAGTTTAAAACAGTAAGAATTCTGGGGGACATGTGGGAAGGGTGAGGAAGATGGAGACAGTGGGAAGATGGCAGAAAAACGATTCCAAACAAAAAAATTGGGGGGAAATAGCTTTAGGATCAAGAGACCCCAGTTTGAATTCTCCTCTGGCTTCTAATGAATCTGAATTCAAATTCCTTGATTTATGTAAGATATTTAATATAATAGCTTCCTTATGCAGCTGTCCTGAGAACAAATGGAAAACCATACAGAAAGTATGGCACAAAGGACTAGCTACATCTGCTGAATCCTGTTTCCTGTCCCTGATTTTGTACATCCTAGCCCCTCCAACAACACCCCATAACTTCCCTACTCAAAGTGAGGACCAGGGGCCAGCAGCATCAGAACGTGCGGCAGTCATTAGAAGTGCAGACTCTTGGGCCTTGCCCAGACCTGCTGAGTTAGAACCCACGTCCTAGCAAGACTGCACATCCAAGTGTGAGAAGCACTACCCTTAGGAAAGGTCTCCTGATTTCCAACAACCTGAAGAGTTCACTACATGTGAACTCTTGCTCATTCACCCATTTACAGTGATTGTATTCCTTGTATGACAAAAGATGTCATGTGCATGTGTGTTGGCAACATGTCCATCTGGATAAGATGATCTCAGATGGCCTCCCAGTTGATGTGCCCAGCACCGTGCAAAGGGAATGGGGCTGGCTAGGCACAACCTCCCGGGCCCTTGAACACATTCACTGGGAACTTGCATTTTGCTCATTGGTCAGATGTCCTACAATTTACACCAGAGGGAAAGCTGAAGGCAAGAAATGGCCATTGATGAATTCATATTGAATTTAGATGGACTCCAGGGAAGAGGGAGGCATTCTCTTTTGGTTGGGACTATGTAAAAACAAATATGCACTAAGGATTCATCTCAAATGAACATCTGGAATAATGTGGCTGAAGCATAAGATAAGCAGCAGCCAGAATTAAAAGGTGTCTCTCCAAATGCATTGCTTTAAGAAAAAAGATTTAACCAGTTTATTGAGGAGTGTCAACATGCCTTTAAATGACTACTGAAAAGAAAACACTGATAAAATGTATGTGATACTTTAAAACTGCAAGGTTTGGCAGTTTAGGAAAGTAATTTTAAAATAAACAAAAGGAGGATAATTTATAATTTGTATAAGGATTTAAAAAATTTATATACATGTTTTTATCTGAGGAATGATTTCAATTACTAGTAATATATAATAGAGGAATGGATATTTTGAAGACAAGTTATTATTTAAATCAACCTAAGCTGCATATAATCATCTTTTAAGAGAAGCTGGAATTAAGAAATGCCTTTAGGGGAAGAAAATAATTTTTCATTAGAAAATGAATTAATTGTAAACTCAAGGTATATAACTATATAAATGTTCTGAGAAAGTCTGTGTTCATTTCACTGGAGACATTTAAACAAGTAGATTCTTCTAAAGGAAATGTTTTTTTCTTTTTCAGGCCATGAAAAATTTACTGATTAAACTTTTTCAACAATTCAGAGCACACTGCAAGTGCACCAGATTTAAACAGGCATTGCATACACCAAATGGAGACGAAACCTACCATAAACCCAAATGTCTCTCCAGATTATACACCAAAACCCCAGTCTAACTTAGCAACTACTAAGTGCACAGTACTGATTTTCACTGGTCAGTGTATGCACAAGTCACTTTGATAGAACTACTTATAGATTTTTAAAAAATCCTTGTGGCCCTTGTTGTTCATGACCAGTGGTCTTTGGAAGTTAAGGTCTACTGAGCTAAGCTACAAGAAAAGACAGTTGCTATATTCAATGCTTGTATGGTACTGGTATCATTTCTACCGATTTAGAACTTTTTAAAACATCTGGGGGTGAGGTAAGGCATGTGAGACTAAAATAAGGATTGGAGGGGTTTCTTCAGAGACTGTCATTTGGTAATGAGGGAGGAGGATAAATTGGTATCGGCCCCAGATGAGTCTGCAGGGCAGTAACAAGACAGCACAGAACCAAAGGAGCTTCCAGTAACCACTGTCTAGTCATGCCAAGTGAGGCAGAACCAAAAGGGGACTTAACAAAAAAGTCACAAAGGTAAAACAAAATGAAACAAAAAGTTATGAGTCAAGGTTATCCCGCTGTTATCCCGCAATAGAAAGAAAAGGACAAGGCCAGAGCAAAACTTCTTTCTCCTGGTTATTTCAAACAACACAGGCAATGCTTTATTTAGATCGCCCAAAATAACATTTTACAGAAAGGGAACCATAACATTACACAACAAAGTATAGCTATAAAATCTCAAACAAGACAGGCAATGCTTTATTTGGATCACCAAAAATAATGTTTCACAGAGAGGGAACCGTTACAAGCAAATGTATAGCTGCAAATTTTCTTTTGCCATCAATACCAATTCCCTCTAAAATACTTTGAGACTACTTTGCAGTTTCCAAGTACAAACTAAAATTTGTTGGACAGAGTTGCTCAGCCTCATCACAAGAATGAAAACAGTTTGCAACAAAAAATTTGTTTAATGCTAACAAATAACAAAACAATGTCATTCTTGCTAACTAACTGAAACATCTACCCAAATGGCCTAACCTAGGTACACTTTCATGAACATTTCATTGTGAACATAGTTGCTCTTTTTTTTTTCCGCCATCACAGATGGCCTGTGCAGTAGTAAGTGTGGCAGAGCCCTTACAGGCACCTCGGAAGTAATTATTAACAGAATAACTACAGTATGTGGGCAACTGAAACAACAGGGCCCACCTCTGCCAGAGCCCACAGCATGGGCATTACATTTGCACTCTGCGTAAGGAAGACCCACTATTTTGTTAGTTCTTCAGCTGAAACCCAGAGTGCAAAGCTAGATGGAGCAGCTGGTCTTACAGAACCATCATAACGTTAATAAATTGCCCGAGGGTTCTTGGTGCTGTAATGTGCCTCACAGGCAGCGACATAAGCTGACTCTGGGAAGAAGTCATCATGGTATTCTGCTAAAAACCTGGCAAAAGAAAAAAATGGCCCCAATGAGCATCATACTAAGGACTAAATACCACTAAGCAAAATATTATCTTTCAGCCAACTAACATTTCAACCCTTTTTTGGTATTAGAAAGAAAAAAAGACTATAATCTAGATTTTTATATACTGATTACTTCCATTGCACTTATCCGACTTCTACATTAATTACTATCTGTTAATATCTGAATCCCTTCACCATCACCAGGTGTACAAAGAGAAATAGGACCTACACTCCGCTAGGTGGCAGTCTGGTTATACAAACACTTCAGTGGGAAAAAAGCCTCAGTGAATATTTCTACATTTTCCTGTTTTTCAAAGTACAAAAAACAACAAATTATAAATTCAACAAATGTCATGATAAATTTATGTTGCTTGTATGAGCAACGTTACACCAAAATTGAACAGAATAACCAGTAATAGCATTTTATATCCTAACTTGCCATGCCAAAAGGTGTTATAGTTCTAGCTTACTGTGTACCAAAACATAAAAAGACTTACGTGTGTAGATGGATGTTAAAATGTGGCCAGGCATTCAAGAGTCTGCAATATGCAGATGATATCTTGACTCAAACTTCAACTGATTTTGCCATGGAGGGCTAAAACATTCTCAAATGTGCAATATTAACTAGTAAGCTAATTACTTTCATACTTGTTTTCCCAGCTACCTCCCACCTGTCCAAATTCCTAAAAATGTATAACATCTTCTTTAGTAAAAATGAGTCACAATTCATTGGGCAGCTAACTTTTTTCCTTCTATGATTGTAACATTTTTATTGTCATTATTGAGTCCACTGGTTCTAATTGATGTCTTTGGATATATTTTTTAAATTTCTTACTATATTTACCTGTAAATCCTTCTAAGTTACTTCCTAAAATTCTAATTTATTCTTTGTATTAGGCATACTTCAAAATTAGCCAGCTTTCCCATGCTAACTTGCAGCTATCTCTGCATATTTTCTTGGCACTATTTCAGTTTACAAAGTTTTATGCCAAATAGAGTTATGGGTTTGTTTGGAAAGGAGGCTGGGAGGGAAGAGAGTATTTTTGAAACTTGTTTCCAGTAAAATGTTAAGTCTAATTCCACTAATGGACCCTTTATTCAAAATGCCTACATGAAAAAGTTATCTTTTAAAACCAAAAGACCCATTTCTCTGGCTGAGGTGCTCACCTGTGTGGTAGTTGGGCCCCACTTTGACCTTGATAAGTCAGGGTGGGACCTGACTACAAGGAAAAGGTGCCCCTTAATGAGAAGGAAGAAACAAACTCAGGTAGCTAGGGCAAGCTGAGCAAGGCAGGGTGATAACTAGCCTTGAAGGCCAAGGAGAAGAAGTGGTCAACAGACATCACCTGGGTGGGAGAACGGGCAAGAGCAGAGCCTAGGGCCAAGTGACCCTACTAGACAGGAAAATGACTGGCTTTGTCAGTTGAAAAAAACAACACTTTTCTCTGACTTCACAAACAACAGCACGGACTAGGGTCATTTCTCTTAACTCTAAAGTAAACACCAAAATCCAACATGGAAATGCTATTATTTAAGTTCATCTACACACAAGAAAGAAAAGTCCAATGGTTGAGGTATTCCTGAATAAAATATGTAAAACTACATTATTAATCTCAATCACTACTACTTAAGAAAATTTATTTTCTATTTAAAAACTTATTCAATTGAATTCTTCTAGTGACACAAAAATCTTTACCTCTATACAATGAATGCCCCTGACTCAGAAACTGGAGAAATCATAAAAAAAAGAAATATCACTCCCCTCCATTTTACCATTACAGTTAGAACCAACCATACTTAGGGAATATTATATTGCTACTATTTAAAACACCACAGAGCTGACTTCCACATGTGCTAAAGAGAAGTTTAGAAAAGTCATATATATAGCAACAGAGGTAAGTTTTGACAAAGCAATAAAAATACCTCAGAAAGAGATCAAAGTGCTTCAGTAAAGCCTTCAGATTCTTTTCAGAAAAGGACATCTTTCCAAGGATTTCTGGAAGTTTTACTGCATTAAAAATAAAGGTAAACCATTTATAATTAGCAGAATCTGACAATGCATAGGATTCACTCAAGGATCATCTAGGTCCCTCCTTATCCTTATTGGAACCAAAATTAACATCCATGTCATCAAACAAAACCAAAAACTCCTACTGAACAAAGAGAGTGGCAATACAAATATCACAAACATACGTTTTGTGAAATTTAAGGTCCATTCAGTGCCTTTTCTTTGAATAGGTCACCTTTGGATGATATTTCTTAGACCTCAAAATTTCTGTATCAGTTAGATACCTAGAGCCCAACCCGTAAAATGTACGTAAGCTAACAAGAGTGCTAAAAGCAAAGCAAAATGAAAAATGGAAAGAAGAAAGGAAGAACTGGGATTCTCACCAAACAACCGCAGCAAATGCTGTGCCCCATAAATGTAAGAGGGAGGGGGCGGCTGATCCCCTGGGGGGTAATTGTCAGGCACGAGCTTCCAGGAGAGGACCTGGCAAAAAGCACGAATTGAACGCTTTCGTTACTCTTAATGGAGACACTTCCAATCACCTAAAAATTACGACAGCAAATTGTACGTAGAGGGAAAAAATATGCCACTATATCAAAATAAACACAAGCTAATATAAAAATAAACAAACATGAAGGGCAAAAAGACTTAAAATCAGATCAGGGAAATATTGATTTCCTAATTCTCAACAGCTATTCATTATAAATAATGGTAACTATTTTGGTCCTTTAAAACTATTACCCTTTTAAAGAAACATGATTCCCCTTTTCCTTTATTGAAAATCCTGCTGCATTAGAGAGAATGAAGCATCAAAAAGTAACCCAAAGATGTTTTCAGTAATATTACCATTGTTTCAAGATTCCCTAATTTCTTGCTATTACTTTCATTATGGAAACTAATTTGAATCTTTTAATCCCTGAATCAACTGAAAATAGACTTTCAACTTGGTAACTGATTTCTCTGCCTTCACTCTGAATTTCAGAACTGTGGATAGACTTGGGGCTTTTGCTACAGGGAGAGCTGTATTTTAAAATTCTCTAATGAGTTTCTGTAGAAGTACTTCAGCAAATTATAGAACCAGAGCCTACTCTACTGAGTTGCCACTTTGGCTTTTGGGACATCAAATTTAATATAGAAATAGGCTGAAGGAGATCTTTTAGGAGACAAAGAAGGGTGTCTCCCAAAATCCAGAAATGCTGACATAGAGTCAATTAGACAAAATGAAACTATAGAAGCTAAAAAGCACCAAGGTGGCTCCGTAGGACTCCAGGATGAAGGCCTCTGTTTCACTTCAGCCCCCAAGTTGCCAGCTCTAGACTCTCCCATAGGCTCCCTACCCCCTGGCCCAGCCTTCTGTGCTGCAGAGCGCTGAGAGTAGGGATTGTTACAGCATCTTTATACCATCCCTGGCACTCACCCAGTGTGCAGGGCTGAAGCTTGGGAACCATTTGGAATCATTTTGATAGTGGTAGTCAAAGGGAACATACAGGAATTTGCAAACACTGGAGGCATGAACCGCAGTACAAAAGCAGGTCATTTGGCTAATTAGCAAGTGGCTCTACCTCACTCACTCAATTCTGCATTTCAATGCAGTATATAATCTTCTACTTATCAAAGACTCATTTTATGGGTGAAAATAGTAGGTTTCTAGTGGAGGGATTCTCAGCGTGGCATGCACAGGAACCATCTGTGGATCTTTACTAGCAATGTGCAGGGCCAGACCTTCCCCTGATGCAGTGGGGCAGCAACTGGTTAAAAAACACTGCAATAGAGGCACATAAGGAGGTAGGAATTCACTAAGATCTCACGAGTCCTAAGAGCCTGCTGAACTCCAACCAATTACCAGAAAGCATACTTCTTTTTACTTTTTTACTATGGCTTGTGGCTGTACCCATAACCACTAGATGTTGGACTTGCACTGCTGTCCAGGGTGGGAATGGTCCTTGCCTGAATATGCAGGTGCCCTTTTAAAGAAATGTGATTCCCCTTAAATAATAAAACCTGTAGTGCCTTCTTGTTGTAAAAATGGGTGTGTTAAGAACTGCTTGAACTAGGAATATTCTAACCTACCCCCAACAATCATCATAACACAAATCAGGCTTTCTCCCTTCTAAAAATCAAGGTCAGGTCAGCCAACTGTAGCCTGTGGGCCAAAATAAGTCCAATGCTCATGTGCTCAAAATGGCTGGGAAAAAAATCAAATGAATAATATTTCATGATATGTGAAAGTCATATGAAATTAAATTCTCAGTGTCCATGAACGAACTGTGGGTGGGGGGGGGACACAGCCACAGCCATTTGTTTATGGATTATGCTGCTATCCCACTGGAACAATCTCGAGAGAGACCATATGGCACACATCCCCGAAAATATTTATCATCTGACAAAAAAAGTTTGCCAACTCCTGTTTCCATATCATCAAGTGTTCTTTGCCTAGTAAAGCCATCTTCCTATGTACAATTCCTACTCATCTTAAAGAAACAAGGAAATCCCACCTCCTAGGGGAAATTCACAAAATGTGCCAATGGACTAAGACTTCTGAACCCCTGAAATGCTCACTACCTATACTACATCACCTAACAGGCCTTCAAAATAGTTTTAAAATGGAAAGTTTCCTCATTTGTCAAATGAAAACCTGGTAGCAAGGCTGATCTCAAGAAGTCATGGAAAATTGGTTCAAGTGTCTGGCACAATGGTGGCATATGGCACGCCCTGGAAGGGATGACTATTAATATTACTGTTAATAATGGAGGAGAATCAGGTATGGAAAGCAGGAGTCAGCAAACTACAGCCCACTGGTCATACCTGGCCCAACCACCACCTGTTTTTATATTGATTATGAGCTAAGAATGCATTTTATATTTTTAGATGACTGGAAAATAAACAAAATAATATTTTGTAACACATGAAAAGTAAATGCTATCAAATTTCAGTTTCCATAAATCAAGTTTTATTGGAACACAGCTCACTCATTTTATTTATACATTGTCTGTGGCTACTTTTGGAGTTAAGTAGTCTCGACAGACACCATATGGCTCACAAAGCCTAAAATATTTACCCTCTGGCCCTTTGCAGAAAAAGTGTGTTAACACCTGTTATACAAAGTGAAAATACTGGTATTTCAATAATCACACTTATTTAAGATAAAAGATGATCATAAGTATAGGGCTGGAATCCTAACGAAAACCAAATTTTTAGAAATTTCTCATTTTATAAACCAAAAACATATTGTTAAGCATAATCCTATGTACAATTTTGTTAACGCTTACAGTAATAACAACATGATGCTTCAAGAACCTTGACTTCCTTCCATAGGATTTAAGCAACCACAGTGATGAAGGACTCACTGGGGACAAACATCAAAAACTATTTACCTCGTTTATTTCATTAGTTCTTCTCCCTTCAAAGCCAGCAAACACAGCACTCCCTTCCTTGCTGGGAGTCAGAGGAATTGGTGAAGATGATCTGCTATGCACTGGTGTCTCTTCAAAAAAAAAAATGGGATTATTTGCCTGTAAGTTACACAGCAAATGAATGAAAGACTGCCATCAATACTGTTAAAAACAGCAGAACATAAATTTAAAATTGGTTCTCAGAAATTATTAATCTTTAACAATAAGACTTTCCTCTTATAAAAAGATAACATTGGAATATTTGGTTAAAGGGGTTCCATGGTGTAATGGTTAGTACTCTGGACTCTGGAATATTTGGTTAAAAAAGGGAATAAAGTACTGACACATGCTACAATGTGGATGAATCTTGAAAACATTATGTTAAGTGAAAGGAGCCAATCAAAAAGGGCCACACATTCTATGATTCCATATATGTGAAATGTCCAGGATGGGCAAATCCATAGAGACAGAAAGTAGCTTAGTGGTCACCAAAGCTTACAAAAGGCGGAAATAGGAAGTGATTGCAATGAGTATGGAGTTTCTTTTAGGGGATGTTGAAAATGTTCTGGAATTGATTGTGGAGATGGTTGTACAACTGTGTGAATACACTAAAAAACATCAAATTGTACACTTTAAAAGGGTGAATTGTATGATATGTGGATTATATCTCAAAAAAGCTGGTAAAAAAGATAGTGCTACTGAATTATTCACTTTAAAACAGTTAATTTTAAATGTGAATATCACCTCAATAAATAAAAAATGCAAACAAAAAAAGAAAAAGCACTTTACTTTTTAGCATCTTCTTTTAAAAAAACAAAACCTGCCTCTTTACTCTTCCCAACTGAATCTTCCCAATATTCAATCAATCCTTGTTAACCACCTACATACATATTATATGATTCCATTTATATGAAATTCCCCAAATAGGCAAATCTATGGAGACGAATAGATTAGTGGTTGCCAGGGGATGCAGGGAGGGGTGCATGAGTGACTGCTAATGGATGTGGGGTTTTTTGGATGGCGAAAATGTCTGGAACTGTTTTTGGCGATGGTTGCCCAACTCTATTAATATGCTCAAAACCACTTTATTATTTTTTTTCCAGGAAGATATAAAAGTTTATTGATGTTGGTGACATAGAGTGTCTTCTGAGATAGTCCAGATAGATGACCGCTATCTGATGTAGGCACCCACTGTGACTATAACAACACAATTCTTCCATGGGGGGATGGAGGGGGTGACTCCAACCCAGTAAAGAAATGAGAGAACAAACAAACCAAAAGAAAATAGTGCCAGGTGAGAAAACCATTAGGGGTCCACTGTCAGAGAAGTGGAAGCTAAAGAAAACCCAGATACATCCCCAGGGGAGTCCTCTGGCAGGGGAATAACTTGTATGAAAAAGGTTATTCACTAACTAAATTAAACTTCAGATGTCAAAACCACTTTAAATGGATGAATTATAAGGTACATGGATTATATCTCCATAAAGCTGTTAAAAAAACTGATTTTGTTTTAGCATTTGATTGTCCAAAAGGATTTTTTTTAAATGTATGTCGTCTTTTACTCTGCCCTTCTGAACTTTTCCCAATCTTCACTCAATCATCAAGTACTTATTAAGCACCTAAAACAGGGGTTGGGAACCTGCGGCCTTGAGGCCACATGTGGCCTTCTGGATCCTTGAGTGTGGCCTTTTGACTGAATCCAAATTTTACAAAACAAATCCTTTTAATAAAGGAACTATGCCCCCCAACTCTGAGCTGTGATGGAGGTGACACGAGCAATAAGTCAGCCCTTTCTCTCAGGAGCGTGTGATGTGATGGGAATGGTGGAGTTGGGGTACACAAGGAAGCGGGCACCTGAACATCGAGCACCACTGTGATGACAGCTTTGGGAGTTCAGATACGGTGACGTTTTGCATGAGACCTGAAGGAGTCAGCCCAGCAGGAGAGGCTGGGGGAAGAACAGGGGTGAGCAGAAGGACATGCATGAGATACACCTACTGGGGCCTGAGGTCTCCGTGCAGTTTGCCCGTTGATGAGCATGCAACCTGCGTCTACTGCCAACTTCTTTACTAAGTCTGACATCTGCTAGGTGACAGCATTGGTCCTGCTGGCATCAACCTTTCATTTTACTCATGTTTGGCAGTAAATGGTAGAATTATGTAAACACTGAGCACCACATATTTTATTTGTCAATATGGTCATAAATGTAAAGTGAATAATACTAGTAAGAAGGCTTTATTAGCACAGGTTAAACAGCCACATTTTCATTAATTTGGGAAAATATCTGGTTAGTGTATGTTATGACAGCTAATGTTAGCTTCTGAAGTCATTGTGTACAATTAATGGCACTTGTTTTAGCAGTTTTTAAAGTTTAAAAATGATTAGCAGTGTCTTAAAATTTTACACTACAGTCAATCGATCTATGTGCATTTTGGAAAAAAAAATGTTAACTCTTCCATAATTTATCTTGTCCTTCAAGCATTGCAGCTCAAACTCAAGGGGAGCAGATCTGATGGAGTTTTGGTTGGGGCTGAGATGAGTTAAGAAGAGAGGATGGAAATCTGGGCATTCTCACTTTGATATTTCAGGATAGAACTTTCAAAATTAAACTTTCGAATAGAGAGACTACTGAGATAGTACAAGGAAACAAAAAACCAAAACAACCTATTAGAATTTCTCATTTTGAATAAATCCTTAGGATGCCCTCTACAAAACACAGAATTCTAATACCTTGATTTGCTCACAGGAAGGAGTAGAGAGTGATGGTGAGAAGGGAAAGCTGAGGAGACAACTCGGTCCTCCCCCACCAAGCCTCACTGCACGGTCTGTGCTGGCCACTTCATCTATGTGTGGCTCTGCAAAGCGTGTGGCATAACAGGGCTTTGGACATGTCATGGAAATCACACACTGCGCACGCACGCAAACTTAGCACCGAGACTAGCACAGACTAAGCACAAAGTAAACGCTGGCTCTCCCCAGCCTGGGGCACCCAGGAATGAACCTACTCTTTTCCAGATGCAGGAACAGCTTGGGCATGCTGGCGGACGTGTCCTGCTGCCGGCGCTTTGGCTGAGGCGAGGCACTGCTCTCAGACAGCCTGTCACAGTTGGCCGTATGGCGCGTGGACCGCCTCAGAGACTGCAATGCTTCTGGCTCAGCTTTGCGCCTTTTAGGGGTGGCAGGTTCACCCGTGGTCTGCTGACTCTCTGTGGACTGCGGCGTGGACGGATTCAATAAAGGTGGGCTAGGAGAGAGCTCCTCCTGGCTCCTAGGGAAGAGAGAGAGTGTCACACACAGCCAGCACAAGGAGCTTCTGCAGAATCTGGGGCCTTCTTAAAAGGCCCCTTGAAGGCAGAAAACACTCTCTACTTCAAGAAGGTTGGAAGTCTGCACCTCCAAATGCACCAAAACACATACTTTCTTAAAAAGAGTCACCAAACATATTAAGTCATTTTAATCCTCTCCATAGCTCTGCAAGGCACACTGGCATTAAAGATTGTGATGCCCCTTTTACATCTGTCTTAGAGAAGTGGCTCTCAATTGTGAGCAATTCTGCCCTAATGGGACAGTTGGCAGTGTCTGGAGACATTTCTGGATGTCACAACTGAGGGAAGGTGTGCTACTGTCATCTAGTGGGTGGAGGCCAGGGATGCTGCTAAAAATCCTACAACGCACAGGACAGCCCTACAACAAATGATCCAGTTCAAAACCTTCAGAGGGCCAAGGTTGAGAAACCCTGGTCCAGAGAATAAGAGTATCATATAATCTCATCAAAATGTAACTACTGGCAGGGCTAGAAAAAGCCACAAGCACCAGGGGAGCTTTGTGGAAACACAGTCCACCCTGGACACTGGGAATCTTGAGGTTAGGAATAGGCCACAGGGACTTCGACACAGGCCCCCAGTGAGTCTTGCAGGTCTCTCACCTGAGGTGAAACCGACATGGGGAATGGGAGGGGGGAGAGAAGCCCTCACAGGCAGGCAGGCTCAGAGGAGATGGTGGTGAGGCAGAGAGAGAATCAGGGGAGCTGAGAGCCACAAAGCAAAGGGAGAAGAGGAGGGCGGGGAAAGGCAGCTGGTGCAAAGCACAGCATGTGGCAAGTGGGACATTAATAGTGCTCTGGGAGGAAGAGTATATAGCAGGGCAGTGGTAGGTAAAGGCAGCTGATAAGTGGTTAAGAGAGGAGATGAATGAGTGGAAATTATAAGAAGAGACCACCCTCTCAGGAAGAGAGGAAGGGGGGAGATAGAGTAGTAGCTTATAGAGATAAAGGGAAAAGACTTTAGGTTGGGGGAATCCCCCACCCCCAAAAGAAGAGATTGGAGCATGCTTGGTCACTGAGGGAAGAAAAGTGGTAACACATCAGAGTGAGAAGGGAGCTAACCTTTACCGAAGGCCAAACGTTGCTGGTCCTTTATGAACATTCTCATTCAACATTAACTACCAGGGAAGTGGGCATTCACTCCATCATATAGATGCAAAAGCAAGACACTCAGAAGGAACCTCCCCAAGTCACACAGCAACAAGTGAGGGACCTCAGTTCAAACCCACCCCTTCCACCCTTCTGGGCCTGTGCTCTCTTCAGCCTACCCACCGCTGTCTTCCGAAAGATGGGGAGAGCTGCTCACCATCCCGCCTGAGTTCTCTACACTGGGATCTTCACTTGGTAAAATATGTCAGAGCCATGTAAAAGTCAATGACGACTTAGCTTACCCAGGAAAAAAGAAAACCACCCATATGGGCAGTTTTCAATCTTTTCCCTCCTCCAAACATGCTGGCCTCATAGCATCAGATTGAACTCTTAAAAAGAAAAATGTGATTACTGCATTGCTGACATCTGAGGGTGAAAGTGCAGGCCATGGAACTTACCTATTAGTGTTTGTGGCACTTTCCTTAATTGGAAGAAAAAATTTAGACGAAGTCACCTTTTTATACTGAGTTTGTTCATATGGATAGAGCAAAACCAACGGGAGAGTGTAATCAAAGGTTATTCTTAGTCCATCCACCATCTCCTTACAAAGATCAACGCTAAGAGGATTAAAAAGAAGAGATTAGAGATGCAATAAAGTCACAGTTAGATACTGTTCAAAATTTTACAATGCAGTTGCACATTTTTAATAGGGCAGAGTTTTAAAATTAAACTCTGTTTAGAATAAAGACTTTGTAAACAAGCTTTGGGAAAATTCTCACTGCTCATTCTGGTACTTCTCAAGGAAATAATTCTCACCCTGAACCTATCACTGAAAAAACTGGTCTCAGTGCTGAGGCAGTGTATTCTCCATGAATCCAGGCCAGATTTGTGGAATCTTCACTAATTATTAACACAAGTGACAAGATTTTGACGTTAGATTGGTGAGTAAATGAATTATGAATTACTAAATGAATTCAAAATAACTGGAGACAAATGTCACCTATTCTAAACGGGAGCCACTTCACTAATACACAAAGAGAACCACAAGACACCAGACATGCTAGTACTCACTTCTTTTCTGCTGGGATATAATGCACATTCATGTTGGCATGTGGCATAACGTGGTGGTGACGAGGCCTCTCATGGGCTGAAAAGGCTGCATTGATAGCAAAATGCTTTACATAGGATTCCAGAATCGTTATGATGTTGGTCTGGCATGGAAGCTTCACTAACTGTTAACAAAAATACAGACATCTGAGGTATGCATCCGACTGTAATAAACCACATATTTCAAGAAAGAGTGGTCACATCTATATCATTATTTTATCACCAAAATAAAGCAAAACCAATTCTGTTCAACTAGAACTTCTTAAATAAATAGATTCTGAAGTCCTTTGATCATTTTGTTCCTCTACTGATCATATCCCTATGTTGATTATGGTCTTACATTTTTTAATAAATGTAAGCACTGATTCTCAATCTTAGTGAACAACCAGGGAGCCCCTACAAGTATACCCACACTTGGGCCCCACCATAGATGAGTAAGTCTTAGCCTCTCAGTGGAAGCTAAACCTAACCCAGGCAGCAGGATTCTGGAAAGCTCCCTAGAGGATTCCAATGGGCAGCCAGGGCTACACGAGTTTTAATTTAATCAGATAACTTTAAAACCTGACTTATTACAAAACTGAAAATATAAACTTCATTCTTCCAAGCTTCTCAATTATTTGAGTCTGAGATTGCAAAATATGGCCAAATGAAAGCGCTACAACAAATCCATGCTTTATACGTTCTCTTGGATTACCCGTTTCCTCCTGTTAATATAGTAACAATCATCCTCAAGCTGCTTCTTCAGAACTTCAGGGATTTCTATAGTTATTGTTCTTTCTTCCATTTCCCTTTTTGTTTGCAGCTCTGGTTCTTCTTTCTGCAATATCACAATTCCATTTGTAACTATTTAAAACAGTAGGAGCGTCTATATCCAAAGGACTAACACACAAGAGGCTGCTATGAAACAAATCCAGTTAATCCTCAAGGTGCACATTATGCCACGTGTACTAATTGAAAGTATATTAAAGGCCAAAAGTTAACTTGTTTTAGGGCACTAACCACATCAATCACAAATGCACATTTTGTTTCATCCCCATTTAAGTTTACCACTGGGATTTACACTAACTTTGGAACCAGGGAGAAGATGCCAAACTGTTATACTCCACTAAAAAATTAATTATCATTATAAAATAAAGTTCACAATTTGATTGGAAAGAGATAACTACAATTTTTGGGAACACTTTATAGGCATAAAGAGCCACTGAGACTCATACAGTGACTAAAAATAATGGTTGTTTTTCTTTAAATGTCAAGAAAAAATTTACATTATTGGTTTTAAAAAATGTATCTTTAGAAAATATTTCACAACTGCAGAATTTTTCCACGAAATTTTACCACTAAAATATGCAACAAAGACAAAGAATTTTTACAATAAAAACTTAATACCACTTCAAACTTTTCTTCAATATCACTTTCTTCACTTATTTCTTCATCCTTTTCTTCATTACTATCAGAGGAACTGCTTATTGCTAGGCAAAACAAAAATATCAAACCCGTATTATATACTTCACCAACCCTTACATTTACAAATATTTAGATGTAGCATGCATTCTACAGAGAATAATAAACTACGGTCCTGCATATTTTTTTCAGAGATGAGGACTCTGTCACTCAGGATGGAGTACAGTGGCTCAATCATAGGTCACTGTAACCTCAAACTCCTGGGCTCAAGTGATCCTCCTGCCTCAGCCTCGCACATAGCTGGGACTGTAGATGCACGTGACCACACCTAGTTGGGTTTTTTATCTTTTGTGGAGACGGGCTATCACTATGTTGTCCAGGTTGGTCTCGAACTCCTGGCCTCACTTGATCCTCCCACCTCAGCCACCCAAAGTGCTGGGATAACAGGTATGAGCCACCGCACCTGGCAAGTCCTGCATATATTTTAAATGCTGAACATAAATACTACATCTTTCACAGCAGAAATTTATTTTGACAACAATTTCAATGGATACAAAAATCACACAAGCTAGGATCCTACAGTTCCCTGTTGCATTTATAAGTGAGGCCAAGGCCTGGGAGGTGCCAAGAAGAGAATGACCATGAGAACAGACCTGGGAGGGGTTCATACAAAGACACTGGCCAAGAAGACAGTGGTCATGAGCATGACTCTGATAAGGTGCCATTACTGACTTACTGACTTATCATATTGACTGCTACTTTAATTGTCAAAAACAAAAGGGGCAAATATTATACATAACAAGCTTGAAATGTTTCCCTGTCTATAATTTCAATGAATCCTCCCCTCAGTCCTGTGGTATAAAAAGACTAGGTGAAAGTCCTTTTAGCCAAAGAAAATGAAGTCAAGTTACTCACAATTTTCATTATTTTCATCCTTTTCTTCAACAGGGAGGCTTTTTAAGACAGAGTCAACACCAGGCAACCTACAGCGCTTCTTCTTTCTTCCTGTGCTTCTCCTGAAAAAGATAAACGCAACTGAAATAAATTTTGACACTGAACTGTTATGGGTCTTGAGATCAAAACAAGATATAATAAATAATAATTCTTAAATATCTGAAAAATAATTAAATCTTAGAAAATAAATGGTAATTTCCATTTCAGAAAATTATGCAATAACCACTCTGAAAACACTCTAGTTACTTAGAATAACACTCTTCTCTTACACACTTTAAATAGGTAAAACTACTTAATAAATCCAAAACATTAAGAGAAAACACATTGCATAACATTGAAGTCTTGATTTTTATATTCTTACAGGCGAGCTACAGCTTTTCTTGCCAATTTACGCTGTAATCTACGATTTTCATCAGTATCACGAAGCACATGATCTTCGGCTGCCCATCTATCCCAGCTAATTGAACAAAAAAAGGAAAATTCAGTAGTTTAGTTTGATATGAAACAAATGCCAAAAGTACCTCACAGCAACAAACTGCCTCAGAATTACATTTTAAAAAACTATTTAAATGTTTTTAAATCACAAAGAGGATACAAATAAACTCAAAAAGTAACTTATTCAGATATAGAAACAACTGGGGTTTACAGAATCTCCTATAGAAAATTCAAATACAATCGACTTAAAAGTAATTATTCCTCAGAATAGCCTAGCTTTGATAACAAAGCAAAAGTAGGAAATGAAACGAACTTCTCTACAAGTGTTTCTAAAACTTAAAGAAATCTGCAATGTTCCTGGCCTGCAAAGATGATCAATTTTCAGTCCAGTTTAACAAGTACACTTACCTTCTGTTCCAACCATTAAAATGGATCAGATATTCTGGGATCTTTCTGCCTTTTTCGTCTTTCCCAACAATAACATCGACAATCTGAAACCAGGAAATATTGCCCATAAATGATACAGCATACAGAAAATTGGAAGTTAGATCGGGAAAACTAGATCATAGATCATTTTTAAAAGAAAAGAAAGCATTCTCTCCTCTTTTAGACCCAGAGCTAGTCTGAAACATTTTTCCTTTCAATACCATTTTTCCCCCTAAGTGGACGCCTTCAAAATAGGAAACATCCGTCAAACCATCCCGTGATTGGTCTCTGAGCGTGTGACAGGATGAAATTTCGGAAGCCATTGGCGGGCTGATTTGTCACTAACAAGAGAGTCCAGGCAAGGCGAAAGCTGCAGCTCTGAGACCTATGGGAGTTGTAGTGTCCTGGGCTCTCCTGAGTCCAGTGCCAGGAAGGCTGGCAGGAGACTCCGGAATCCCTCTCTGCTGTGTCCCCAGAGGGAACATCTGAGGCTAATGATAGGGCTTGTCTCCCTCCCCACCTTCCAGGGAGACTCGAAGGTGGGAAGAGAGAGGAGGGACAGCAGAGGGGGTTAGAAAACAGACCAGGACTGAGAGGAAGGGGACCAAAGGTAGAACATACTCAGCCCAGGGACCCTGGAGCATCCTTAAATGACAGAGCCGCCCAGGCTGCGCTAAAGACACACCTGGAGCTAACCCTGTCCCTGCTGCCAAATGTCTTGCCCAGGTGGCCCCAGGGACCCAGGTCGAAGAACTGCGTTTTCCTTAGGGTTCCAGGAATTCGGTGCTCACTCCTGCCCACCAGCCAGACCTGAGGAGCTGCAAGATGAGGTTCACCGCCCCAGAGACTTAGGTGGACGGGCCTGGGGCGCAATTTTGCTCAAACATTGTCAGAAACACGCAAATCCTTCGAGGACTGAAAACGTAAATGCTGCAAGGCCCTGAGAGGCGAAAGCTCTGGGCCAACCTTGCCCTCGAGATGGCCTACATGAGGGATTGGGCCTAAACTCGACTAGGGTCCTACAGCAACAACCTCGCAAATCGGCAGCCAGTGCCGTGGAACCACATATTAGGACCTGAGTCGGACAGCAAGGGCATCCCACCGGAGCTATCGCGGCACGGGACCGCATAGGACGAGCAGAGATTTGAGGCGATAGATGAGGCCGTAGTCGAGAAGCCTCCTCCACCCGTGGCCCACGCTGGGGTCGCGGGTACTAACCGCCGCCCTGAGCTCGCGACACCGAACTCGCGAGGCTCCCTACCGCGCATGCGCGGCCCGAAACGCCGGGAGGAAGCGGAAGCACCACATACCCGCTCCGACTCCCACGCTCGGCGCCTCGCGAGCGCCCCCTGCGGCCCGCACT
>VBSM01003185.1:12173624-12195907 GCA_008086735.1 Cheirogaleus medius
CGCGCGTCCCCGCCGGGGCTACGGGAGGGGTGCCGGTGGGCAGCGCGACCCCTTGGGCAAGGTCTACCAGCAGAATGTCTCCTCTCGCCCCCATGGGAAAGGGTCCCCGCTGCCTCCAGGCTGCGCCCACGTGCGCGCGGAGTCGTCGCCCGGGTGCGCGCTCTCTGGCCGGAGCGTGGGGGCCGCTTAGGGAGAGAGCCGGCCTGGGGTGGGCGCCCGGTGTCAGAGAAGCTGGACGGCGTCTGCCCCCAGGAGTTCCCTGGCCGCGCGCAGCGTCAACCCACTTGGCCGAGCTGCGCGCTGAAGAGTGTGGCCACGCAAGGAGGACGCTGTGCTGGAGCTGGCTCCAGGCGGGCAGTGGCCTTGGGCAAGGGGAGAAGGGCATTCCGGGCAGTGACTAGAACACTTGGTTATATCCCTTGGAGAAGGACAAGCAGGTGGCAGGCCCAGAGCCGCCCAGTGACGGGATGAGCAGTGCGCAGCGAGGCAGATAGGTCCTTAAAGGGTCGTTAACATCTTAAGTGTCAGCTTCCAGCATGACTTCACAGCCCCCAGCACTCCCGGAATGCGCCCCCCTGGTCTGTCTGCGCCAATAGATTAAAGACTCGCTAAAGTCTGGAAGCACCCTTGAGGCCGCTATCAGCTCGGTACTTGCACCGAGTGGGTGCTCAGTACATACTCCATGAATGAATGACAAGTGATAGGAGACTCAAAGGGCAGACCTCCAGAGACAGGAAGGACGGTGCTGGGCTTCGTCTTTTGAGGAGTGCAAAGCCACTTGGCAGTGTGGTTACTGGATTACGACTGTGCTGTTTTGGAAGTCTTCTGTTCAAGCCTCTAAAAATTTGCAGTTGCCTTCCTTCCCAGTTCTTCCTTCACCAGGGTACTGGGACACATCCTTCACATTCCAGTTCGGGCATTGCCAAGAAAAAACCCTCAGGCTTCCCCAGATGAAATATATAACCTCCCAGCACTCTACTTACCCTTTTCTTGCATTTACTACTCTACTATAGAATGGGTCGTTCATTTGCAATATGCCCTCTTTAAGATGGTAAGCTCCTTGAAGTTGGGGGAGAGGAGGAATGTGTCTGATCCAGTTCATCATTGTATACTCCTGGCACCCAATGAATATGAATGAACAGATTGCAGATTTATGAACTAGAATCCACAAAACTCAGTGGCCAACTGGATGTGCAGGAGGAGAGCAAACAAGGAATCTTGGGAGACTTGCAGGTTTTCTGGCATAAGGAATTGAGTGAGTGACAGCTCCATCCAACAGGATAAGGGCTATAGAGAGGAGGGACAGGTTGGGGGAAGATGGCCAAATAATGACCTGCGTCTGGGATAATACAGTGCAGAAGACAGAACTGGAACCATGATTCCTCTCCAGGCTGTGGTTTGTCAGTGATGAGCAGAACAGTAGATGGTGGTGTTCCCCATAAATGACAGAGGCAGCTCTGGAGAACAAGCAAATTATGTGTCATGTGTAACACATAACTGAAGTATCAGCCTTTTTATTTTTCTTGCCCATGAATGGAGAGTTCTGCTCCAGGCTCTAACCTTTCGGGGGCAGGATTTTAGATGCTTTCTTTTGTTTCTCCTCATTTCCACATCCTCCTATGTCATTGAGCAATGCCCCTTTCCCTGTCCCCCTAAAAAGACGAAGAATACAAAAGCCTCCAGGAACCTAAAAGCTACAAAGCCTGCCGGTGGCCAGTGCCCTCCTCCAGATAAGGATCCACTAGAGACGGTTCCATCTCTAACACGGGTGGAGCATGCTTTATCTTCTCAAGTGTAAAGGCTCTGGAGTCTACTCTCTGGGACCTAGCCTCATGCTTGTCACTCCCTAGCTTGTGACCTTGGACAAGTAGTTTGTCTGTCATGCACTCTGCTTATGTCTAATGTGAGGATAATAGTGGCTCCTACTTCACAGGTTTGTTTTAGGAGTAAATAAGTCTATTCAGTGTGCATAGCTTTGTGTAGTTCCTGGCATATAATAAGTGCTGAGTAAATGTTTACTATTAATATTAGGCATTGCTCCTTGTCCCCTATTCCTTCATTCAACAAATACTTATTGGGCCTCCTGTGTGCTGGGTGGTAGACACAAAGTAGAATACATACATTACCCCTGGCCTTCAAGAGGGCACATTTTAGAAAGTCAGAGCAGCATGCAAGCACGTTCAAGCCTTATGCATACCCTGACAAAGCTGGTGTGCAATAAAGGAGACACAGTGTTCTCCCTGGGAGGAGGGACGGTGTCTAAAAAGCTCCAGAGAGGAAGGTGCTCTTGAACTGAAATTCATAAAATGTTTTCCTTGTTTTCCCGTTTTCGCAGGGGAGCAGGGGATTAAGATAGCCATCAAATCTCTTATAACAAGCTTTTTAAATTTCTCATTATAGGTCATCTAGAGGGTCACTGACCTGGAGGGATCCCTTCTCTCAGCTATAGCAAGGTGATGCACATGGCAGATCCAGTTAGTCGTGTTCCCCGGTACCTGTTGGCAAAGCCCGATTTTGTTCCGAGGTTTGCCCTCCCACATTCTCAGAGTAGACTTAACACCGGGGCTCAGGCTGGGGTGAAACTTGATGAGGCCATACAGTAGGACTCCCTTCTGAGAGTATACATTCGGAACAGCTGGAGCACTTTTTAAAGATACTATTACCAGGCGTTGCATTTTGTTTCCAAAGCTCCTAGGTGTTTCCAATGTATAGGTGGGGCTGAGAACCACTGGTCTAAACCAATCACGGTAATCCCCTTTCTCTTTCAGCGATTAGTTTAGGCATGACCATGTGATACATTCTTGGCCAATGAGAAATTTTCATAGTAAGGACCAGAGAGTACTTCTGGAAAAGATTCTACTCTCCTCCTCCTCCCCCTAAAAGAAATAGATGTGGCATAAAGTCTCTTCTTCCTCACTGATCATTATTGTCTGCATGGGAATAGGGGTCATTGCCGCATACATCTAGGCACCACGGAGCTGGCCACCATCACTAAGGCTCTGAGGATAAGAGAGCCCAAAGCTAGCGCTCGCTCACCTAGGACTGGGGAGCTGTTGAGCTCCTGACTCATGGAATTAACCAGTCAGTCCTGCTGCCTAACTCCAGGCTTCTTGCCATGTGGCGTAATAAACCCTTGTGCAGCAAAAGCGGCCTGATCACACCCTTCCTACAGTTGTAGAGAATTAAGTTACCTGCATCTAGCATGATATATATTGCTAATTTGAGTGATATTGATGAGATGGACCTCCAACGGTGAGAATGCATGTTTCCATGGGCATGTAGACATAAATGATGGTACATTTGAATGCTATTTTACATATATTCAGAATTAAATAGGCTTTGGGAACGAAGGGTAAACCTAATTATTGTTTATGATATGGTTTCAACTGGAATGTCGATTTATGTTAAAAACAAACTTTAAGTGAATTTCCGATGCAGCCCATTTATAAAATTAAGAACAATCTGTGACTTCACAATTTTGACCTTACAAGTAGATGACCTTACAATTAGATACTTTTTTTTATTTTGGTCTTAGGTAATATGCAGGCCTACTTTATAAGAATGCATTTTGTGGTTAATGAATATTCTGATAAAAAGTTGTAGTTATCCTTTTACAAAAGTTGCAATGCTTCTTAATCCTGAATCTTTGTTGGTGCTTAAGTCAAGTGGGGATGACCAACATTGCTTCTTGTATTCTACCTCTAATTCTTCAAATGATACAGGGATATAGTTCCAAGGTAAAACCAAGCTGTCTACATTGTGGTTCCGTTGTAAAGAAAGTGTTCCAGAGTAATACCATCAATGCTCTCCAGCCAAAGACCACAAGGAACTCACTTGTTGAACTTGAGTGGAATAAGTTGGGCTTATTATTCATTTCAACCAGGGAGAAGGTGCACAATGGGGAGCTGTGGGGTGTCTCAGGGAGAGTTAGAAAAAGATGGGCCGAGCACGATGGCTCACATCTGTAATCCCAGCATTTTGGGAGGCTGAGGAGGGATGATTGCTTGAGGCCAGGAGTTCAAGACCAGCCTGTATGACATAGCAGACCCCTGTCTCTAAAATAAAAGAGTAAAGAAAAGGCTTATTGGAGGACTTGGACTGGTGTTAGGTGATTGGCAGCGTGGAATCCCTCCTCTTGGGGAGGGATTAAAGAAACAGGGCTTTGCTCTGGATTGGATGCTGTCAGGAAGAGGGGTTTTTATGATAGGGTATTTGAGTACATCTCACCTAGGAGGAGGAAAGAATAGATAAAAGCTGAAGCTGTAATTGTTAAGGAAGCAGCTGTCACTCACATTAGCTGGGAGAAGGTATTGTTTCAGATTTTGTGGTTTGGACATTTGTGTTTGTTTTGCCTGTGTTCAAGCATGATTATGGAGTGGTCTTGATATTGTCATGATCTATCACAGTTACTAAGTGGTTTTGTCTGATATTCTGTGGCATTGTTTGTGGTCAATAGAACAGCCAGGCCAGGCTGTGAATGCCTGGCCCACTACTAGATGTCAGAGGCTGCTTGGCTTTTCCCTTGGTTGTTAAGGTTTATTGAGTGTTTACTATGTGATAGGTGCTGTGCTAAGCACATTACATATTCAGAGCAAATCATCCCTGCAACCTTATGAGGTGGTATTATGATCTGCCTCATTTAACAGATGTAGGAACTGGGACCTGCATTGCTCACGATGTGGTAACAAACACATTACAAAACAGAATTTGTTTTGCCTGAGGAGCTTTTTAAAGCTGCAGTTTAGACCCACTGAATCAGAATATCAGGGTGGAGTTCCAGCATCTGTGTATGCAAGCATTGGAGCTATTATTGTATAGGCTAAGCCTAGTGTTCTAGTTGAGAGGTAGACCAAGGCAGGTACTTGTCAGCTTTCCTGTTGTATGATCAAGAACATCAATGACCAACGCTCAGGATATAATTGGGTTCTAATGAATTTGGTGCTGTGGGATGTGGTTACTTAGCATTCTCTTGAGACATTTTGCTTAATGAGGGTCCGCTGGTGCTTTTGAAGATGGTCAAGACGATTATTTACATCCATTAGCAAGTTTGAGTATCAATAAAGCCACTTTGGGCATAAGATTTGTCCCTGGTGACAAGCTTAAAAAATATCTAGGTCCTCAACCTTCTTCTTCGAGATTAAATATTCAAAGCCGAGGCTCACTCTGTTTAACAGAACCAAATAATAACAGCAAGTATTTGTCAAGTGGCTACATGCCAGGTTTTCCATTTGTCATTTTATTTAGCCCTGTAAACAATCCTCTGAGGTAGATATTATTATTATCTCCATTTAAAAACAAGAAAACTAAGGCTCAAAAACATTAAGGAGCTTGCCCAAGGTAGCACATGAATAAATGTCAGAACGGCAAGGTGTTTTCCAATCTGATTCTATCGCATTCTCATGTCCTGCATTCTCAGTTTCCTTGTTAACATCCCAACAAGTTTTGCAAGGTTTTAAAATGGCTTGTAAAACTCTAAAGAGGTTTCAAATATCTGTCTTTGTGCTGCGATGTAATCTATGCTCTCTGCACCTGTGACATATCAAATTAGCACTAGCACAGAGAATATTATTTGCATTAAAAAGACACAGCTTGAAGTCATACAATCATTTTAGCCTTCATGATATTGAGTCATATCAGCTACAAAAGCCAGATTAGAAGAGTATCCTTACAGTTAGAATTCCAGAGAAATTTACGGAAAATAATTTTCTTAAAGGTCCAAAATATCAAATCAGTCTTTCAAAAATTTGAATAAATTATAGTCTCCAAATGCTGAGGCCTCTGACATAAAGCCTAATTGAAGTTTGGTGTAAGAATTTTAAAGAGGACATTGAATCTCTTATTCACCTGAAATTTGCTTTACTTAAAACAGATGATGTTTCTGAGTAAAATGGCTATATTCTTGACTAATTTCACATTAAAATGATTTTGTATTAACATGAACAACAGAAGTACTATTAATTGTACATTATGAATCATTGGTGAACCTTGACAGGGGCACAAAATACACATAAACTGTGAAGTTTGATGTTTAGCCATATTCTCAAAATTGTTAGTTTCTTGATATTTAAGTGTTCACATTCCAGTCAGTGAATCATGACAATGGTGCTCTTTGGTTTCATCATATTGGTAAAACAGCTTTTTGGTTCCTGTAATTAATTTGTTTTTTAAGTTTTTTTTAAAAAGGAGTGGTAAAGAGAATCAAGCTACATTGAATATTTATTATTAACTTTCAATTCTCCCAGGAATCATGGCTGTATATTTTCTTCCTCTTTACTCAAATCTATAATTAATGTTTATAAGATGTCATGTTGACATTGTTTTTTGGGTTTTTTTGATTTTTAATTTTTTTTTAGAGACGGGGTCTTGCTATGTTGCTCAGGCTGGAGTATAGTGGCCATTCACAGGCACAGTGTTAGTGCACTTCAGCCTCAAACTTCTGGCCTCAAGCAATCCTCCTGCCTCAGCCTCCCCAGTAGCTGGGCCTGCAGGTACATGCCACCTCACCTGGCTGACATTGTTTTTTAAGCAGAAACTTATGAGGAAATTACCATATGAGTCAGTGATTAATGGATCATGAAAATATTAGCTCAATCAAGTTAAAAATTATTGATCTAGAGTATCCCTCCTTATACTTGGATTACATGTAGTAAAACCTAAATGAAAAATGGTAATTTTGAGCTCAAAAAATAACTTAAAATGATTTTCATATTTTATTTTTCAGAGATTAAAAATTTATCACAAATATGATATTTTTAAAACCTTGAAACTTCTAGGGATATTCAATAACATACATGATTTCACCCCAATCTTATTCTGTCTACATACAAAATTCTCCTCAATGAGAATTACCATTCACAACAATGATTCTGAGGTATTTTCAGGTTTTTTTTTTTTTGAGACAGAGTCTTGCTCTGTCATTCTGGGTAGAGTGCTGTGGCATCATCATAGCTTCATAGCTCACAGCAACCTCAAACTCCTGGACTCAAGGGATCTTTCTTCCTCAGCCTCCCGAGTAGCTGGAACTATAGGCACGTGCCACTGTACTGGGCTAATTATTTTTCTGTTTTTAGTAGAGACGGTGTCTCGCTCTTGCTCAGGCTGATCTCAAGCTCCTGACCTCAAGTGGTACTCCCACCTCAGCCTCCAGAAGTGCTAGGATACAGGCATGAGCCACCACACTTGGCCCAGATCTTTTTTAATGCCACCCAAAGTATTGGATTCTCATGATCATTGTATGGATTGTTTGGTAGTGATTGTATTTAGTTTGTCTCACAGATTTGCTGTCTTCTCTATTCTGGTAGCAGATCTTCTCTTCTGACCACAGATTGGGCATATGACCCAGGCCTGGTGCAAGGTAATATCTCCTCTCCTCTCCAAGGTGTTTGGGCAAAAAGACAATCATCTTGGTGACTTTATAGGGTCAATCATAATCATTCCCTGTTCTTGCTAATTGGACACAGGGAGAAAGCAACTCAAGTGGAAAGAAAACAACTTATCTTTCAGATAGGTTTCTGTCACTTGCAACTGAAAGTCCTAATGAATATAATAACTTACTGAACACCCACCAATGCACCAATGTGGCCACTATTTTATATGTAGTAAAAATAGGAAAGTGAGCCAGAGTATTTTAAACATTTTTAACAAGATTTGAAATAAAAGGGTTTATTCTCCAAGATTTGTACCAAATCTATTTTTAATTTTCTTGCATCCAATAAAAGATTAATAATGAAAAAATAAATATTGGCTATAATGAGTGTTCTAATACCATCCTGGGTTTACAAATAGTTTTGTGAGAGTGGTACACATGAGCCTGGTTTGGACGTACTGTTCCATAAATGTTGGTATGTCACAGTAGGAGTAGAAAGAATGGTGAAAGACCAGTTCTCAGACAGGAACAGAAAGATTGCAGAAGCTAAAATGTGAAAATAATTCTTCTGCTTTTCTTTACTCAATACTTGATCTTACTCCGTTGAAGGAAAATGGTGACTTAGGGATCTGATTCTCAATCACTATGCTCCCCCAGGAAGGGCTGGAGTTAAACCTGGGGAGGTTGCATAGACAAGGTATAAATTATCAGGGGCTATATAAACATGTAGATGAAAAGTGGTTGAATTCTTTTGTTAATTTGGACTTTCATTAATTGGACTCTTTGCATTAGTTAATGCAACAGGTGGTCAGACCTGCAACCCTGGTTCTTAATGGTGGTGCTTCCCCAGAGTCCCATCTCAACCCTGCTGATGGGGTCATTTATGACCTGAAAAATGATGACCCCCTCCTTTCTGTGTCTCTATTCCAATCTTCCTTAGAGTGTCAGACTCCTGTCTGTAAACTGTATGCTTGCCTTGCACCCATGGAATACCCAAAGTGTCTAAATGCAACAGGTCCAAAATGGAGCTCATCACGTTTCTTCCTAAAGAACCTGCTGTGTCTCAGTCAATCTCAGTGGCTATATGACCATCTGCTCTATTGTTCAAGCCATATCTATGGATACCACCCATTCACTTTTCTTCCCCACTCTCAATATCCAATTAATTCTACTTCCTATGTAGCTCTGAAAATTTGGAGTCGTTCTTGACACCCCCTTTCTCTCAGCCCTCTCAGTGATCCCTAACCAAGTCTTATCATGTAAATAGCTTTCTGACTCATCCATCTTTTCTTCCATCTCTACTGCTGCCACCCTCATCAGAGCCTCTGTCACCTCTCCTGGGTGAGCACAGTAACCTTCAATTAATAACTGGTTGCCTTACATCCAATCTTGACTCTGTACTATCTTTTCTACAGTGCAGATGGGGTGGGCTGTTTTAATATATAACTGTACCATGATGCTACACTGCTTTAAATCTTTCAGGGGTTTCCTTTTGTTGTTAGAAAGAAATGGCACATCTCACTAGCCACCTTGTAGTCTGGACATGGCCTTTCTCATGCCACTCTCCTTTTGCCCTATGCCACCCACACTGACCCTTGTCCCAGTTCCTTTAACATCCTACTGGGAATGTTCTTCCTTCACCCCTTTTCCTGGTTGCCATGTTGGTCTTCCCAGCTTCCAGAGGTGGGCTCTAGTGCTTTATTATGTCCCCAGTGGTCCCTTCATTTTATAGCCCTCATCTCAGATTATCATTACACACTCATTTATGTGATTGTTTAATTATTTGTCTCTTCTACTAAATTGTAACTTCTATGAGACCCAGGACTGTATTATCTTTTACAAACAGGTATCCCCAGAGACTAGCATTTATCTATAGATAAGACGTAATGATGATTCATTGTATTTGAAATAGGACTATTAATACTTTATGTGTATTATGGGTTAAATAGGCTTTGAGGGCTGGAGGGTAAACCTAACCATTATTTATAATACAATTTCATTTAATAATATAAACTATAGTCTACCTTGGGACAATCAAACTGTAAATGAGTTTCTGAGTCATCCCACTCAAAAATTAGAAACTGCCTCTGAAATTATAGCTATTTAATAGAAATTGACTTTTGTCTTAGTAATGTAACAATATGCAGACTATAAGAATGTGTTTGGAGGTTAATGAATACTTGGACAAAAAGTCTCAAATATGATCTTATAAATGTCTCCTATCCTTTATGTGAAAGCTACTAAGGAGAGCAGGGACTATGTCTATATTTACTTATCTGTACCTTGTGCCTAATACTATGTCTGTGCCATAGAAAGCACTCAATAATTGTTTGTCGAATGACTGAAGACTGTTTTGTTTGTTTACTTTTGGCCATCTACTCATGATGCAATATTTCTACCTCTATTCCCCTTCGCCCAGTTAGTTCATATCTATCTTTTATGCTTCAACTCAAGCATTCCCTCTTGTGCAAAGTCTTCACAGATGCCAACTTCCCATCACCAAGAGTGAGCTGGATGCCCCTCTATGCATCTCCATGTTCCTATGTCTGTCATTGCACTTACCGTGCTGTGTAAGTATCTGCTTGTGCCTCAGTCTCTCCTTGTGCAACAGGAACTCCTTAAAATCTCTTCCATATCTCCAGAGCCTTGCACAGCTCTGGATACATCATAATTTCTCAAAAATGCTTAATAAGTGAAGTAATTAGTGCATATTCAATCTTCAATGTCCCCAGAGGGCCAGGCGCAGTGGCTCATGCCTGTAATCCTAGCACTTTGGGAGGCAGAGGTGGGAGGATTGCATGAAGCTACAAGTTGGAGGTTGCAATGAGCTATGATTTGCACCACTGCACTCCAGCTTGAATGAGAGAGTGAGACGCTGCCTCTTGGGGAAAAGAAAGTCCCCAGACCCTATCATGGTTCTTGGTGTATCATAATTACTCCAAAATTGCTTGTTGAATGAAAAAATGAATCAATGGATCTTCAGCCTTCAAAAGTCATCTTGATTTCATTTTAGTTTATATTAAAAATGTAGATAAGTGATCTAAATAGCTTTAACATAAATTCAAATTGATACAGTTTTTTCCTTTTATTTCTGAAAATACAATAAATAGGCAAGATCCAAGCAGCAAAATGGAGGAAGACTCCTTAAAAGATATTAGTAAAAGTTACATTGATATGCAAAATAGAAATCACATGCCATACATTTATGATGTACTCCTGAATGTTCTTCATGACTTTGGAGACAGCAAACATTTTTTTTAACACAAAAAGCATTAACTAAACAGAAAAAGTGGACTACAGTAAACTAAGAATATTGTTCATGAAACAGCACCATAAAAATAATAAAAAAGCATGTCACAGTGTGGGAGAGAATATTTGAAAAGGTGATGAACTTCAGTAGGGAAATGCAAATTCCCAAGATATAACTACATTTCCTCTGGAATGCCTTAAATGGACAAGACAGATAATACCAAGTTTTGGTGAGGCTGTGAGCAACTGCAACTCCCATGCACTGTAGGTGGGAGTATATAGGGAAACAACTACTTTTGAAAAATTGTTTGGAAGGATTTACAAAAGTTGATCATGTAATTCTTTATGACCCAGCTGCTGTATTCTTAGATATACTCCCTGCAGGAATGCATGCATAAGTTCACCAAAAGACATGTATAAGAATGTTCATAGTAGCACCTCTTTGGAATAGTCCAGAAACTGTCAGCTATCCAAATACTGTCAACTGTAGACTGAGCAAATAAATTGTAATATATTTACACAATGAAATATTATACAGTATACCAGAGAGAACAAACAACATGGGTGAATCTTTCAAAAATATTATTGAATGAAAGAAGCCACACACTAAGCAGTACATAATTGATAATTCCATTTATATAAAGTTCAAAACCAGCAAAAATGATGTGTAGTGTTGAGAGTTGGGACTGTGTTTACTCTTGGGAATGGGGACAAAAGGAGCTATTCTGGGTGCTGGTAATATTCCTATTTCATGATGTTCCCTTTGTGAGAATTTGCCGAGCTGTACACTCATCATCTGTGTACTTTTTCCTCTGTATGTTATGTGCTAATTTAACATTTTACTTAAAGAATGTGATTACCAGAGGGGGAGAAGATTTTTTATAGAATGCTTAGAAATCAGTAAGAAAAAGATCAATGATCTGAAAGAAAAACAGGCAAAGCAAAAAATAAGCAAGTAACCTAATAGAAAATTATAATGGAGGAAGCATTTGAAAACATGTATTACCTTGTTAGTGTTTAGGGAAGTGTTTCTTCCTAAAACAATGTAACTTTCACATTCTCAAATTGGCAAAAATGTAAAGGCTATATAATACAAAGTGCTGGTAAAGACACCAAGAGGTGAGAATTCTCATCTGCTAGTGGGAGTGTGAATGGGGACAACTGCTTTGGAGAACAATCTGGCCACATATATTAAAGTTGAAGCTGAACCTATCTTTTGATTCTCCAGTTCCATTTTTTGGTCTATATCTAGACAGTGCTTAACATTATATAATAGGACACACATATTATAATGTTCTTTCTAGTATTGCTTGTTATTGAAAGATTATGGAAATGATCTAAATGTAAATGGGAGAATGGATAAAATGTGTCCTATTTATACAATAGAATACTATACAGTAAATAAAATAAATAACATAGAGGTATCATATGAAAACCATAATAGTCAATAAAACATCCTAAAAACACATAGAACAATAGTGCATATGATATATGATGTTTACACAAAATACATGGAAACAATAAACAATAAATTCAGAGTGGTGGTTGCCTCCAGGAAAGGAGAGAAATAAGATGAGTGAAGGGGTACATATTGGGGAGGGAGTGTTCCAATTGCACAATTACTTCTTACTTAAAAATAACTGAAACAAATGGGACGCAATATAAGTTATCCTAACTTTCTGTGCATTTGTAATATTTCATAATTTTAAAAGTTTTAACAGGAATAAGTGGTCAAAATTGAGCTGTTTTCCACAAAGTATCCCCTCTCAGAAAAAGAGCTGGTTGTACATATATATGTGCAAATGACACTTCTCTGGACATGTCTTACTGATTGATATCTTGTTCCTATGTTCAAAAATGTACATAAAAGCCTAGAAAATTGTTTTGAGATAGTAATAGCTAATAGCTATTTAATGCTAACTTTATGCTAGCCTCTTCATTTCCTACCCCTTTCCTGGCCCTCTTTTTCTTCCTCTTTCTTCTCTCCTTCCTTTCTCCCCTCCCACCCTTTCCCCCATCTCTTCTCTTCCTCTCTCCCTCGTTTCCTTCTTTTTCTCTTTCAACCTTATTTTTATTGTAAAATATTACACTCATATAAAAACTGCATAAAACCTAAACCTACAACTTAACAAATTATTGTAAAGTAAATGCTTATGTAACCACAACCGAGGTCAGGGAACACAGCGTGATGAGCACCTGGAAAGCCCCTGTGTGCTAGGTTTGGCTCTAAGAGGCCCACAGAGGCAGTG
Organism: Cheirogaleus medius; assembly: GCA_008086735.1. Taxonomy (NCBI): domain Eukaryota; kingdom Metazoa; phylum Chordata; class Mammalia; order Primates; family Cheirogaleidae; genus Cheirogaleus; species Cheirogaleus medius. Next base: position 12,186,489 of record VBSM01003185.1, read on the forward strand.
CATGGTGGAGCCTGTATTCCAACTCAGGTTGTCTGTCTCTATACTCCACATAACATGTGTTTGTGTCTTTGCGCACATATGCTCATGCCCAAATGCACATCTCAGTTTTTCATCCATCAGGTGAGTAAGACATTCATGTCTCACTCAGGACTGTTGGGAAGATAAGATGATAACATACTATAAAGTACTTAGAACAATACCTAGGACATATAATTGTTTGCTATTGCCATCATCACCATCATATTCATCATCAACCTCTACTTTATTCTACTCCTCGGATCCCTTTTGAACTCTGTCAAATGTTAAAACCCCAGAGTAGAAATGAACACTCCTTTTCAAAACTTTCACTTTCTGCAGCAATAAATATTTGGGCAGACAGACCCATGAAAAGATACAAAACAAGACATATGTAAACTTTCCTGGTCTAATACTGAAATGAACCCGTAAAAGTTTATGGTGAGTGTAATTCAGCGTTTGAGAGTCCTAAAGAGACCTGCACCTTTTCTATGCAGTGGTACTTTTATACCAAGGAGAACGGTTTACATTGCAATGAATCTGTAAAGTAAATTCTGTGTTATAAAAGATATGCGTGCACCAGGAGGAGAAACACAGTGACTGAGAGACACCAAGAAAAAGAAAGAGAATTATGCAATGTGGTCATTTTGATCATTAATTCATCCAGCAAGTATTTAGTAGGCACAGACACTGGAGGAGATACTCAGCAGATGGCAGCACAAGAGCATAATCCCTGGCTTCATGAAGCTGAGACTGGTTGGGTAGACTGATGGATTTACTAACTCAAGGAAGAAAAAAAAAATGCAATGAAAAAGGAAGGACAGAGTGCTATCAGAGCACATAGCAGGGACAAACAACTTCATGTCTGAGGGTCAGGGAAAGATTTTCTGTGCTGAAAGATAAGGAGTTGGAGAAGAAAAGTTGCTTCTAGAGCTAAACAGGAAAAGCATGTGCAAAGGTTTAGAAAAGAAAGTGCAAACAAAGCCTACTTTGGCTAAAGTCTAGACATCGGAGGGAGCTTCAGGAGTTGCTTAATGCTCAGCGTGGCCTTTTTGACCCCAGTTGACAATGGAAAAATGTGCTCAAGGATGTCACAGCTTGCTGTGTTTCTCAAATCCTTACATTGGATTGTGGCTGACCTGAGCCTCTTATCTTATAAACATACTTAACATACTTGGGATCTTCTTACTGAGATTGCTAGGTTAAATGATAACTTTATAGTTTCCTGTATTGAATCTTGTCTGCCATTTTTTCCTTGTTTATATCCCAAATGAAAAAATACAAATAATGCTGGATTAATTTTATAAACAGAAAGCTACTTGATTCCCTATAAAGACAGTGTCTCTGACCAGATATATTTGTGCTATCAAACTTCCCTTTTTTGGAAATCTTTTAAAATTTTCATCCAACAATGTTTAAAAAACAATTTCTATGATTATAACAAACTGATGTTGTAAAATGTCACTTGGGCCAAGCCAAGCATTCCTTACTCATTGTTTAAGCTGTATCACTTCAATTAGACCTAAATATTCACTTTTATTAGCTGAATAACATGTTCATGGCAATTTTTAAAAGAATACTGGTTATTTTGCAGACAGGTTTCTTACAGACTTGAGATGAGTATACATCCCAAAAGGAGCATGAAAACAGCAAAAGGTATGTTCTGATTTTCAAGTTATTTCACAAGCAAGAATGATAAAGCTTATGGAATGAAATATATATATATATATATATATCTTCAACTTGTATACTAATTTAAATTTTATGCTGTGTATACCAATTTAAATCCACATCTATGTTGTTTATACCAGATTTTAAGTTCCAGGGGGCAAAAAATGTGCCTGATAAATTGCTCTGAGTTATTTAGTAAATTATTCTAGAAAAAAAATGAATATTGTGGGCTTTCTTGTGAGTTTAGTGATAGAAATTAAAATAAATTTAAAACCCCTGACATGGTCATATCCTGCTAATGATGCTTCCTTCAGCCTTGAGAGCACTTCAATCCTTTACCTATCATTTTCCATATGTAAACTGAAGGTATCTATGCATGTGACCCTCCAAACTACTAGCACTCATCAGCCTATTAAAGATTTTACTATACTAATCCTTTCTCACTGTCTATTATAATCTGGAGGTAAAAGGCCAGATCCTGCTGGATAACTAAACTATTTCCTTAGGAAGTTATGTTAGCAGGTGTGTTCTAAATTTCACCTAGCGACTTCATTTCCTGTAGCAAGCAATATAGAGGCTTTTTCATCACAACAGCTTATTAAGATAATCCATCAGTGTGTAGGGGTCTCCAAATTGATTTGAATATTTAAAGTCCATCTGAACTGACTTTGTGTATTTGAACAAGCAAAAGAAACTTAAAAAAAGAATACTATGTCCTCCTTTTCAATACAATAACTTGCTCATATTCTTCAGAGGGGTGCAGGGTGCATTCCATTAAAATTGCTTTTATCAAGACCTCTGATGACCTCACCAAGACCTTGGTGCTCACCCAAGTGACAACAGAGGTTTGCCTTGGCCCTCTTGCAGCATTTGCCCAGGCACTGACTCTCGCTTTCCCGAAACACTCCTTTTGCTTCTGTTTCTCCATCTTTCCCATTCTTCTTCTAAGCTCTTGGGGCATCTGTTTCCTTTGCATGCTCCTCTTCCTTTATCTATGGATAATTCTTAGGGTTTTCTTTTAGCCCTTCTTTTCTTCTCATTTTACACCAGAAGTTCTTTTTAATTTCTTCCAGAAACATTTTGGGATATAATATGCTCAGTTGGTAAAAATTCCAAAGGGTGTCAAATGAAGAGTCTCCTTTGCATTCTATTCCCAGCCACTCAATTTCTCTTTGTAGGGGAATTTGTTATGGGTTTCTTGTGTATTATTGCAGAGATATTTTATGTATATATAGGTGTATATACACAAAAGATACTGTATGCATATTTTATTATGTCTTGCTTTTATTGTTTAATAATGTATCATATAGCTTGTTACATATATGTACATATAGAACTATATCTTATGTTTGTGTGAATATTGAGCAGCAGTCTCCAGCCCCTACCAGGGACCAGTTTCATGGAAGATAATTTTTCCATGGATAGGGAGGGTGGGGGTTGGGGGAGGTGGAGCTCAGGTGATGATGCATGGCCCGGTTCCTAACAGGCCATGGATGAGTACTGGGCTGCGGCCCGGGGTTTAGAGACCACAGTTATAGAATATACCTACATATGGATGTACCATAATTTATTTATCCAGCCCTCTTGTATCAGAGTTTAATGTGGGAAGAAATTCACTTGATTTCTGGCATAAAAATGTTTAATAAAAAGAATTAGGTGAGATGAAGTCATTGAAAGGGAGGAAGAAGTGGAAATCATGCGGTTGCCACTAGATTGCTGATTTCAAAGTTACACAATCATAGCCATCATTCAGAGATCCAGAAGTTGCTACATCATGGCCACAAATGGCACTTCTGTCTCATACCATGAAGCTGGTGAGTAGACTCTGGAAGGTAGAAACCAACAGCTACATATACTTACATTTATTTGGCTTTGTATGTAGCCTGCATAATATCACAGAAATGGCCCTTGTCTTACTTTCAGTCTGGACTTTTCAGCTTGGCCTCACTTGTAAAGAACCTAAATAAAACAGAAAGAGGAGTGTAAATGGACACCAAAGGCTGATTGAGCAACATCGTCCACCCCTTTGGCTATTCAGCATAAATACCTAGCCTTCCACCTGTCCTTAAATTGCAACAACATGGTCACACCTTATGTAATATGATTATACCTTATACAAGTGAAAATGCGTTTGCCCTCTCCCCATAAAAGAGAGAACCAATTCCATCAGGTGCAGATTCCAACTCTGGGTGATTTTAATTACTCTTTTAAATTAGTCACAATTGAACTATCATATCCTGTAATTCAAGGAGTAAATTCTAAAGATAACCACTACTTATAACATCTTGACATAAAATAATAGTAGAAAGGAGGAAGGAGAAAAGGAATTTGGTTAATATATAAAGGTATATACATAAAATGGCAAGGAAAAATACATGTAGCTTTTATATTCCTCGATTTCACAACTAACCATGAGGTTGTACTTGGTGTTTATAAATTTCTTTCTTCATTTAACATTTTGTTTTCCCTTTGCTTTTGGATAGTATTTCAGCTGGTCAGGATTATTTATATGGTGGAAGGATACAAACCAGTGTGGTGCTATTTTTAATCTATATAAATTAATCTGTATGGTGGAAGGATACAAACCAGTATGGTGTCTCATGGTGTTATCACTGCCATGAGACACAAACAGGTTAGATAACTAATCTCAGTTTTCCATCTTGGTGCCAAATACTGTTTTATTCAAGGTTATGTGCATTCTAGTTCGAGTTGGTGTCTGGATAAAAATATAATAATTAAGAAATTTAAGGTTATATGTAGAAAACAGAAAGCACTCTAGGTATTTTACATAGAAATGGTTTTAATACAGGAAACTGGTGCTTAGAAACTCATTGGAAGCAATTCAAGGACTGAATCCAGAAAGTTGCCACTGGGCTAATGATTTAAAAGTCACACCATAATTGCTGTGATCACAAAGTCAGGAAGCTGCTACTGCTGCTGTTACTATGCCACCACAATTGAGGCTCATGCCCATGTATCTAGTGAGCAGGCTCTGGCATGTAGAGTCCAGCTGCTGCAAATGCTCCTGTCTGCTTCACTTTCCTTTTCACACTCTAAAGCATCAGGAACATGTCTCATTTCTACCTTAAATTTCATACATGTGCAGCTCATTGATTAAATCATGTCACAAATCCTAGCTACACAAGAATATGACATATATTGCTTTTAGTCCCCAAACTTTATGGCACCAGGGACCAGTTCCATGGAAGACAGTTTTTCCATGGACTGGGGATGGGGGTGCTTCCTTGGGGGGGTATGGTGTGGAGCTCAGGTGGTGATGCGTGGCCCATTTCCTAACAGGCCATGGGCTAGTAATGGGCTGCAGCCCAGGGCATTGGGGACCATAATTCTAAACCATTGTAGATATAGAGTAGAAATAAAGAAGGAGGTAAGAAAGTGCTAGCACACTTATGACAGACATTTATGTGGCTTATTATCTTTTGTTTTAACAATCAATCTCACGAGAAATATCTTTGAACATATGTAAGAATATAAGTAGGATAACTTCCTAGAAATGGTATTGATGGTTTAAGAGAGATGTTCATTAAAAATTTATTAAGCCTTGGCAAATTACTAGAGCTTGTAACACAGACTATGGTTTGGCCTGTGGACCAGCAGTGTTAGCCTCACCTGGAGACTTGTTAGAAATGCAAAAATCTCAGGCCCCACCCCTGACTGCCTGAACCGGAATCTGCATTTTAACAAGATCCCCAAGTAACTTGTAACTCCTGTGTGCACATTCCAGTTTGATGAGCACTGGGCTAGAGGTGGTACACACTGCATTCCCAGTGTCAGTGTGTGTACGGAATTCTTCCTTTCTGTTCACCAAGACTGTGTTCAATTGCCTTGATATTTTTCAAATTAATATTTGAAAATAGTATTTCTCATGAAATTGTGCATGTTTTCATGTGTTAAAAAAGTTGTTATATCAATTTCTGTGAACTTGCTCTTCACATTTATTGAATTAATCTATTGGTCTTTTTCTTATCAACTTAAGCATGTGTTTAATATCAAGAAAATTAGCATTTTGACTTTGATATAGGTTGCAAATTTTTTTTCATTTTCTTATTTCCCTTTTGATTTTGTTTATGGTTTTATTTCCATGCAGAATACTCACACATACACACATATTCCTATGTGGTTGAATTTGTTAGTCTTTTCTCTCATGTATTGGAGATTTTGTCTTATGTTTAGAAACTCCTTTATCACCTCAAGATTATTTTTAAAACTCTTTTCTTTTGATCAAGGATCCAATCCTTGAACCATCAGAATGTATTTTGGTGAGAGATGTGAAGTAAGAATCTAACTGAATAGTTTTCTTAGATAACTATGTATCAGGAGTTCTTAACCTAGCATCCATGAATGCCTAGAGAATACCTAAACCCCTGAAACTGTATGTGAATTTGTACCTGAGTTTGCATTTTTCTGAAGCAAAAATCCTAGGGTTAGATTTTCAAAAAAAAAAAAAAATCAAGAACCATCGCTCTATGTAGCATCCCGTCTTCCAATATGGCTTCAGTTGCTTTTCATATCTTTATTACTCACGTGTGTTTAGTAGTAGCCTTCTCTTGACCTCTAGACTTGTGCATATAGAAGTGGGTAGGCCCAATGTTATCAAGGTCCTTATAAGAGTGAGGCAAGAAGGTGAAAGAAGAAGAAGATGGAATGACAGAAGCAGAAATTGGAGTGATGCACTTTCAAGATCAAAGACAGAACCAAGAATCAAGGAATGCCTTGATTTTAGCCTCTTAAGACTCATTTCAGACTTTTGACCTCGAGAACTGTAAAAATGTGTCTTGCTTTAAGTACTAAGTTTTTGATAGTTTGTTATAGTAGCAATATGAAATTAATACATGGTATAATGTAGAGAAGGCAGCAACAATGTAGCCCTAGAAATTTAACAAGTTTACTAACCTTGTTCTAACTGCTGGTATTATGAGTCCATTCCAGACAATATAATATCCAAGCCTATCTCAATGGGATATATTTATATAAAGTTTTATAAAGCAAAGAACACAAAAACAATGTGCTTACAGATAATCCCTCTCCTATAACCTTAAAACTGTATCTCATTGCACATGACTGGAGCATTATTGAAAGAGATGGAAGGAACGAGCCTGCCATAGAACCTTGGCCGTCAGATCTCATCTAGCAATCTTACCGCCTTCATCTTTTAAACTCTTTGCCTCATTTGACATACAATACCTTTCTGTAAACACTGGAAAAGTTCTAGTGTTGCTCTAGCTCTCAAGTAAGGAAAATTTAAAAGGAAATAGTCTCAGACAAAAGGGAAAAAGGGCAGCAAGTCATGCCCAAAGGTAAGGAAACATAAGGCATTAGAGAACCATAACCGAGTTTAACTTGGAAGAGGGAAGGAGAAAGGAGAGAAACACTGGCCAATGCCGCCTTGAATTTAGCTACCCAGCTCCTGAAATTGGTTACCTAGTATAGCTAGCTGAGACCCATGCCATCTGACTACCACCTTTCCAAAGCCTACCCTAAAATAGCGTGGCTGTGACAATATGGTCAAACAAGCAGACTACAGCAAGGCAGAACTCTGCAACCAGGGTCTGTTTATAACTCCAGCCCATATTGCTACTCAGGGTCATCTTCAGAGGTGAAAATGACAAGCTCACTAAAGGCTATAACAAAAGAAAATCTTCCAGGGAACACTTAGTTCTGGAGATATCTCCTGTAGCCTCCAATCCCCTCCTCCTTCATTCCAGGGAGTGTTACCATACTCTAACCATAGTCAGGGAAAGCATTTTGTAGAAGGTATTGACAAATAGACAACATTAGCCAAGCCAGGTGTATTTTGGTGTTTGGTGAGATACAAATAGGAACAGACATTGCTAGAGGGATGCTAAAGAGTCCAGAATGACTGAGGACAGTAATCACCTCTGTGGAGGAGCCTTGGGCTGGGTACAGGTGACAAAAATATCAAAGGTGACTTTTAATGAAGCCATATGGGTGACTGTCTTATAAATGAGAATACATTCATGTAGTCATCATGTAATTAAAAATAAATTTTCAAAGAAAGTGTCTGTACTTTAGAAGCTAAATGTTGATAAACTAAAGACTAAGAAATAGAACTCTACCATTGATGAGTCAAACCAGATAAAAGGAAGAAAATGCCCTTTCATGGAGCTCATTATTAGCATGGATGTGGATTAGCAAGGAAAAGAGAAACATATGACATCCCAATGACAAAAGAAGAATCTGGAGCAGAATCAAGGCAGAATGTGAATTCCCAGAGGGAAGAAACTGTCTTAGTCATATTTATTCCTCTGGCCTTGGTGCAGTGCTGGCTCCTTGTAGTTGTGTAAACCCCCAAATGTCTGTTGACTGCTTGGCTGGATGGGCAAATGGGCAGATGGCACAATCCCATACAGGCCTAGCTAAGTTCTCATATAGCCCTGGTGGGAAGGGCTGTGTGTAAACATTACTTGGCCTTTAATAGTCATTGTGGCCCCTGTGTGTCTATTACTATTTGCATACAGTTTATCCATTCACTTCCTAGAATAGAATTAGGATTCTCAATGATTCAGTGATCCTGACCCTAACCCTAGTAAAAAATGTATAGGAAATCTAAAAAATATTGACTATAAGTAAGGTTTGGCAAAAGAACTCAGAGGATCAATTAACAGAGAAAATGAGAAAGTGTTTTGTACATGGTAGCACTCTATGCAAATGTGATCTGTAATTACAGTCACTCGGTCTGATGTGGCTTGCCAGTGCTAAGCACAGCAGGCTTTGAGTTGCTGAACTGCTCTTGGTAGGGCCAATCTCTGTAACCTGGTCATTTGTCCCACACAACCATCCATTCTGGTCGCTTTCAGAAGATCTTTCTTCTTTGTCCTTGGTGGTGTTGATGGACATGAACTGCTCCATTATATTTTTCCACAAGGGCACTCTCCCTCACCAATGCTGCCAATTTACAAGACGATGAGGAAGCTGAGGTCCTCACCAGCATATTGTGATCCTGAGTTTATTGAATGGAATAGAATTTTAAAATGACAAAAAGCCCAACAAGTCAAAATTCTGCCATTAATTTTGCTTTTGTATCAAAGAATTAAAGGACCCTGTCAAAATGCACACAGTTACTTGAGAATTGTAAATAATTCATTGTCACTGATCAACCATTATCTAGAATGGACTCATCAGATTTTCTCTCACTTAGCATGGTGTTGAGACAATGATATAATAAATACATAAGTATTGATAGTAAAAAGTGGAAAAGGAATGTCCAGAACAAGAATGGCAAATCCAAGGTATCCATGCTTTCCTCTTCCACTTCCCATAACTATAGCAAATATCAGACCCTTACCAGCCTCGCCCAGATAGAGCCTCAGAATCGTGCTCAACACAAAGCTTTGGGAAACCACTGTGAATTCCACTTTGTGTTGGCAAAGGAGTTAAAACCTATTGTTTTTTTCTGGCCTAAAATATGAGGCAGGATGCCAGAAGAGTACCATAGGAGAAGGTAAGAGTAGCACAGTGGTGAAAGGTAGGCAGGGGAACAGGAAGAGCCTGAACTGCTGGGAACCCAGTGTTGCAAAGGGACACAGCATAGTGACCCAACTGAGTGATTATCTTTCCATATTCATAGAGCTGAACAGCAGTGCTTATCAAAATTTAGTGTACATCATCTAAGGAGTATTGTTGAAATGTTGATTCTGATTTGGTAGATCTTGGGTGCAACTCAGGAGTCTGCATTTCTTTTTTTTTTTTAT